>CM049833.1:1976911-2241742 GCA_027422435.1 Schizopygopsis pylzovi
TTAATTGATATTTTTGAGCATGCAAAACAAATATTGAATGCAAAAAAAAATATTTTCATTTTTTATTTGCTATATTTTATAACAATAGTTTTTTTTAAATAAGTGATATAAATAATTTAATTGATATATTTCCTGAGCATGCAAAAACAACTATATATTTTTTATAAGTGGTACAAATACTATCATTTATATTTACTGAGCATGTCAAAACAACTATAGCACAAACAAACTCATATTTTGTATATTTTCTAAAGATAAGTATAGGTTAAATAATTGAATTAGGTATTTCTGAGCATGCAATTTTTTTTTAACATTTTGAATAAGATAATTGGTGTAAATAATGCTCTGGTTGTATCTCAAACAATTGTAGAAAGCATGCAAATCCAAAATATTGGTGCACCACCAAAATATCATAGTCATATATCAAAAATGCATCTTGCTGTCTTTTTCATTTGATCTCACCTGAAATATGTTGACGTGTATGTACGGCAGGGAGAACATGGCTCTGCACAGAAGCATGACCAGCAGAGCGGAGCTGCACGACAGACCCGACACACACCTGAGCAGATAATACTGAGAAAAAAAGCCCAGACACACACACAGGACGGTGCGCAGGATCTGGAGCGGAGCCTGACCCTTCAGCTGACCTGAAACACATGACAGAATACGCTGGAGACGGAGGTTTCTCATCAGCGCATACACTCCCCCACAGAAGAGGACTCATGGAAATACATGGAAATGTACATCAGCTCAGACTTAAATGAACTCGGTTGATGTGGCACTCAGCACAACATGATCCCATACGGGTTATCTCCTGTTGCTTTATCTCATATGAACTGGTATGCATGGGAAAGCTGTGTCTGTGAGCCTCACCGATGGCGACGATGGGCGTGATGATGGGCACGGCCAGCGGAGCGATGAACAGATACACGGATCGAGGCAGGAAGGGGATTTTCCAGGTGCTGGAGTCTCCCAGACCGATCACATTAGTGTGAGCATGATGCATCTTCACGTGAGCCTGAACGCCGGCCCGCGCTGAGAACGAGCCGCACACCTGAGAGACCACAGAGACGTGATGCATGCAGGGGTACAGAAGAGACTTCTTTTCTCATTTACGAGGTTTGGGATTTTAAAGAATTGTGCACCGTTTCTGGGTGACCCACCAAATGTAAGTAAGTGACTCTTGTACAGATGGCCAAAGGACCAAACTCAAGATGCTTTTTCACATATCTTAATTTAATGTGATGATTTAATCATTTTGTTTAAATATGAAATTAAAACACTAATTTGCACTAAATATTTAGATTATTAAATATTTAAATTGTAATATCATAATTAATTTAAATTGTTACATTACTTATTTATATACTTTATTTATATATACTTTTTACATATAATATATATATATATATTAGTTTGGCATATTATCTTTATCTATTAGTTTATAAATTGTTTTAATAATCTTGTCTGACAAAAGTTACTTCATAATTATTTTACTTTTTTGAATTGCAGTTACTTTATGATTTAAGCTGCAATTTAATAATTTAATTTAATTAAAATAATAAATTCAATATTTTAATTACTGAACACTTTACTTTGCTATTTTAATTAAATAAGCCAATTAAACAATTTAATTAGTAAAAAATTTACTGCATTAGTTACATTAAAATCATTAAATTACATTTTAAATACTACTAATATTTTTTTTTTACATTTTCAAATAGTAAATATAATATTCTAATAATTAGTAAACATAAAATATTTAAGTGATGTAAATATTTAATATTGTAAAGTATTATAAAAGTAAATAATGTAAGAATTGAATAGCGATGTTACACTAAATATAGGTCAGATGATTCATTGAAGCTCAAGATGTTTTTTGGCACATTCTGTAGCTCCAGTGCTGCTGCTTAAAGCACAAGAGACACTGAACAAATACTACGAACATTGATTCATTCATACTCTTGTGCTAACATAGATGCCAATGAAAAATGCATATAAAACTATAACATTAAATCATTATTGGGGAGCACTGTTGCCATGGAATATGATCAGCGTTATAACTCTCTTACATTCTTGAGAGGATGGAAACTGTAAATTAATCTAAATCCTCTTAATCCTAAAAGTTAATTCATGAGGTTAAATTCTTTCCATACTTTTGCATTTTCATGTTGCAGAGAATTCGCTCACTTCACTTAGACACAGTCCTGATGACCCAAAACACGTGGAATTCAGGTGAAAATGGAAAACCATTCTATACTATATCATTTGAAATACTTTGTAACGATATATTTCCCTATATTCACAATGTGTAATCATTTCCCATCGGCAGCAAATCTCACTTCGATGAAGAAGACGGCCCAGAAGTCGGCCCAGGCCGGAGACTCGCTGAGCGTGCCGTGACTGGCCAGGTGTGTCCCTTTAACGGTGATGACCGCGTGAGCCACGCCCATTATCAGCACACCTGACAGGAAATACAGCGGCTGAGACGAACCCAACAACAGGAAGCCTGCAGACACAAGAACAGCATCACTGTAGAGGTGCGGAGCTCGACTCACGACAAACAGAGATATTTATATATATTGTAGAAACTGTAAAGCTGCTTTGCAACGACTGTATCGTATACAAATAATCTTGAATTGAATGTACTTACTATATTTAAGGATAGGATTAGCGTATGGTTTAGGGATAATTGCATGTAATTATGGATAATTAATTGTTATTGTAATAGTGAGTACATGTAACAAGGACACCTTAAAATAAAGTATTACCTACATTTTTTATTTTTAAAACAAATAAAAGTTTTACATCTATAGAATATATTTTTTTTACAGTGAACGTGGATACAGTGAAATTTGCAATGAATATTTGCAGTGAATTTTGGAATTTGCTAAATTAATAATTAATCATTCTGAATTCATATTTAATTTGGTATCTTTTTAAAACTAAATGACATATTTTGATGGGATGTCTGAAGAATTATGCTTCCTAACAGGGACTTTTGTGTTTAATGGTTTAGTTTTGATCAGGCCATGGTTATATTTATTGTAATGTTTTTGGGTATTATTATGAATTATTTGTAATGTCTGGTATTGCTCAGGTGATATAGCTCATTTATCAAATACAATTTGTTTTATTTTGAAACAGTTTTCACTTCACAAATAATTACAGAGAAATGTGAAGCACAGTATTTAAGTAAAAACACTGAAATATTTGTAGTTTTATTTAAAGAAAAAAAAAAAAACACTTCAACAATATTTTTGATCAGTTAACAACCGAGAATGAATTTGTATCCGTTGTTGCTTTATCCTGAAAATATCTGCATTTAGACTGAAGAAGCTCAGATTCAAGTGTTGTTATGCTGTGATTGTGTTTATAACGGCCGGTAACGATATGAAGGTGTGTAATGTCATCAATAGAGATGTTTTAGATAATGTGCATTAAAAACTCATTGTTGACTTGTTTAGTCATGCAGGGGTGTAACTGTGTGCCAGCCGGTTATTAAACATTCCTTTAACACTCACACGGAAACCAAAACTTCCGTTCTGTGCCAAATGATCTTTGACTTTCAATCCAAACAACTCGGCTTCTTTATTTAACAAGTTTTTCATCTTTCAGACATATAAAGATAAAGAGATAAAGATAAAGAGATATTTCAGGCTGTCATGACCTTCCACCTGCGGCGAATTACAGTTGACGTGTGTTCCACTCATTTCATCATTTATTTGACAAATAATTACACAACATTGAAAAAGAAAACGAGATCAACACAGCTCCCAACACGGTCCCAAAACTGTGTCCCTTTCCCCAAAGACTACACCCCTACCTCGTCACCCGACTGAATCACAGATGTACAGCCCACCTCATTATTATACATTATACAATACATATGAGTGCATAAACAAATAACATCAAACTATCACTCACAGGCTCGTACACATGCAGGTAAAAAGGAAAGTTCTGTCTTCATTTACTCACTGGTTCCTACTAATACTATACAAGCTACAATCACATATATTAAAACATATTAAAACTAAGTATCATGAAATTCATGCCTTTTTAAAAGTATGCAGTGTCCTGTTGTCTTGGCAAGTATAATGGAGTATTAAATGGTCTTTTTTTGACCCCCACCGCTGTTGGTTTCTCCCTGAAAGACGAGTCAGTGGCTCGACTGCTGCAGGAAACTGGATCTGCCCAATGGGAGGGAAACACCCAGATCGAACCGGTCGCCACGACAACCACCGCCACAGGAGCGCCTCGCTCATTTGAATATTAATGGGATCATTCACCCAAAAGTGAAAATGCTGTCATCATTTACTCACTCACTCACTCACTCACTCACTCACTCACTCACTCTCTCTCTCTCACTCACACACTTACTTACACACTCACTCTCTCTCTCTCTCACTCACTCACTCTCTCTCTCACTCACTCACGCATTCACTCACTCTCTCACTCTTTTACTCTCTCCCTCACTCTCTCACTCACTCACACACACTCACTCACTCACACACTCTCTCACTCACTCACACTCACTCACTCACTCACACACTCTCTCACTCACTCACTCACTCACTCACACTCACTCACACACACTCACTCTCACTCACACACTTACTTACACACTCACTCTCTCTCTCACTCACTCACTCACTCACTCACTCTCTCTCACTCACTCACGCATTCACTCACTCACACATTCACTCACTCACTCACTCACTCACACACTCACTTACACACTCACTCTCTCTCTCACTCACTCACTCACTCTCACTCACTCACTCACTACTTACACACTCACTCTCTCACTCACTCACTCACCATCTCACTCACTCAACACTCACCACACTCACTTCACACACTCACTCTCTCCTCACTCACTCACCACTCACTCACTCTACTCACTCTTACTACTCACTCACTCACTCACTCTCTCACTCACTCACTCACTCACACACTCACTCACTCACACACACACTCTCTCACTCACACACTCTCTCACTCACTCACTCACACACACTCACTCACACTCACACACTCTCTCAGTCACTCACTCACTCACTCACTCTCTCTCACTCTCTCAGTCACTCTCTCAGTCACTCACTCAGTCACTCACTCACTCTCTCTCTCTCACTCACTCACCTGTACGAGTTTCTTTCTTCTGTTTAGTATAGAAGAAGATATTTTGAAGAATGTTGGTAACCAAACAGATTATGGTTCTCTTCTCTCTTACTGTGGAATCAATGGGACCAGTAACTGATTGTCCTCATTCTTCTGTTTCAGCAAGAAGAAGACTCATTTTGAAAAGTTGGTAACCAAACAGATTATGGTTCTCTTTTTCCTTACTGTGGAAGTCAATGGGGACCAGTAACTGTTTGGTCCTCATTCTTTTGTATTCAGCAGAAGAAAGAAATTCATAAACGTGTGAGATGAGTGTGTGTGAGTGAGTGAGTGAGAGAGAGAGAGAGAGTAGTGTGTAAGTAAGTGTGTGAGTGAGCGTGAGTTGTAGTGAGTTGAGTGAGTGAGTGAGAGAGTGTGTGTGTGTGAGTGAATGAGTGAGTGTGTGAGTGAGTGTGTGTGTGTGTGTGAGTGAGTGAGAGAGTGAGAGAGTGAGTGTGTAAGTGAGTGTGTGAGTGAGTGAGAGAGAGAGTGAGAGAGTGTGTGAGTGAGTGAGTGTGAGTGAGTGAGTGAGAGAGTTGTGTGTGTGTTGAGTGAGTGTGATCAGTCACGAGAGAGATGAAGACTTGTAGTCAGTACTGTGTGTATGACACATGTCTTCTCTTCACTCACTCACTCTCTACTCTACTCTCACTGATCACTCACGAAATTAAACGATCAGTCTCATCATCTCACTCACTCAACAGCAACTCAAAACTCATCATCACTCATACTCACTATCATACTCACTGTCTGTTCACTCACTCATTCACTCACTACAAACACTCACACACCTCTATCACTCACTCACTTACATCACTCACACTCTCTTCTCTGTGTCACTCACTCACTTTCTCACCTACTGATCACTCACTCAGGGATCCTCACTAACGTCAGAATCACTCAATCTCATCACTCACAACTCTCAGAGTCACTCACTCACTCTCTCACTCACTCACTATACTACACTCACTCTCTCACTCACTACACATCTCACGTCGTCACACCACTCATTCACTCACTCAACGTTGTATCACTCACTCTGTTACTGATCAATGTTTGTGTTGTCACTCACTATGTCACTCACTGTGACTCACTCATCACGACTAGACTCAAAGATCATCACTCACACACTCTACTCACTCAACAGACTCAGCATCACTCACTATCACTACTATAGAGACTCACTGGATCACACACTCAGGTCACTAAGAAGACTCACTCATCATCACTCAGTAAATATACAGCATTTCACTTTTGGGTAATGATCCCTTTAATATCCAATCACAGGCCTCCTCGTGCGTGGTTGTCGTCACCGTTCGATCTGGGTGCTTCCCTCCTCATGGGCAGATCCAGTTTCCGCAGCAGTCGAGCCACTGACTCGTCTTTCAGGAGAAACCAACAGCGTGGGGGTCATAAAAAAGACCATTTAATACTCCATTATACTAGCCAAGACAACAGGACACTGCATACTTTTAAAAAGGCATGATACTTAGTTTTAATATGTTTTAATATATGTGATTGTAGCTTGTATAGTATTTGTAGGAACCAGTGAGTAAATGAAGACAGAACTTTCCTTTTTACCTGCATGTGTACGAGCCTGTGAGTGATAGTTTGATGTTATTTGTTTATGCACTCATATGTATTGTATAATGTATAATAATGAGGTGGGCTGTACATCTGTGATTCAGTCGTGACGAGGTAGGGGTGTAGTCTTTGGGGAAAGGGACACCGTTTTGAGACCGTGTTGATCTCGTTTTCTTTTTCAATGTTGTGTAATTGTTTGTCAAATAAATGATGAAATGAGTGGAACACACGTCAACTGTAATTCGCCGCAGGTGGAAGGTCATGACAGCCTGAAATATCTCTTTATCTTTATCTCTTTATCTTTATATGTCTGAAAGATGAAAAACGTGTTAAATAAAGAAGCCGAGTTGTTTGGATTGAAAGTCAAAGATCATTTGGCACAGAACGGAAGTTTTGGTTTCCGTGTGAGTGTTAAAGGAATGTTTAATAACCGGCTGGCACACAGTTACACCCCTGCATGACTAAACAAGTCAACAATGAGTTTTTAATGCACATTATCTAAAACACTCTCTATTGATGACATTACACACCTTCATATCGTTACCGGCCGTTATAAACACAATCACAGCATAACAATACTTGAATCTGAGCTTCTTCAGTCTAAATGCAGATATTTTCAGGATAAAGCAACAACGGATACAAATTCATTCTCGGTTGTTAACTGATCAAAAATATTGTTGAAGTGTTTTTTATTTTTCCTTTAAATAAAACTACAAATATTTCAGTGTTTTTATTTAAATACTGTGCTTCACATTTCTCTGTAATTATTTGTGAAGTGAAAACTGTTTCAAAGTAAAGTATTTTGTTCATATATTAATGGGTGAAAAAAATAATAAATAAGAAAACAGCCTATTTACCTTACCATAAATAAGATATAATTGTTGCACATCATAGTAATGGAAATGTGATTTAGTTTTTTACATTACAGTAATTTGGAAATGTGGCTAATTTTAATGTAAATGATATAATGGTAAATTAGAGTATCTTTTGTTTGTTCGGGGATTCTCCCAAAGAGCCTGTGAGTCTAAACAGTCTATAATGAATAGTGGCGAAAGTGTGTGTACCTGCCGGTAAACTGATGAAGGCTGCGGTGAGGATGCTGCAGTCTATTCCTCTCCTCTCCCACCAGCTGCTCTCTCTCAAACTCTTCTGCACCAGGCGCGTCAGCTCCATCATCAGCGTCTCCCGCTCCGCGTCCGCGTCCGCCGGCGGCTTCCCCAGCGCTCCGTCCCGGCGTCCTTCGCCATCCCGGTGTCCTTCGGTGTCTCTCCTCTTCTCTGGATTGCTCTGCATGCTAGCGCTGGAGCTCACAAACGCATGGGCCACGCACACACTCCCCGTCCCGTCCGCGAAACAAGGCAGTGAGGGACTTTAGTGCTGACTACAATAGAAACGGATCTCTCTCTCTCTCTCGTTCCCACGGCGATGCCTTTGGCAGGAGTGTCCTCAGTGCTGCAAGTCCTGCGTCATCTCCTATCACAAAAACAACACACACACACACACACACACACGCATGTTGGTTTTTATGGTTTACGGGGACTCTCCATAGGCGTAATGGTTTTTATACTGTACAAACTGTATGTGCTATTGCCCTACACCTACCCTACACCTAAACTTAGCCCTCACAGGAGACGGTGCATTTCTATTTCCCCCCCCAAAAACTCACTCTGTATGATTTATAAGCGTTTTAAATTATGGGGACACTGAAAATGTCCTCATAAATCACCTTCTCCTTGTAATACCTATGTCATACCCATGTCATTATACAAATTTGTGTCCTCATAAACCACATAAACATGCCCACACACACACACACACACACACACACACACACACGCGCGCGTTTCATGGGGACTCTCTATAAACGTAATGGTTTTTATACTGTACAAACCGTATATTATATCGCCCTACACCTAAACCTACACATCACAGGATACAAATGAAGGAAAAACTTAATTTTGGATGATTTATAGACTTGTTTCCCCACCAAAAATGTATTTTTGGGGACATTTTGTCCACATAACATACAGGGTTTGCCAGGACACCACAACACACGCACCCACACAAAGCTACAGAATGAATTTCAAAACCACTAAAATGTAAAGCCATTTTTAACAACCAATTTTTGAGAATTATTGTCATAAAAATTATATTTGTCATTCAACTGGACAATTATTATTTTTTTTTTACATTTCTGTATAAGACCTCTTTCTCTCTCTCTCTCTCTCTCTCTCTCTCTCTCTCTCTCTCTCTCTCACTCACTCACGCACGCACGCGCACACACACACACACACACACACACACACACACACACACACACACACACACTTAAATCTTTATTTAATCTACTTGGCAAAATAAAAAATAAAAGTTGCTGCAAAAAAGAAAAGAAGGTATCAATTCTATACAATACTGTAGACTATTTCGAATAAAAATAAACATCAAATACTGGTCAGTAATAATTCGTTTATTAAATCAACATTTTAAAACAACTATCCACAACTTTTCACTGAAAACATTGGTATTTGGCTACCCTGAAAATGAGTCTTGGGTCATATTTTACCCTCAAATCAGAAGTAAATACAAGTTTTTACAAATCGAATCGTTTTTTTTCTTTTGATTTTAGGGTATGAAAATATGACCTGACAAAGTCAGGGACATTCGTAAAATGTAAGGACAATATTTAGAGTTTCATGCGGAAAGAGCACAGAATGGAGAAGAAAAACCCTGTGCTTCATGAAACATAATACAAAACAAAAGTAACATAAGCAGAAGAAATTTCTTATGAATAATTAGGAGTGCATTTATGAATGAAATGTTTAAAATATGTTTCTACAATTTACATAAGAACATTTTTAGATTCTACATTGAAAATGTCTGTTTGACAATGACTTACGCAAGAATGATTTTACAAAACATTTCCATTGAATTTTGAGAATGAAGGAGGACGAATCTGAGCTAAAAGACACAGAGGCAAATACACTCGTGTCCAGACATGTAGGCTGCTGAACACACATACTGTCAGGTATACTGTGCATGTAAGAAGGGCTAGCCGTGTGGAGCTGAATTGTGTAGAGATGGTGTGTGATGTATACACAGATAAAGTAACAAGAGTTATATCAGCTTTCAGCATGTCTCTAAAACCTGCAACACACACCCATAAATGAGCAGACAGCAGAGGAACACGACTCCAGAACAAACATCTCACCCCCTGAGCGAGAAGCTTTGACTGCAGTCGATCAATAACACACAGAACCGTACACACATCAGGTGGCCTATGAAGCTATTTCACACACCCAAACCTCAGCTGGAGTCAGTTATTACAGCATACAATCATAATAATCATCACAATTCAAAAGATGAAAACTCATTATATAACTGAAAAGTCTTTTGGCTGGACATTGATGCTGTCCAAAGCTTCATCTGTATAATTAAACAAACAATTAGACAATAGTTGCACATATATACAGTAAGCGATGAGCCAAGTATGGACACATCTGACCCGAATGTATGATCTTACAGGCTTTTTGATCTATTCTACTTAAATGCTTGAAATTAGTCATATAAAGTGAGAATTTATTTACCATGTTCATTCTCCACCATGGTACATAAAATGAAAAACAAAGAAAAAATAAGTGAATTAAAGGATTCTGGGACAACGTGCGACACTAAAGCGCTGATAAATAGATTTTTGCTCCAGTAGTAAATATGTCAATATCAAGATGTGTAATCATGTAATAATAAAGGCTTTGTTTCTTGGTCTGGATTGTTTGAGTTGAAGATCATTCGAAGTTGAAAATGCTAATTATTACCGCAAATGACTCTATTTTAGCCCTAAAATACTGCATAATTCACAGTGTATCAGGAACCACGATATTTTTGATGAACCTCAAGATGGTAAATATCAGATCAGATTAAAATGTTGTGTGAGTTTTACCTCCAAACTGCATGTGCATTCAAAACAGCAACCATCAGCATATAGACGTCATTTTCCAAGTAGAACTTCTTTGTGAGCAGACTAGAGAGTGATGTGTACCACAGAGGAGCTGTAGTTTTCCTCCAAGCCACAAGGAGGCAGGCATATCACTCATTCATCACACAATGGCTCTGCTCCGTATGCAGGTATGGGAAGCATTTAAAAATGTGAATTGCACGGTCCAACCGGTTTTCTTCCACAACGTCACGCATTTCAAAGTGAAACAGGATAGTTCATTAGGAATCAACAAGACTTGATTTAGTCAATCTGGTATTGATCAGACAGGGTTAAATGTGAGTGTTGCATTCCAGAGTGGAGTCAACATTAACGAGTGTTTAATTAAGCTATTTGGCTATGATTAACATTATTCAATCGCCTGCAGCAGAAAAGCAAAGTCATTCCACTGGAAAAACAAGTTAATGTATGGTAGATTAGGAAACACATTCACTATTAACGAAGTGTTTTCCCCCTTAATAAATGATTAATTTGCTGCTTATTATTAATAGTAAGGTAGTTGTCGTTGTAGTAGTTATGTTTATGTATTGGGTAGGGTTAAGGGGTTTAGAATATGGTCATGCATTACAGTGCCTTGCGAATGTATTCATACCCCTTTCTTTTCACATTTTGTTGTGTTGTTGCCTTATGTTAACTGCTTTAAATATTTTTTTTACATCAGTCTTCATTACATACACCATATTGACAAAGCAAAAACAGAATTGTCACAATTTTGTAAATTAATTACAAATAAAAGAACTGAAATAAGTACATTGCATAAGTATACATACCCTTAAGTAAATATTTAGCTGAAGCATCTTTACAGCCTCAAGTCTTTTTTGTTTGATGTGGCAATTATCTGCTATTCTTCTCTCTCTCTTCACCTCTCAAAGCTCTGTCAGGTTGGATAGGGGCAGATTGGGTTTAATCCCAGGCTGTGGCTGGGCCACTCAAGGACATTCACAGAGTTGTCTATAAGCCACTCTTGCTGTGTGTTTAGGTCCATTGTCCTGTTGGAAGGTGAACCTTCTGCCCAGTCTGAGGTTCTGGACTGGGTTTTCATTAAGGCTATCTATATATTTGGGTGCATTGAGCTTTTCTTCTACTCTGATAAGTCCCTCAGTCCCTGCTGCTGAAAAACAGCCCACAGCATGAGGCTACAACCAGCACACTTTACTTTTGGGATGGTTCTCTGCAGGTGATGAGCAGTGCCTGCTTTCCTTCTAACACGATGCTTGGAATTGAGGTTCACCAGACCAGATAATCTTGTTTCTCACAGTCTGAGGGTCCTTTAGGCGCTTTTTTGTGTTCAAATTCCAGGTGTGTTTTCATGTGTCTTCACTGAGGAGAGGATTGAGTCTTGCCACACTGCCTTAAAGCCCAGATCGATGGGAGTGTTGAAGTGGTGTTTGTCCTTCAGTAGATTTCTCCTATCTCCACATATGATCATGGAGCTAAACTAGAGTGACCATCTGGTTCTTCGTCACCACTCTAACCAAAGCTCTTCTCCATCAATTGCTCAGTTTGGCCAGATCTAAGAAGAATGCTGGTTGTTTCAAACTTCTTCCATTAAGGGTAACAGAGACTACATGCTTTGGTGACCCTTCGATGAAGCAGAATTTTTTTCTGAACTCTTCCCTAGATGTGTGGCTTGACTCAAACCTGTTTCGGAGCTCTACAGACTGTGTTCTTTTGACCCCAGGGCTTGGTTTTTGCTCTGATATGCATTATCAGCTGTTGGACCTTTTATTAAGACGTGTGTCCCTTTCCAAATCATACCCATTCAATTGAATTTGCCACAGGATACCTTCACTCAAAGTCTAGTAACACCTGCAAGCAATATGAATGCTCCTGAACTAAATTTCAATTGTCCCAGATAAGGGTATGAGCACTTATGCAATGAATCATAAAAGTTTTTTATATTTTTTATAAATTAGCAAAGATGTAACATTTTTTTTTTTTTTTGCTTTACCTTTATAGTGTATGGAGTGTAGATTGATGTAGAAAAAAAGTAATTTAAAGAAGTTTAACATAAGGCAACAACAGTAAACGTGAAAAAAATTAAGGGGTATGAATACTTTCGCAAGGCACTGTAGTGTGTGTTTTTAATGTACCTAAAACAGCCAATATGCTAAGAATATGCATGCTAATAAGCAACTAGTTATTAGTGAATAGTGTAAAAAATAGTGAATAGTGTTCCCTAATCTAGAGTGTACCATAATTTGCTTTAAAAAAATGCTAAGCCAAATAATTGTTTCTCTTTGAAATAACAAAAACATAACTTGCTTATAAAATGTAGCAGACATTTTGAAAATGTGAACATACCTTTAGACTGGGGATGAACAATAAGTATACCAGGTCAATTGAGGCTTTGTAGATGTGGCTAAGTGGCTTTAAACAGCTGGCAGCATAATTATCTTGCAGCAAATACATTGTTTTGGCCAAATCTTCACAGAGAATGCAATCTTAGAATACGACAAGCTCAAAGTAAACAAATACACCCAAGATGGTAGTCAATGTGAGAGAAATACTAGAAGTCTTGTCTAATACAGAGGAGAAATGCAGTTTTTTGCACTTTGTATGAGAAGTGCTATTTTTGTGGCGTGTTGAGTTGCTGCTTATGTAGGATTCTACTTTAAAAACAACTCCTTATGCACGCAACAAGAAAATACACTAGATTTTGGAACAATAGTCAATAACAGACATACACACGCTACAGCATAGTGTCCTGCATGCCATCAACTTCGTCCAGAACATTGTTGCGTCTTCTGCATGCATCAAGTAATTTTTTACGAGGTCCGAGTGGGATGTGGATGCTAATGAGGTCCTGCTCAGAGCACAACAGCAATGCATCCAGGTCTATCTGCTCTCGATGGAAGATGGAGAGGAAGTCACTCAGTCCCTGAGATGCCAGGAACACGTCTAAAGGAGCAGAAGATGGCTGAAGCTCGTCATCCTCCTCCTCCAAACCCAGGTCTCCGTCCTCCCATGGCAAATCCTACAGTATGCCGCCACATAAGAACAATCATTATAATTATCATAAAGCCCCTCTTCCAGATGTAGATGCAGTGTCTTCTCCTAAATGGATTAGATCAACAGTTTGACACTGACTGATTCAGATTAGCACATTTCTATCATGACAACTCTCAGAATATTTTAGCATGGTAATGGACATGCCAATGTTAATGTATTTGGTCTTGGCAGAATATATCTGCTACTGCTGTTGGTTATTGCAGTAGTTGTAGATTGCTGATGCTGCAAGCAAGTACAGAAACTTGCTACTGCCAATGCATACAGCGATACGATGCTGTGAATATTGAACACATACAGCTGATGCACAAATAGCACATAAAATATCCCGTAGCAGATCTGTACAGGTGGAGCTGAGGAAAGTGGAGGGTTTCAGAGGAACTCTGAAAGTGCGCCGCAAAATGCTCAAGTGCATGCTAACAAGCCATTTACATGTAAAGCAGTGTAGTGCAGGGATGGGCAACTACAGTCCTGGAGAACCACAGGTGTCCTGCAGAGTTCAGCTCTATCCCAAATCACACACTTGCCCAGGGGTCTCAAACTCGTGGCCCGGGGGCCAATTGAGGCCCGCAGGATGATATTTTGTGGCCTCCTAGTTGACATCAAAGTTTAGTGTTAGTGCGGCCCGCACGTTATTCTCAAATGCACCTTTTTGCTGAGTCTTGCCACACTTTTATTTTATTTTTGATCACTTATGGGCTACCATGGAAAGTCTCGTGACAGCTTCCGGCGGCGTTCAGAGTAACCGTTCATGTTCAGAATAAACATTCATGGTCAAGAACTGTTAATAATAAAGATTGAGAAGATTGGATAAGTTGTGCTCCTTTTTTCGGAATACTTGAAACCCTTTTTTTGTGGAATACTTAATGCCGCCCAGCCTGACCTCTCTACCTCCAGCGGCCCCCAGGTAAGTTGAGTTTGAGACCCCTGCACTTGCCTATACATTTCTAGTAATCCTGAAGATTTTTTGGTTAGATTGGGGATGAAGCTAAACTCAGCTGGACAGTAATCCTCCAGGACCAGAGTTGCCTATACTTTATGTGCTGCAAGTTAAAGACTGCAGAAAGTAAGAATTCAGGGGTAGCCAAACTTTCTCCTGGAGGGCCATCCTATAGAGTGTAGCCCCAACTCAAATCAAACACACCTGAATTGGCTAATCAAGGTCTTCTGCATTACTTGAAAACAAGAGTCAGGCATGTTGGTGCAGGGTTAGAACTGAAGACCTTAAGAAGGTAGCCACCCAGGAGCATTAACTAATCAGATGAAGATAGCACCTAATGAAACACGTGGAGTTTGTCTGGTATCTGGCGATTCTTGTTTGTACCTGTAAGTTCTTCTCTTGGAGACTCAATGAACTGCCAATGCTGACTTCATCAAGACTAGGTGATCGGAGTGGCAATCTCCCCCGTAAGCGGACATTTGGAACCCGTCCCACTGGTTCACTCCCCGCCACACTTCCCTCATTCTGTCCCATTCGGAGCAGCCCATCAGTCACATAATTCCGACGGAATACCATAGTACCGAGTCCTGGGCGTTTGAACAAGGAGTCCCTACCAGAGTCTGTACTTATTTCAGAGTATGCAGCGTCATACAGACCCGGATCACTGAGTGCCCGTGAAACAGTGTCTACCTCATCATCATCATCATCATCGTCTGGCCTGATGTCCTGTTTACCAGAAAACATGTTGCGAATGTTGAGCCGAGGGCTGGACTGCTGGCGTCGGTCGACATATGTTCCCTGCTTCAAGAACATGACGTCATTGCCCAGCTGAAGACCAGAGAGGGAGCGAACGCTCCTACGCCCGTCTTCGGAAATCTTGAATGTTCCGTCGCCTTGCTTTTTCTTCTCAAGACGCCGCTGAATCTTGGTCCGGCCTCTTGTTGTGGACTGAAGCGTTGCCTGTAAAGAGAAGTTTGTAATGGTCATATTCTTTGTAATACTTCACACTGTATATAAACTTTGCCTCACACACATTTAGGCACCTTATTTGAAGACTGCCTACTTTTAGTGAACTAGCATGTCCACAGAAGCATTATGCTACTCTAATAAGGAAGCAAGTATTAATTTAGCAAATGCTTAATATAAGGCAATATCCTAAGCACAAAATAATTTAGCAAATGCTTAATTTAAGGCAATATCCTTTGCACAAAATAATAATGGTGATAAATCATGTGGGAACCAGCAACTGCTATAATCTACTGCCAAGTAGTCTTTGCCAGCAGCCATATCACCCTGTAGCCCAAGATTGGTTGCCTACTGAAGCTAAGCAGGGTTAAGCCTGGTTAGTAGATGGGAGTACAGTAGAATTGGTGAAATGCTACACTCTTATTCAGGGTTGTTCGGTCCTGGAGGGCCAATGTCCTCCAACCTGGCCAAACACACTTGCCTAGAAGTTTCTAGCGATCCTGAAGAACTTGATTAGCTGGTTTCAAGTGTGTTTGATTAAGTCTGGAGGCCCTCCAGGAATAGGTTTTGAAATAGAGCTTTATAAATTGCTTGTCTATATTGACCTAGTCCAAGTTTGACCAGTTCTATGCCTTTTTAGTACACTTGTGATGTTCAGGCACAGTACCTGCGAGTATGTCATGTTGGAGTCGAGGGTGTTGAACTGAGGGATCCTTCGACTCAGGGTGCTGCTGAAACTGCTGTAACTCATCGTATCCGACACGTCCATTGCAGCACTCTCTCTCAAGAAATGCTTCTCCATGCGTTCGTGATGCTTGCGCTGAAGCTTTTCACAGTTCTTAATGCGTTTCTCTGCATTACGGAAGGCACGGTCCTTCAATTTGCTCACCAGTTTGGGGTTGATGGTGATCTGTTTGGCAGCGATAGAGTCCAGATATCGCACACAGTCCATGTGACTCCTAGAGGCTGCCATGTCCAGTGGCGTGTGGTAGTCATTGTCCAAGCACCACACATTGGCACCAAAAGACACCAGAAAGGACAGACAGTTGAGATGGCCATTAGCTGCTGCCAGGTGAAGAGGAGTGTTTCCCCAAATATCACATTTATCTGGATCTCCTCTGTGGACCAACAAAACAACAGCAGATCCGTTACATCGAATTATATAGTTTACATAGTAACATGGTCAAAATTAGGGGTTGATGGATATGGATGCATCAGTTTTAGAAAGCAGGGTGGCTGATGGCCAATATATAAGACAAATTAATAATGAGAAATTAGATGTTTACAAAATATTTATGCAAAGTGGTTATCTGCCGATGCTCTCAGAATGGCCAAATAGTGTCTGATTAATTGGCCAAGCCAATACACTAATAAATTCGTAGAGAAAATATAGGGTGTGTGAATACATGTGTAAGTGCACATGTGCGTGTCGGTGCATGAGTGCATGCGTTCGTGTTCTGTTGTGTGGCAAGGTGTTGATCTGAATATGTAACATGATGCTTTGGAGCTCCACTTACCCACTGTAACACACATGTACACACACCCAAACACTATGCACACTGCCGTTGTTGCTCACCTCTCCAAGTCATTAAAAACTGTGCACCATGTAATGCATTCATCATCTGCATTGAAAGAGACCTGCCGTATTCATTACCATACTTTACAATTCATTCTGTTTGTGCTTCATTCATTAGGCACAATGTTGATAATTTAGTACAAAACCCTGTTTATTGTATGTTAGTATCACATGGAGAGCAAGTTAACCAGTAATAATGGTGTCAAGATTATGTTTCCTTGCAATGCCCCATCAACAAACTGTAGTGCAACAGACTTTAGTTAAGACAAATGCATTTAAAACATGCTGTATATATACTCTGCATATTTAATAAGCTGTCTGCCCTCACTAAGGTCCATAAGCTAGTATAAACACTCAGTGTTATCTCTTTTAATCTTATATTTGCCAAAAATCTCATAAGAGTTGCTAAGGCATAGAGGGCAACCATCCATTAGCAAAGACCAGCAGAAACGACGCAAGGTTTTATGGGACCATGCGGGGTAACAAGATTTAAATACTACAGAGAGCAAAACGTGAAAGCCTGAGGTGTATAATGGTGCTGACCTTCAAGTTAGCAAAATGCCAACAGCCAAGGAAACAGGCAGTCGGAAGAGGAATAGCCCTAATTCATTATGTTGACCTTTAACTGTGAACATGAACATCTTTCTCTCTGTCTGGCCATGTGTAAAACTCCTCTCCATGAACGTGCATGCAGCCCTGTACTGTCTTTAAAGACTCGAAGTATTACAACTTACTGCTCGTTATAAATGTAGCACAGACTTTAGCATCTGTACTCTGATATATTGGGGCCATAATGCTTACATTTGAGATGAAAAGTCTGTGTTGTCAATCCCATTATTGATTGTTCCTAGTAGTGGAAAAATCTAATAATTTTGCTCTCAGCTACAAAAAAAAAAAAGTTTTATTACTCCGCTGTTTAAAAAAAAAATCAACCTTTCTACAGATTATTATATATTTTTTTGGATGTTACTACATACCTCTCCTCTCAAACCACCTTGGATGAACCAACAACCAACCATTAACTAATCTAATGCCCATTTTTCATAATTCCTAATCAACTCCTGATGGATAAAGTCAAGCATCTGCCATACATTTTTCTTTACATTTACATTTAGCAGATGCTTTTATCCAAAGCGACTTACAATGCATTCAGGTTATACATTTTTTTGTATCAGTTTGTGTTCCCTGGGAATTGAACCCACAACCTTTTGTGCTGCTAACACTATGCTTTACCACTGAGCCACAGGAACACTTTCTGAATGTTTTATTTTACTCAGAAATAGGATGGAAAAAAATGAAATGTGTTAAGTTAAACATGATTTACCAAAGTAAAAACCAGTTCCATAGATCAATCATGACAAACGCTCAGACTGTAAAAATCAAAGTGATCCTGTGTCCTAAACACACACTTTGTGAAATGCTGAGTTATTATGTCGTCTCTCTTTGTGAACGTGTTTGAAGTAACAGATCTGGTTCGGTCAGAGATCTGATGCAGAACACTAATTAGAGAACAGCGAGAGTGTTCACAGAGCAGAACATTTAGCTTCTGTTATTAACCTGGTCATGAGATAAGAGCCAGGTTATTTAGATCGAATTACCTAATGACTTGACAAACAATATCTCTCCTAAAGCCAGTTCTAAAAACTGTGCCATTATTCACTTTCCATCATGTTTCAAACCCACAAGATGATTTTCCAACGGAGCACAGAAGGATATATTTTTGAAGAATCTTGATGCAGTTTATTCTATATTTAAAATCAAAACAACAGCATATGATTTTGGAACAACATGAGTGTTGCAGATTTCATAATTTATAATGGAATATAGACCTAGTACTTTTAAGCAGTAATAACAGTAGTGAGACTCAAGAGTAAACTGAATTGTTCTCCGGGGTGACCTTTATTTTAATTATCCTAGGACAGTAAATATGCAAATAAAACAGTCCAGATATCCATCAGTGAGAGCGGCTGGATGGAGGGATAAAGTATCTCAGAGCAGATACTGAACTGCCATCCTTATGCCAAAACATAACCAGACCTGAGAGCATTGTACATTATATTAATTATTTTAAAATGTATGAAGTCTTAGATTGACATGCTTCAAATAGAACCAAATAGAAACGGTGTTTTACAGACTGATGCAATAAAGAGGTACATGTCAGTGTGTAATATACGCATCACAAACCTTCTCTGAAAAATACTGCAGTGTTGAGGGTCTCAGAGACCCCAGGCATTAAAATGAATGATTGAAAGAAATGTTCTCATGCTAAGATTTTCAGATGGTACATTGTCAGCAAAATA
The DNA here is from genome assembly GCA_027422435.1 of Schizopygopsis pylzovi. Taxonomy (NCBI): domain Eukaryota; kingdom Metazoa; phylum Chordata; class Actinopteri; order Cypriniformes; family Cyprinidae; genus Schizopygopsis; species Schizopygopsis pylzovi. Next base: position 1,996,438 of record CM049833.1, read on the forward strand.
AATACTGTACATTTACACACTTCTCCCCGTCTAAATACTGTAAAGCCTTTATATCAAGCTGATGTAAAGCTGCTTTGACACAATCTGCATTGTTAAAAGCTCTATACAGATGACTTGACCATGTGTTTTCAGTGGAGTCAGTCTGACCCAACTCAAGCTTTACAGATGTTACTATACTAGATATATTTGAAAAGAACGAGGCTAGAATCTCAATAACAACGGTCTTCTGGAATTTGACTTGAGCAAATATGTGACCCTGGAGCACAAAAACTGTCATAAGCAGAACGGGTATATTTTTTAGCAATAGTAACATTGTATGTGTCAAAATTATCTATTTTTTCTTGTATGCCAAAAATCATTAGGACATTAAGTAAACATCATGTTCCAGGAACATATTTTGTAAATTTCCTAGTGTAAATAAATCAAATTTTAAAGGTGATTTTCTCCATATTTTGATTTTTTTGCACTCTTAGATCTTGAAATTTGTATCTCGGCCAAATATTGTCCTATCCTAACAAACCATACGTTAATGTACAGCTTATTAATTCAGGTTTCAGATGATGTATACATTTCAGTAAAAAAAAAAAAAAATTGTAGTCCAGGGTCAAATATGATACAAAATTTAAAGAGAAAAAAACATTTTTTTTTATTATTTACATACATCATTTGTGGTCTGTAAATTTGTAATTTTAAACCAAAATAGTTTAGAAAATGAATGCACGAATAATAATTGAATATAAATATGTGTTCCTCATGAATAATGGACGCATCACTCACCCTCGTGCCACCAGCAGTCTGAGCGCATCCAGGTTGCCGTGGTGCGCGGCCCAGAGCGTCGGCGTCATCCCATCCTCATCCGGCGCGTTCAGATCTTTGCGCGTCGCGTCTTTCAGCAAGTGCAGGTGACCGTCTCGAGCCGCCCGGTGGTATTTGTCGTTCATGGCGGCAAAAGATGGATATATGTCCATGGCGGCGGCGACTGACCCCTCTATCCCGGCTCACGGACGCTCATTTGGCGTGTGTTGTGTCGGCGAGGTTTCACGTGCGCTTTGGCGTCTCCACTCGAGGGACTACAGGCACGCTCGCGCGGTTGCTATGGGAGGAGTCCTGAATGGCCACGCCCACTTCCGATCAGCGCACACCTGACAGATGAGACTCGGTGACACATTCAGGTAAAATCACACTCTGTTACAAGTACATTACCACAATGATAAATATTGATGCAGGGTATGATGTAATGATTTGACGCGAATGGCAATTGTATTTAGATAAAAACAAACAGCAGTAAATAGCAGTGTTGAAAATAGGTACCTCCTGTATTTATTCCAATAAATAAATCTATGTAAATATTGTCTATTTTCATCCAGCCTTTAAACTTGTTTTATTCTCCTTTGAGGCGTCATCCATTCTCCTCCCTGCAGCTGAGAAACTCAATACACAACAAACATTAAACTGATCCAGTCTAAACCGAGCCAAACCCTGCAGTGACCCCAGCATAACCTCATCCTAGCAGATCTGATCCAATGTGCGAAAGCATGGACATGGCATGCTCACTTCTAAGAAAGGTCCATTAACAGTGCATGTTATTTTAACTTTAATCAAACTTGAATTAAATTATTCAGAGACTTAATATGGCCTATTCAGAGATTATGCAGTAATTCATGTTGATTTTAACAGGCTTCTGACATGCATTGTCATTGTTTTGCATACAAAAAAAAAGTAGACCAAATGTATTCAAGAGTTTTATAGAATTTCTATACATGCAGAATTTCCAGCTTTCATAGGATTCAGTATTTGCATCATTTATATACAGAGTTCATTCACACCCCTCATCACAGAACAATATTTCAGTAAAAAAAAAACTATATAAACACACAATGCTCACGAGGTCCGAGACCTGAGGGTCATGTGTCCATTCTCATGGATTGACTCGGAAGAAAATGAAGCATAATGTATCAGAAATAAGTATTTCACTGAGCAGTTTAAATTCATTCATACACATATATATTTATTAGATTTGACTGAATTAGTTTTTAGCTGTGTGAATGTGTCAGTTTGGAGAAATCGAGTCAGTTTTGATGAGTTGGCTCTCTCGGTGTCATTAAATTCTCTGGATCTCAAACAGCTTGACGTCAGTGTCGTACCAAACAGGAGGATCCACGTTACTAAAACAAGAAAAAAAGCATGTTTTAACATATTTAAACACAACATCACATTGATCAAGTCCTAATAAAAGGTATGATATCATTCATTTGTGTGACTCTCTATGCCGAGGGTAATTGAGTTTCTCCCACATCGTCCCGTAGAGGGAGACCGAGCGCAGGACTCACCGTAAGTAGATGATGCCCCACATGTATGTGCGGAACCACAGAGACGTGCCCTCATTGGCCTGGTACTTGCGGATGAGGATGGGATGAGGAACCGGCAGCAAACCCACCAGAGTCCCGTGCTGCAGAAACCTCAGGATCTCCGACTCGTCCGTCAAACCTCTACAAGAACAACGAGAGCATCCTCACTCAGTCAGGTCAAACGGTAGAGCTTTCACATGCTTTAGGGTTCAAAACTACACCAGACATCCGGGATTACAATTGAACCTACATTAAACCTGTTAACACGAAACCTGTTCTAATCAACATAACAGAATGCATGATATTTCATGTAGAAATTAACTACAGTAACAATAGGCAATATATTTGTTACAGTATTTATTAATCTTTGTTAACATTAGTAAATAAAAACAATGATTAATTGTTGAGCTAAGGTCCATTAAATAATCTTAACAGATATAACATTTTCTGATTGACTTAATATTGTAATTGTAAATGGTGAAATTAGCATCAACTAAGATTAATGAGTGTTCCTGTGGCTCAATGGTAGAGCATTGCGTTAGCAGCGCAAAGGTTGTGGGTTCGATTCCCAGGGAACACATGTACTGACAATAAATGTATAACCTGAATGCACTGTAAGTCGATTTGGATAAAAGCGTCTGCTAAATGTAAATAAATGTAATAAATGCTTTAGAAGTATTTTTAGTCTGTGTCTGTTAATTAACACAGTCAATGTGTGTGTGTGTGTGTGTGTGTGTGTCTCACTTGTCTATGCAGATTTTCTCCACCTGAGGCACCAGCACCTGCAGGAGTCTCATTATAGTCTGCAGAGGAAGTTTACTCTTCCAGGAGAGGACCTGAAAGAGAGCATGCAGAGGTTAGATGGGATCAGAATGAATGTTTTGGAGAGGGAAACTCATTTGGCTTTTTTTCCCCTGAATAATTTCTCACACATATCGCAGTGTATGAGGTCCTCACAAGCTTTGGTTTATAATTTAAAGGGTTTTATGACTGACCCAGTCTGGAGTAGGAGCCGAGTCCGATGAAGACGACACATGCTTCGGATTTCCATCACAATCCTCTTTTTCAGACTTCTAAGGAATTAAAAAAAGAAAAACATTTTATTGGCATAAACGGAAAACACAGCACCAGATTAAATGTGAGGGTCATCGGTGATGCTGTACCTTGTCATCTTCACCCGAGGTCGGCTCGGTGTCTCTGACCTGTGTCTCAGAGCCTGTGTTCTGATTGGCTGTGTGTCTCAGAGCCGTGTTCTGATTGGCTGTGTGTCGAGTCACTCTGCTGCAGTAACAGCGTCGCTCCGTCCTCAGAAACCTGTGATGTTTCTGTTAGTTTATCAATGCCTACGACATAAACCAACAATTGAACATTTTTAATGCAAGATTTTTTAACGTCAGCAGAAAGGTCATTTTATGGCGAGAACAAGGTGAATAACAAAAGTCATACAATTAACAAAAATTATACGTTGAAAATTGGACAAAAACAATCTATAAGAATTCGAAAATACATCAGTTACACATCTCTAAATAATTTTTTTAATTTAATAAACCAACAAATTGGCTGTTAAATTACCAATACAGCAACAAGTTGTTTGCATCCAAAGTTGCAAATTAAAAATCAGAATATTGCATATTTCCTAATAAAACCGTTTCCAGCCCATGTGATCAAGAGCATAACATCATGACTTCCTGGAAAACTATTATCATCATCATCATCATCACTAAGTTTGAAATGACTAAAACTGGGCAAGCCACAGTGACTAGTTTTCTACATAATAATTGTTCAGATGAAATGCAGTAACAAACACTGATGCGATCTTGTGTTTGGAAACGCGAGACAGTTCTGGGAAGGTAATTATAGCAAAGCATTTTGATGACAGACCTTTAAGAATGACTGAAACTATATTTGAGACGGTTAGTTCAGATATCAAGTTTTTTGTTGCACCTCAAAGAATGTATTCAGTAAATGTGTTTTCACTGTAGTTCGTGCACGTTTTCTTTTGGATAAAGAAATCTTCCACCTCAATTTTTTTAATGCATATTTTATGCACTGGATACATAATTTCCATCCAGCTTTTTTATGACGCATTTAAAGAAATGTGAATGGAAACAGCTACTGGACTCTTAACAGTCAACATACTGAGGTGGAAGAGCACAACCGTGTATGATGAAGTGGGTTGCGTACGTGGCATGGCCTTCAAGCTTGCGTTCAGAGTGCCCGTTTGAACCGGTGTGCTTTTATACGGTCCTTCACTACAGGCAGTGTTGTATGGGTTGTTGGTGTCCATGAAGACGGCATTATGGGTGCTGTTGCTCCTGCTTTTCTTCTGCAGGGCTTTCTGGATCGAGCTGACGTCTGTAGGCAGGTTAGCCAGCTGGTGGAAGAGGTTGCGTTTGCGAATGATGCCGTACACCAGGTTAAAGTTACCTGATTTGAAGAGAGAGGTGAATACAAATGCTTATAAAAATGACAATAAACCACTGAGTTTCAAAGACCTATGTTGTAAGATTGTATACCAAGGTTCACCACAGAAATCACGTTTTAGGGTAAAATGATTTGCATTCAAATAAACAGACTTTTGCTGCTTCATATTTTAGTAGTCATTTAAATGAAGAACTGCCTGTATTTACAGCAGCTTCAAAAGCAACTCACCATCAAACTGGTACTGAATGATGTTGTTAAAAACTTCAAGCAAAAAGAAAACCAGGTGATGGTTAACAGGTGAGCAGAACAGGAACCACGGGCTTGAGAAAACGTCCAGCAGGTGTAGTAGTTTGTTGGCTGCTACCATTGACAGACTTTTCAGGTAAGGAGAGACTGAAACCAACAGCAATGATTCATCAGGAAGTGAAAACTATCTCTCAAAATGTATGTACTTTTTAACCCTCGCTCACCGTTGACTATAATAGTGAGCAGACAGTCATACAGGGGCTGCAGTCGCTGATGTCCACTGGTGATGATTTTATGGAAAACCTGTCAATCAAAAACATATTCTTATGCAAATCTTATTAGCTTATATTTACGGGAATGCATGAACTGAAAAGATGCAATGTAAGTTGCTTTGTATAAAAGCATCTGCCAAATGCATAAATGCATGTTTAACCAATTGTGGTGCACAACGTTTTCATTTGCAGCTGTGTGAGTGAGATTGGAGAGTTTAGAAAATTGGAAGACTTAAATTCAATTTTGGGTCTGTTCTTTACAAGAAGACATGCAAATTACACACAAGTCATATGGACTACTGTTACTACATATGGACCAATATGATGATGTGACACATGAACATATCTGTGTTCATCTCACCACTATCAGCAGGTCAGCATGAGTCCCAGCAAACACAGAAATATCCATGGGCACACGCACACTGTATGGTTTATTCAGACGCACCCCAAAATTCCTCTCTCCGCTTAACAGCAACAAGATGAACACGCCGATATGCACCAGACCGACACGTGCTGCAAACAGATGCATATACACACTAACACACATGACTATTATCACATCCGCAGTCCATAATAATAATAATACGCCGTTAGAAATGGGAATACACTGAATTAAGATGAGAAAAGTTCAGGAAAATTATTTCAAAATGAGATTTTAACAACAAAAAGTCTCTCAAAGTACAGTAAAATATGTGTGTGAATTTCTTTTGTATGTGTAACACTGAAGGCTTCAGATACTCACACTGATTGGCACGAGCGTCATTGAGATAGAATAGAATTGGTACCAGAATATCCAGCACGTCACTGCTCTTCAACACATAGAACAGGAACTTCTACAATTCAGAGATGAAGAAACATCAAGAGTGCAGTTACTTTCAACCAATTACATAAGGATTGTATTCGTAAAATAGTCATTTAAAAAAGATTTTATTTCAGAATGCATTTAAAAAAACTCAAACAAAACACAACCCACAAAGTGGCACCTTGTTGAGGTCGCAGAGTTTCCAGAGCAGCACCAGCAGCTCCTGATGAAACTGGATTCTCTTGCAGGAATGGGGCAGGTATGTCTGCAGCAGGGGGTTATTGAGCAGCCGGCCGATTCCTCGCAAGATCAAACTAAAATCCTACGTGCAAAAACTGAGCTTACTGATCATTTACAGTGTTTAATATTCTATTACATGTGTAAGGTAGAAGCTGAGGGCGGTTACAGTTGGTTTGGGATGGTTGTGAAGTGTTTGTGTCTCACCTCTTCTCTATGAATTCGAGACAGGTAGTTTACAAACAGGTTTTCACTTCTTGTTGCCTGAAAAACACCATGAGGAAAAATCTGAAACTCAAGCTGAGCGTCTGAAATACAGAACTATCATAATACTGAACACAGGCTCTCTTACAAAACCTAGTGCACTGCTTAGACAACAAAGACATGCTTTGAACCCGTTTCAAATTAACTAAATGATGCTGTCTTTTTACACATGTTGGATGCCATTTAAGCAAAAGTTCAAAACATTAATTTTTGGATCTTATCATAGTTGACAGTCAGATCTTGTACTGAAAACATTTTAGTTTTGGATGCTTGTCTAATGTTTTTAAACGTTAATATTGTTCAAAAGTGTTTAGAGAACATTTAAAAGTTACAGTTTTCAAAATGGAATGTTCAAATGGAATGTTCCCTAAATGTTTCCGTAACATTAAGACATAAAAAAGTGGATGTTTTGAATGTTTAAAGACGATCCAAATAACAGTTTTTAAAAAGAAACAGTTTTTTAACAGAAATTCAGAAATAGTATTTTCATACCATAATGATAAATGTTCAAATTACATTTTTAAAACATTAAAAAATTTAAATGTTATAGAACATTTTTGTAACTAATCGAAACATTAGCAAAATGTTTATAAAGCATTTTTAAAACATAAATTTTTTTTTTACATTTAGAAACATTTTCACACATTAATGGATAATGTTCAATTTTGTAAAAAATTTAGACAACATTCAGAAAAGTTTTCATAGCTTAATGGAAACGTTACTAAAACATAAAATGTTCAGTTCTTTTGACGTTTAGAGAAGATTCAGAAATGTTCATATATTGTCTTGAATATATTTCTCTTAGCTGGGATGCTAATCTAAACACGTGTTACCTGGCATCCTTCAGCAGCGGTGGTCTTGTTGTAATCAGCAGAGCAGGCGTCAGTATTGGTGCTCAGGTTTGGGCTGGTGTTGGAGTTATCGATGAGCTCTTGCTCCAATGAAACGATCAGTGTCTGCAGCGCCAGCTCCGCTATCACCCCCCGCTGGTCAGAGAACATCAGGTGATTGTACGGGAGACCGTACCCGATAGGATCATACGCACACACCACGTTAAGGAGAGAGGTGAAGAGAGGCAGGACGTGTCTGACAGACAGAGAGAGCAAACTTTAATTGTTGCATCACAACAAATGAGAACAAATGAGTGCATACGAGGTTACCTGTTTTCTCTAGAGCAAAAGAACGAGACCCAGGGGTTGAGTGTGTGTGTCTCAGATGGAGACTGGTACATTTCTTCAGAGAAACATGTCAATAACAGCTTCAACAACTCTGCTCTGAGAGTGAGAAAAAGAGATCATGTAGAATACTTAATACATTTAAAAACCAAAGATGCAATACATTGATCAAAAATACATTTATAAAGTTAGAAAAGATTTCTCTCTCAGATAAATGCTGCTCTTTTGAACTTTCAATTCACCAAAGAATCCTGAAAATAAAAATACATCCCTGTTTCCACAAAAGAATGAAGCAGCACAACTGTTTTAAACATTCATAATGATCAAATGTTAGGAATCAAAAACAATAAAAAGCAAATCTGCATATTAGAATGATTTCTGAAGAATCATGTGACAGTTTAAAATATATAAAAATAGAAAACTGTTTATTTGATTTGTAATAATATTTTAAAATATTAATGTTTTTATTGTATTTTTGACCAAATAAATTCAAATTTTGTTAAAAAAATTATTTTTGATATGTAATATATGCATTGCCAAGGACTTCATTTGGACAACTTTAAAGATGATTTTCTCAATATTTAGATTTTTTTGCAACTTCAGATTCTCAAATAGTTGTATCTTGGTCAAATATTGTAATTTCATAACAAACCATACATCAATGGAAATATTATTTATTCCCCTTCCTGATGATGTATCAATCTCAATTTGGAAAAATGAACCCTTATGACTGGTTTTGTGGTCCAGGGTCACACATAAGTGTTGTCAGTATGAAGTGGACACATCTCTGACCTGTTGGAGTCATGGGTGTGATTGAGAGGCGGAGTCTGAGCAAATCCAACGCCAGCTTCCCAGATGAACTCACAGCTGTCCATGGACTGGATATCAGAAGGGCCATCCTGAACACACACACAACTTATGTCTAGAAACTGTATTTATTCACATGTAGATTGTGTTCCTGCTTAGTGTTGTGTGTTCACAAACCCCTGGAAAACCATGAAAGAAATGATGAAAAGCAAATAATTAAATATATAGAAATCAAAGAAAACAACAAAAAATATTAAAATAGTTACAATTACAAACATTTAGGTTATTATTTAGGCAAATATTTTGTCAAATTATAGAAATATTAACTTAAAATTTTAGGGCTACTTTCAACTACATATTTAACATTCCCCAAAAGTTCTGAAATCACACCGGGAACAAACATACGGATATAATCTTTACTCTAAATGCAGTGCAAGTTGCTTTGGATAAAAGCTAATCTGCAGAATGCATACAATGTAAATGTCCAACACATTTTCTGCAAGTTTCTTTGTGTTGTCTGTGCAAACATAAGGGATTTCTGTGCCTTTATTTGAATGAGCAAGCATTTTGTTGAATGGCGGTTTTGTATTTTCAGACAAACCCACTTCTAGATGACATTTAAAACGTGAACTATTGCTGGTCACTTCTACATCATTCTGATGTTCTCCTCTGTCTAAGCAGGTACTTCTTGACCAGGATAAGTAATAAGGATCTTAGATAGTTAGATATGGATAGTCAAAGGGTCTGGCAGACTAAGACTCGAGATAGAGAGAGACGGTTACCGCACTGGTGCTGCTGTGGCTCTCGACGGTGAAGTCTGGACAGAAAAGCAGATCAGAAATAGCTGTGAGGAGAGACTCCGCCAACGGCCGCGTGCTCTCGTCATCACCTTCATCCTGCATCAACACACACCAATTCAATCTGCCATTCTACAAAGAAATCATGCTTTTAAATCACAAAAACAGTAAGTTCATGCATTCCTTTTGTTAAAAACAGTGAGAACTTCAAGACTTCAAGCTCGTCTGACGAGTGTTTGAGGAGCTATTCATGCACACAATCACATCATCAATACACTCATTCTGCTCCCTTCATCTCTTTAAATCACAGGATATTTAATACGCCGTCAATCTTTGAGACAGACACAATCAGAGCAGTGTTTAGGCTGGTAACAGGAGACCGTAAAAATGCATCGCAGAACAAACCCTCTCTCTCACACTCACACACACACTCACACACACACACACACGCACACGCACACGCACACGCACACGCACACACACACACACACCACCACCACACACACACACACACACACACACACACACACACACACACACACACACACACGTTTTAAACAAAAGTTCAAGCTAGGCAAAGCTTTTCTGTGCAGCTTTGTAAAACCTGCTGGCACAGCTCATGCTCGTCGGTGACGTTCTGGGAGTGTGTGCAAATGGCATATTTTACTTTAGTGCATATTCAACATTTGGTGATTTACCCACTCTGGAAGCAATTCTGAAATTTCCCTCACCACAGACTTGCCCACTTTTGGTACGGTAGACCAGAAGAATCCACGCCAGTCTGGATCCTCGAAGATATACGGCAGGATCCGCGTCAACAGACGAGTGCAGCTCAGTACGGCCTGTCTGTCTCTCTCACACACACAGCCTGAGTCGGCGTTCAACACGAGCCTTTCCACTGCCTGCAAGCCCCCCCACACAAACACTTCAAAAGTCTACAATGGGTTAAAGCTTAAGAAATGACTAGTACTTCAGACAAATCAACTGATTTAATTACATTCCTTTGAACTTATTACTTAAGACTGCTCAAAAGATAACATCAAAACAACAAATATTAATCTGGAATATTTGCAAGCAAAACAAATTCATTTTATATGAATAAACTTTCACGTTTAGATGAAACGATTTTTCATGCTGCAAAGGTTGACTAATATTCATGCTAATTCATGTTTATCAACAAAATTCAGTCCCAAAAGTATATGTAAGATATGGGAAAGAGCCTGAACATATTTAACAAATGCTATTTGAGATAAATCTAACTCAGATAAAAAAAACAAAGCACAACAAAACATGAGAAATATGCATGACATCATCTGTAAAGCCTCAGTAAATAACTGGGTCAAAAATGGCATCAAACTGCATTTTATATATGAAATACAGAAACAAAAAATTATAAAAATAAACATTATTGTGTAAACACAAATTATGTGTGTCTTCAAAAATGTGGTTCCTCTACTAATAATATGCATTTTTATGCATCTTGTCGGAGTAAAAACAGACCTAAATACATGTGCATTCATGCGAGAGTCATTATTGGTCTACAAAACATTGTATTTTATATATCAGTGGTCCCCTCCCATGTTAAGATCACATAATCCCTTTTTTCCTCATTATTGACCTCTATTATGGGACACAGACTGTACCTTGTAACAGAGGGTTGCCAGATTGGACGGAGACTCCTCTCTCACAGCACGGATCTCAGCAGCAGGAACCAGAGCAAAAATATCCTGCGCCGTCAAGTTGACGTCAGTCCAGAACTGGTCCCAGAACACATCCTCAGAGGCCTCTACGGGCTACAAAATCACACAAGGGTCTATTTCTACCATGTAGTTTTCACATAAACATCAATTATTGGATTAGCTGCGTTTAATTAGGGTTATATCTAAACTGTGCAGGGCTGTGGCCCTCAGGAACTGAGTTTGACACCCGTGGTCTACATTACATTTATGCATTTAGAAGACGCTTTTATCCAAAGTGACTTACAGTGCATTCAGGCAATACATTTATCAGTATGTGTGTTCTCTGGGAATTGAACCCACAACCTTTTGCTCTGCTAACGCAATGCTCTACCACTGAGCCACAGGAACATGGTCTAGTGACATCTTTGGTCAATGCACATCTTCCTCTGTATCTTCTTTTCATTATATTCATTATTAGCCAAAAATGTAGATGATGTTAGTGGTCCTAAATGCTTAATTTTCTAACCAAATACAAAATATAATATTTTCCCTTTATTTTTGATATTCTTTGTTACAGGAAAAGGTGTTGACAGAATAATAATGAATTTAAATCCTTCATAAACATGACGTTTTATTGAGAAAAATGAAAGCAGGTCAGCTTTAACTTAAATGAGCATCACCCGTAAATCTCAATAAGAAACGAGACAATGCCAAATGCATCGTGACTGCACACAGCTGTCATATGATATATAACGTTTTTGATTTTCTCTAGGGTTTGTGCATATATACGAATGCTTTGACATTAAATGCTAATTAAAAACCTAACATTTTAAATGTCCGAACTAGTGAATAAAGTTCAACATCATCAGATATTCTAAGAAAAACAGGCGACAGTACTCCATCTGTTACACTTTAACAGCGATTTGGAACATTTTTAACCCGATACAAAAGTCACATATGTCAAATAAAATAAACTTGACCTGTGTTTTGGTAGTAAGTTGTATCACCGCTTTTCTGAAGTGCAGTTTGGAGTCTGAATTACCCATCTCACTCGGATCTGTCCACCGCGCACCTGTGGCGCAGGTGAACACGACGCCAAATTACCAATCCCACTACGGCAAAGGTGTAGCTCATGAATATTCATTACGCCGCACTGACGTTGACGTTAACCTGCCTGGCGCATCCAATGGCGTAATGTATTCATATTTGAGATTCGTTGATTCGCCAGCAGCATTGGCGCCCATTTCAACCTTCAGCCAATCAGTTTGATCGATTGCGCAAACTTCCTATGACGTCATGAGTTTATATGAGGAAAGGCTTAGCCGTAGTAGGACTCGTTTGTGCGTGACCAGGATGCAAGTGTGGTATTTTTCCGGGTGTGCAAAGTAAATATTTGCTCAAAGATTAGTCTTTAAAAGTCGAGTACCTTAAGCACACCGTGAATTAATATTAAGCTGTTACATTAAAGTTTCGGCCAACATTGAATACAATGGACTGTGTCCTCAGAATACCACGTTCCATCATCCATTCGTGTGTCCTTTACTATTCTGCACTATGGCATTAGATGATTTCAATACAGTAAACATACAATTAATATTTTCTCTCCCTCCACAGTTTAAGTACATGTTTCTCTCGTAGGTGTTTTACCACCTGTTGTAATTATGGATATTGTTTTCTGCACCTGTTTAAATGCTTCTTGTCATCTAGATAGTAACAGCATATTTATTGTTTAGAACTTAATTTATTGGTTAGAACTCAATCATCTTCAAATCCAAAATTAATTCAGAATAGCATTTATATGCTTTTCTTGGAACAGTCTTGTTTACATGTAATTGTCATAATTTTAATAAACTCAGACATGCATGCTCATTTCATGCTATTCTCTTTAGTAATTGCTGGTGATTTTCCTTACTGTTTATTATTCTCCAAAATAGTTTGCATCTAACATTACCCAGCATTTTGTGCTTGGACATGTGTACAACACAGTATGTGTTTAAAACCAAGAAAGGAAACTCATGTGATTACGGTAACGTGTTATGCCCAACACTGAGCAAAAGGAAAGATGATCCAAACAAAAGCAGTCGGCATATTAAATCCAAGAGGCACTTTCAGATGCTTTCATGTCACGTGCAGTGGTAAGTGGTAATTAGGGACCAAGCACTGAAGGTGTGAAGGCACCTATTGTATCCGTTGGCGTTCTTATTCTTCCGTTTCTTCCGCTCTTGAGTCTATGGCATCCCATGGAACCGATTGCGGGAAAGTTGTGTAATTTGCCACACTGACACAGAACAGTCTCTAAATTAACCACAGCACATTTGGAGTCTCTAATTCAAACTCTCTAGCGCCACCACTTGTCCAAAGTTAACTCATGTTTATGCTAATAACTGAACCGTAATACACAGAAGGAAAATAATTTTTTCCTCTGAATACTTGGCTCATGCAGAGTTGAATAAATTGTTGATGTAAAAATTGTAAGGCTATTTGTAATTGTTTGAAAACCTACTTTTTACCAAAATTGGCTCAGATCATCTACAGACCATGCTGGCAAAAAGTTATGGAATTCAAGTTGATTAGTCAAGCTGTTCTTGAATAACGTGCGAATGAATTCTATGAAAAGCATGCAAAAATGGATTTGAGGCTATATCTCCGCAACGGTTTGGCGTATTGAGACCAAACTTGGTGTGTGTTATAACAAGCACGACCGGAGATTACCTGCAGTGTTTTGGCACTGTGCCACCTAGTGGTCAGCAGATATACAAATGGCATATTTTTGCTTATAACTTCTGAAAATAACTTCAACTCTAGATTGGGTGCATTATGCCGAGTCGAATGATATCAAATTTTCCCATGTCAGCCATATTGGAGTAACATCTTAGAAATCGTTACTCTGATCGACACAAAACCACCATAGGAAATTCGGAAACATAGCGTGCCGGCCATATGCTAATGCACAATTGCCAAAAATGTTATACTAAGTGGCACAAAAATGCAAACATTTTTATCTTCTCATATATATATAAACATGTCTACAACTCCAAAACTAAATAAGATATTTTCACCAAATTTGACACACATGTATGGGCACACTAATGACATAAAACATATTTGGTGGGATTGTGCCTATTGGTGGCGCTATAATTGAACAAAACATGAAATTGACTTTGACTACAATAGAGTATTATGATATAAATTTATATTTTACGAATGCATTGGTGTACTATTACGAAACTTTGTATGTACACCAAAATGATTTGATTGCAGCGCCACCTGTTAGTCAAAACTGATCAGCCATTTAATCGTATTACTAGACGTTATATTTATGATTTTTCAGTCATTTCAATTGAAATCATCTTTTAGCACTCATTGTTGCATTTGGTCTGATGCTCCATGCTATGCTTAGCTCCTCATTTTGCCGCTGGAGTGCTTGTCCTCATAATTGCTGCTTGCAGATATATTTGTATTTATGTCTATTTTGACACATTGTTGCATTTAAAGACGCTGTGTATGTTTGGAAGATTATACTACTCTTCTTTATCTGGAATATTAATACTTTAATAAGTATGCAGTGTTTTGTATGCATACAGATACCTGGATGACCTACTAACCTTGATGTCATTCTTAATCTTATATAAATTTAAGTCGCATGTTATTTGTGTTCACACTTTCACACTAGTTTTTTAGTCTCTTTAGACATTTAACTCCTGTTGTTACAACCAAGGGCTGTTTTTGATCGGCATAAAGAAAAGGTAATTAAAACATTGCAAATATATAATTTACATTATTACGTACATGTTATTGCTTATATATATAAATATATATGTATATACATTTAAAATAAATATTAGCATTTTTTTGGTTCCACAGACAATGTTTGGCCTGTTAGTTGTGTGTATTTTCTCATGTTCGGATTGAAAATGAAAACACGGAGAGTTATGTGTGTTTTTTTTATACTGTGCCATGAACATGGTTGAATTGTCTTTGTTTGTTTGACTACCAGTTGATTCACCAATGACAACTCCTCCTTCCACATCTACACAATGCTTCTTCAACACTGCAGAGATTCATATTCAAGGTGAATATGTTTATCAGTAAAAACAGGATTTTGCTTAAAATAAGATTTATGTTATACCTTTTGAAGGTATTGTATTTTTAATATATCTGATTTGTTCTAATGATTGCAATATTTTTTTATGAGAATGTCGCTAGGAATGTCACAGGAACGTGATCTGATTTTAGGTCAACATATACATGAACTATTGTTTCATTATAATATCAGAGCAACCAGTACACAACAGAACTGCACAATGTAGTACACTGATTAAATGGCAAGCAAACCATAGTTACACTCTCACACAACTTTAAAAGAAATGAAAAACTGGTTTATGGTATTGTTAAGAGATTATACTTGGTTCCAGTAATGGTCCACCCACAGTTATTAAAGATCGTGAGAGCTGCAGTTCAGCTGTATTCAGCTGCTGAAGACAGAATCTCCCCGAGTTTGCTCTGCAGCAGCATTTGACTTCAGGTAAAGACATTTATCTTCATTTGACCTCATTGTGTTTTTGTTTTGGTTGAATGATTTATGGAATAGCCGCAACAAAGTTTTGCATTAATGGAAAAACTGACTGGGATTGAAGCTAAAAGTAATACAAGAGACCTCAAGCTAGCGATGTTGGATGCAAGAACAGTAGTTAATTATAAAGTTTAGTGTATATGTAACAACCCCTCCCGGGTCCACACCATCCAACTCGTTCTTGCTCCGAGCGGGTCTCGAACCCGGGATTCCGGCGCGGGAGGGGTTGTTACATTGGTGCCGTGACCCGGATTGGAGTGAGGTTTAGGGGGGTGAGTGTAGCGGATGTATGCCAGTAAGGGCTGATTGTAAACCTCACTCTCCTGGCCTCAAAAAGAGGCGCTCTAGCGACTGACGCTAGAGGCTGTAGCCTTTGGCGTTCCTTGTTAGAGCGCCTGCCTCCCACGCCAGAATCCCGGGTTCGAGACCCGCTCGAAGCAAGAAAGAGTTGTGGTGGTGTGGATCCGGGAGGGGTTGTTACATATATTATACAAAAAAGCTTTTAATTGCAGACAACCACAATTGATCATTCAGAAATAAGTTGTTTTGTTTTTACAGGTCAGTTTGTCACAATGAGGTTTATAATCTCACTGTATGTTTCTCTGCTTCTGCTGGTTAATGGTGAGTGTACGTTTATAGTTTATAAAAAGTGGTCAGAAATCCATCTCAGAATGACATCTTTAAATGTCAACTGACTAAATGCCGTATTATTAACACATGCTTGAATTTTATGCTAACAGGTGAAACAGTCAGTGGACAAACATCAGGTACAACCATCATTCTTCAACTTTTATAGTTGACTATTATTAAATATAATCCCATAATTTTTTGTCCCCAGAAAGACAATGGGAGAGAGATGTATATTTCTTCCATAATTATTTACTTAAGATGTCCTGTTTATTTATGCTAGAAAATGACTATTTTGGCTCTTGATTGTCATTTGCCTCTTTCAGTACCTACAACTTTCAGCTCTGATCCATGCTATAATTATACCACTCTTGATGAATACTGGAGAGACATACGGCAAAGCCCATATCAGTACTCTGGCTATGATGACACCCTTGTTGAATGGAGTGGCTGGTATCGGCTGTATCTGAATGGAGAAAGTGCCCAGATGTCTGAGTGGTGTGTGAGTAGTACGGGATGTGGTGGTGAAACTGGACTGTCTCTCAACGGCTCTCATCCAACACCTGAGGATGGAGAGGTGACCCGTGAAGTTGTGGGAAGTCGTTCGTGGTGGTGGTATTCCAATCAGTGTGGCGCCTACACATCCACCTCCGTCCAAGTCAAAGCCTGTCCAGGAGATTATTACATCTATGAATTTGTCAAACCCAACATATCATCCCCCAGGCCTACATACTGTGCAGGTGCAGATAGGCTCTTTTTATGAAAAACGTTTTTGTAGATCATATGCTTGCAGTTAATATTAACATATTAACATTAAAGCTGTACTCATATTTTAAGTTAACAATTACTACAAAATGTATTCTAAATAAATAAAAGTGATTTATTTATATACTAACAGAATTGGTGAAATAATTTTAGCTAAACCCTTCTTGTACCATGCCTGTACAGAAAACTAATAAAATGCCGGTTAAACGGACTATTACATGTAGTCTTTCTCTAAACATAACTACTCTAGAAGTTGTTGTGTTGGACTCCTCAAACAAACTGTGATCTGGGGGAAAATGTTGGAAAGCATAACCTATACATGGTTGACTTAAAGTTAAACGGAGATGGGAAAAATCATTTGGAAAAAAATCAGCTTCAATTATAATTATAATGTTGTTTATCTCCTAAAATGCATAATTTAAAATGTCTATATCCATGACAGTTACTTTCCAAAGCATCAGCAGTGATCCCTGCTACAACTACGAGTCTCTGGATCGTCCCTGGAGAGCCAACAATGAAAGTGGAGATCACATTTGTGATGACTCTTTCTCCTGGAACGGCTGGTACCGACTTTTCTACAATGGAATGAACATCAAGATGCCAGAGACCTGTGTTAGTTCATACAGCTGTAACACATACAATAGTCTGTGGCTCAATGATCCTCATCCTCAGATAGAGGATGGAGTGGTGATCAGAGAGGTCTGTGGAGGGTATTATTGGGGCGGCTGCTGTGATTATAAATCAAACCCCATCAGAGTGAAAGCGTGTCCAGGAAATTACTATGTCTATGAACTTGTGACTCCTCATTTATGGTGTTCAGGATACTGCACAGGTAAGTTGCTTATTGGCATGACATTTGTATTATAGTATTGTAAAAGCATTTTAAGTATGTCAAATACCGAATATAATTGCACCACCAAAGTGATGGAGACAATAAATTAGAAACAAATACACTAGACATTATCCCTAATAATAATTTTAACAAGTATATACAATATAAATATGTAAAATGAAGCAAACAAATGCAATAGATTAACCATTTCATATGGTGTGGTGTGTATATATATATATTTTGCAGCTAGTTTGATTGTCATGTCATCCTCTCCAAGTACAGTATATAGTGGAGTTTGTCGGAGTCATTTAATCATTTGATTTACTCTCCATTTCAAACTAAATCTTTAAAAACGTTTATAATTATTTCAATTTACTTCATGTTCCGAATGTTGTTCTTTTTAGATGTCAGCACAATTTCACAACCAGTTTTCACTGTAAGTCCAGATATAATCACTGGATCCAGCATCTCCTTAAGTTACACGTGTAAGTTACATCTATCTATCTATCTATCTATCTATCTATCTATCTATCTATCTATCTATCTATCTATCTATCTATCTATCTATCTATCTATCTATCTATCTATCTATCCATCCATCCATCCATCCATCCATCCTTCCATCCATCCGTCTATCCCTCTATCCGTCTATCCGTCTATCCGTCTGTCTATCTGTCTGTCTGTCTGTCTGTCTGTCTGTCTATCTATCTATCTATCTATCCATCCATCCATCCATCCATCCATCCATCCATCCATCCATCCATCCATCTATCCATCCCTCTATCTATCTATCTATCTATCTATCTATCTATCTATCTATCTATCTATCTATCTATCTATCTATCTATCTATCTATCTATCTATCTATCCATCCATCCATCCATCCATCCATCCATCCATCCATCCATCCATCCATCTATCCATCCCTCTATCTATCCATCCATCTATCTATCTATCTATCTATCTATCTATCTATCTATCTATCTATCTATCTATCTATCTATCTATCTATCTATCTATCTATCTATCTATCCCTCTATCCCTCTATTCCTCTATCCGTCTATCCGTCTATCCGTCTATCCGTCCATCCTTCCATCCATCCATCCATCCATCCATCCATCCATCCATCCATCCATCTATCTATCTATCTATCTATCTATGGTAATGAAAGTCAAGTTGAAGTTCCTCAGTGAAATATATTTTTGTTTGTTTTGGTCTCATCTCTGAATAACACAGATTATGACCCGTGCAATAACTACAACATACAAGACAACTACTGGAGAAGCACACTCAATTACTGGTCTATGTATGGATATATCTCTGATCATGATGACACTCGTGTTGAATGGGATGGCTGGTATCGACTCTTCATTGATGGATCAAGTGCTCAGATGCCTGAGTGGTGTATGTCCTACATGTCATGTGGAGGTTATAGTTCTCTGTGGCTTGGTGGCTCTCATCCTCAGCTGGAAGATGGAGTTGTTTCTCGTGAAGTTTATGGCTCTCGACATGATCAGTGCAGTCGCTACACATCCAACCCAATCCAAGTCAAAGCTTGTTCTGGAGATTATTATGTCTACAGATTTACCAGACCAATAGTTGCGATCCCAGCTCCTGTATATTGTGCAGGTGCATTCATTATTCTTTGCATTTGACAAGCTTATATTGAGGTTTGCATTTTATAATTATCTTGGTATCATTTTTTTCACACTATATAAGAGTCTTTTACTTCCTTTTTCATAACAGTACCTTTCACCACACCAAGTGTTGATCCCTGCTATAACTACACCAGTCTGGATGAGCCTTGGAGAGCCACTGACAACTCTTACTATAACAACTATTACTACAACACCATGTGTGATTATAATGTGGAGTGGAATGGCTGGTACAGAATGTTCTACAATGGCCAGAATACTCAGATGCCAGAATCATGTGTTAATGAAGGCATGTGTGGCACTTATCACCCACTGTCACTCAGTGGCCCTCACCCACAGCTGGAAGATGGAGTGGTCACCCGTCAGGTCTGTGTCTCCTTAGGGGGTAACTGCTGTTATTACACATCCCACCCGATACGAGTCAAAGCCTGTCCTGGAGATTACTATGTTTATGAGTTTGTCAAGCCAACATATTGTTCAGCTTACTGTGCAGGTAGGTGGATATAACCACATACACTTTGTTCACTACCTCTGTGAGATTATTTTTTGGTTAAAGACTGACATTAACAGAGATCTTTCTCATATCAGATGCCAGAAGCCTTAATGAGACCTCAGCCAGTGGTAAAGTATTGTACTGTTTCATAAATATGCTAAGAGAGGTGTATACTACTGTAGAAACATTTGGGATTAGTTTGACTTGAAAAGTCTCATGCTCACCAAGGAAGCATTTATTTGATGACAAATAGTCTAAAATAATGTGTAAAATATAATAATATTTTTTTTTTAAATAACAGATATTCTATTTGAATTTATTGTAGTGCTGTCAAACAATTCACATTTTTAATCCGATTAATCACACACTTTTTCTGTGATTTCATCACGATTAATCGCACACTTATGAAATTAAGCATACACCATTTATCTTAAACCAATAGATTGTAAACCAAAAGATTGAAGGGTGATTCTCACAAAACTATATTTTATGCAAGCTTATTTCAATATAAATTTCAATGTCTTTTAAAAAAAGGACAACAAAGAACCTAATGATAAGAAGTTCATATAACAAATTCATTTGTGCACACCAAAGCACACATAAAAAAATTACAAATACTGGAAAGATATTTCAGAATTCATTGTGTACCGTATATACAGTAGACAAGTCAAGTTGCTTTACCGAATGGGACCACATGGAGATGCCAAAAAACAATCAACCACCTTGAGCTGACTGCATATACAGCAGTACACAGATCCACTCACAGTGTGTTTGAGCATCAATATATCAGACATATGTATCTTACTGAATAAAACTACTTACTGATCCCAAACTGTTGAATTGTAGAGTATGCGTTTTTGACATGTATCTTCATATTTTGATAAAATATTAATCATACTAGTAGGCATGCGTTTCACTCATTTATACACATTAATTGATGTAATAGATCAACTGCATTTTGTGGTTCTCTCCTTCAGACCCCTGTTCTGAACTCAACTGCACCGAGGATGAATGGTGTGGAGAGAACAACGGCGTCTATGGCTGTTTGTGTAACGAGAACCAGACCAGACCAGATTCTTTTGGTGAAAGTCATTTCACTACGAAAACTTGGTTTTATAAGCAATTATTTAACCTTTTTTTCATTCTGATGCTTTATTCTCTCAGATTTCTCAGAGACCTGTGAAAGCAGCTCTGGCTCCATCTCTGTGTCTCGCTGTCAGCTCTTTGAGGCTGGTTTTCCAGCTGACGTCTTACACCTCAATGATCCCAGATGCAAAGGAACGGTCCGGAATGGCAGAGTGGAATTCTATTTTGATAACGAGGAACACATCTGTGGCACAAATCTTCTGGTAGGATGTATTACATATATGCCAATCAAATGTACATGTGATTTAATGTTCATTAACTAATGTTGCTCTTTCTCTCGCATGTAAAAAAATACTAAGAGTAGTAGTTTTTTGACAACTTTTTTTATGTTTCATCATGATCAGTGATTTAGGCAGTAACACTTTAGATAGTGGTTGATGAATAAAATAAAACAGGTTGACATGTTCAAATATTATTTCTGTTTTTCACAGGCCAACGGCACCCACTTCATCTACAGTAACTTTATTCTGGGGACACCGAGGTCAGAAGGTCTCATCAGCAGAGAGAAAATCCTTAAGCTTCCTTTCAGCTGTGTTTACCTTCAAACACAAACACTTTCTATGAATGTAGAAATCAACTCACTGGAGAGGTCGGAACCTTTTAATCAACAATAACTAAGCAGTATACAAATATGCAGTATGACAATGATGAGTCTTGACCGTTTTAACAGCATTGTGCACAAGACTCTCCCCGCTGGTGAAGGCAGGTATCAGGTTCGGATGATTCCATATGAGGATGATGAGTTTACCCGGCCCTTCACTGGGAGAGTGGATGCAGAGCTCGACCAGAAGATGAATGTGGAAGTTCGTGTTGAGGGGGTTGACAGCCGTCAGTTTGCCTCAGTTCTGGACACGTGTTGGGCTACACCTGTGAACGATCCTGATTACAGTCTCCGCTGGGATCTCATCGTCACAGAGTAAAGCTGTGCTGTTTTTTGCTATGTCTAAACTCACTGTAACAGTTTTAAAAAATGCACACAGATTAAATTTACAAAAATACATATTACTTTGAGGATTACATGATGTACTTTGTCTTTCAGAACTAAACCAAAACAATTTTATAAAAATAGTTTTGGGATATGCAATGCAAAAATGGGTAACACTTTATTTTAAGGTGTCCTTGTTACATGTTACATGTACTTACTACTATAATGACAATGCATTATGCATAATTAAATGCAAGTAACATATTCCATAATAAAGTAAGTATATCCACTCACCTCCACCTCCACTCACCTTCACCTCCACTCACACAGGACCCCAAACCAACTAGATCCACTGCTCAAACTCCCATCTTCTCCTTCTGTCCCCTCACTGAGGCGGAAGTATCCAAACTTCTCCTCTCCAGCCATCCTACAACATGTCCTCTAGACCCTATCCCCTCACACCTTCTCCAAGCAATCTCTCCCGCACTCTTACCAGCACTCACACACATTATCAACACATCTCTCCTCACAGGCATCTTCCCCACTGCATTCAAGCAGGCTCGAGTAACCCCACTGCTCAAAAAACCTACATTAAACACTTCTCTTTTAGAAAACTACAGACCTGTCTCTCTCCTTCCATTCATTGCCAAAACACTCGAACGAGTTGTCTTTAACCAGGTCTCATTGTTTCTTTCACAGAACAACAAACTGGACACTAAAAGTCAGGTTTCAGGAGTGGCCATTCAACTGAGACTGCGCTACTCTCGGTCACTGAAGCCCTGCGAATTGCAAAAGCCAATTCCAAATCATCAGTCCTCATTCTGCTGGATCTCTCTGTCGCTTTTGACACTGTCAATCATCAGATCCTCCTGTCCACCCTCTCATCACTGGATATCACTGGGATTCCACTTCGCTGGTTTGAATCCTATCTCACTGGTCGCTCTTTCAGGGTGGCCTGGGGAGGGGAGGTATCCAAAGCACATAAATTGGTCACTGGGGTTTCCCAGGGATCGGTTCTTGGACCCCTCCTCTTCTCCACATACACTACATCACTGGCTCCCATCATACAGGCACATGGCTTCTCCTACCATTTCTATGCTGATGACACACAGCTCTATCTCTCATTTCGACCAGATGATCCAACGGTAGCTGCACGGATCTCAGGCTGCCTGGCGGACATCTCGGCATGGATGAAAGAAAACCATCTACAGCTCAACCTGGCAAAGACTGAGCTTCTTGTCTTCCCTGCAACTCCAACTCTACAGCATGATTTCACGATTCAGTTAGGTTCATCATCAATTACCCCATCAGCTTCGGTCAGAAATCTTGGTGTAATCTTCGATGACCAGCTGACCTTCAAAGAGCACATTGCAAAGACTGCTCGATCTTGCAGGTTTGCACTACACAACATCAGAAAGATCAGGCCCTTTCTGACAGAGCATGCTGCACAACTTCTTGTCCAGGCCCTTGTCATTTCTAGACTGGACTACTGCAATGCTCTTCTAGCTGGACTTCCATCAAACACAATCAAACCTCTACAAATGATTCAGAATGCAGCGGCACGACTGGTCTTCAACGAGCCCAAAAGAGCCCATGTTACTCCTCTATTTGTCTCCTTGCACTGGCTACCAGTTGCAGCTCGCATCCAGTTCAAGACACTGATGCTTGCATATAGAACAACCACAGGCTCAGCACCCTCCTACTTCCACTCACTATTACGAATTTACATCCCCTCCAGAAGTCTGAGATCTGCTAGTGAGCGACGCCTCGTGGTACCATCACAGAGAGACACAAAATCACTCTCCAGAACGTTTTCTTTCACCGTTCCTGGCCGGTGGAATGATCTTCCCACCCCCATCCGGAATGCTGGATCCCTGTCAATTTTCAAGCAACAACTGAAAACTCATCTCTTTCAACTCTACTTGACTACATAAAAAAAAAAATTCTTTCACTTTTTCAAAATCTTCATCTTTCTCTTTATCTTTCTCTCCTTCCCTTGCTAGCTTGTACTTATTTGAACAATGCCTGAGACTTAGTGTTATTGGAACTTCCTCTGTATGTTTGCCTCTTCAAGATTAATCGCTTTATGTATTCCCCAATTGTAAGTCGCTTTGGATAAAAGCGTCTGCTAAATGACTAAATGTAAATGTAAATGTATATGAAGTTAATTCATATTACTCAGTACTTAAATGTATAATTACACTGTAAAAATGACACAAAATAAAGAGCCACTCAAAATATGATGAACAGGAAATTATTTTAGTATTGAATATTTCAAATGAAAGAATTAGTCATTATTGCTATTCTCAGGTGTCCCAATCCAAATGATCACTCAGTGGAGCTGCTGCAGAACGGCGTCTCGACATCCAGCCGTTTCTCCTTCAGGATGTTCATCTTCACTGCAAACTCCACGAAGCTTTACCTGCACTGTTCTGTTCACCTTTGCCTTCGGTCAAGCAATCGCTGCTCAACGGTGAGATTATAATATTCTCTTATATTTTATACAACATGAATGTTACATTTTCGAGAGTAGCTTTAGTACTGTAGTTGTGAATATTTTTTTTTCAGTGTGTTGAACAACAGTGTAATTGATCTTGATGTCTGTGTACCAGTGGCGGCTGCTGATCTTTTAAAGAGGGGAAGCTCATTTTCGGCCTAAATCATAAAAATTGTCCATTTATTTATATGTAAATTCTGCCCTACGTTCCTTTTCAAGAAAATGCTCTGTAACCCTGTCGTACCAACTAGGCGTCTTTTCCAGTGACTTGACCAGTGTCCTCTCAATGGCCAGCAGAGCTAGGCTGCTTAAACGGCCTTGGCCCATTGTGTTACGGGTGTAGGACTTGAGCCGCTTTAAACAGGAGAAGCTCCTTTCTACACCTGCAGATGTAGCTCCAATTGTTGCCACTAATGAGAACAGTTTGTAAAGCTGAGGCATTGCACTGTCCAACTCCATGTCTTTAAGGAACACCAAGTAATCACACAGCTTTCCCCTGTTACTCTGCAAGTCCTGATCTGAATACAGGACTTGAAGTTCAGACCTCAGTCTCCCTGAATCAAAGTGATGGCCATAACTTTTCAGGACACTTTGGAAGGCCTCCTCTGGAAATGCTTGTCTCATGTCATCAAATTTCCCTGGATTGACTAATTCTAAGAAAAGCATACTTTCCAAATTTGAAAAACGTTGAGGAATCTGCTCCAAGATGTTATCAAGGATGGCCATGTACAGATTTCTGTAGCGCTCTTGGGGATCCTGCAATTGGGTCAGACGGCGCTTTCTCATGGGCTCATCTCTTGGGTCTGATGTGAGATCTGCTGCTTTGGCATAAACAGCTTGGAAAGCCCCCTCTGACCTCTTCTCTTTGACAAATGCAAGAAGAGACTCAATTCTTTTCTTGCAGTAAAGAACATCCATCGCTCTCTGCTGGACAATATCAAAGACCACATCAGTCTCAGAGAAGATTTGTTCATATGTGTACAACATGAACACAAACTCAAAATCCTCCAGTTTCCTCACGAAGCCTTTGGCACAATCCAGTGTATCATCATCCATTGTCGTATCTGCAATGATGTTATCAAATGTCTGCAGGAGGCCATCATAATTGTTTGCCACAGTGCTCACTATCCGTGATGTGAAATTCCATCGAGTTGGAGCGTTTCTGGGCAACCTTGAGCAGCCTGCAGACTCCAGAAAAGACGTCCTCTTTGTGGATTTTGAGAAAAATGTGGCAAACCCAGAGAGTGATGCAAAAAAAATTCTGCACTCAGGCAAGCATTTGGCCCCCTGTGACAGCACCAGATTCAGTCTGTGTGCATAGCAATGCACAAACATTGCACTGGGGGCTATTGCTTTCACTTTGGCCTGCAGACCATTGAGAGCTGAAGCCATGACAGCAGCCCCATCATAGGTCTGTGCCACAAGCTTATCCTTAAAATTGTAGCCCTGCATGTTCTCATTTAAAACATCAAAAACGGACTGAGCATCTCGCCTCCCAGAAACATAAAAAAATCCAATGAAGCGCTCCTGAATTTTACCTGCACTATCCACATAGCGAACAATGACAGAGAGTTGGGCACGGCAGGATATATCAGTGGTTTCATCCACCTGCCATCCAAAAAAGGGAGCATCCTGAATTTCATCTCTGATCTGATCAGAAATGGTGGCTGCAAGAGCAGAGATCAAGTCATTTTGAATAGTGTGTGACATACCAGAAAACACAGTTGAGGACTCGAATTGTGTGGACAGGACAGAGTCATATTTAGCTAATGTTTCTGTGAACTCTCTGTAATTCCCCTTGTTGGATGATTCACTACTCTCATCATGTCCCCTAAATGACAGCTCCTGCCGGCCAAGCAAGGATGTCACATCAATAAGGCGGTTTAGGAAGGCCCTGTTTTGTTTAACAGTTTCATTATGTTTAGCCACTTGAATGCGAGCACCTTCATTGATTGCATGCTCAACCCTGATCCTGCCCATGCAACTTAATCTTGCACATGCACTCACATGTTCATTGCTATTTTCATGCCTTTTATATGCCCTGTCAAAGTTTGACAGATCTCCAAACCCCAATTTTGACCAAACAACAAATCCATGAGATGGTTTCATCAAGAGACATGGCCAGCAGTACATTTTCTTTTTCACAGCACTTCCAGTCAGCCAGCTAACTTTGTCATACCAGGAGAGCTGAAAAGACCTGTTACTTTTCCCTATCTTTTGCACTAAATCAATCTTAGGTGTTGATCTGCCCTGCTGTTTAATTCTAAGTTTCTCCTCGTAAGGAAGACTTTCTAATGGCTTTGCCAAAATCAGGTCGACAATATTAGCACTGTCTGCCATCGTGTGCAGTTTGCTAGCTGGCTAGTTCAGACTATATGAATTAATGAACAAACGATCTAATATATATATATATATTTAACTCAACGGGAGGAAATGTGGGAATTATGTTAAACTGAAACAATGAATGTGGTGTGAAATTGTGTGAAATATACGATGAAGGTTGCAGCAGTTTGTCTTTCGACTACACATGCAAAATCCGCGATGGGACTGAGTTGGAAATGGAGACACAGAGTGATACGCGTCATAATCTGAAGACCACGCCCACGCCCACACCAACCGTCTCTTTGCATTGCGAGAAGCTGCCGCCTCCTTGTCATTTATTTATTAAAAAAAAAAAAAAAATTGTCTAAAAGCTGATATGTGACAATGTGTATAGCAAACAAGCTAAACAAAAACAATAAATACGTTTTTATAAGCTGTCGACCCCAAAAAACGAGCGTTTTAGGACATAAAAGTGGATTAAAAAGAGATGACAGACCCTCCAATCATCACGCAGACGCTCGGAGTCCGGGCCAGCCCACTCCTCCATTCATCCCAGAGACGCTGAGCGTCCGTGGGCGGGACATAATCGCAGCATTATCCAATGACCGTCTTGTTTCTAAGCACTGAAAAAAACTGTTTAAAGCAGCCCCATTGAAGTCAATGGACGCTGGGCTTCAACAGAGTAATGCACTGTACGCTACGGGAATGAATGAGAAGGAAATCGAGTCAGCCGACCTAAGTAGCTGATTCTGAACGAAATTGTTTTCGTTCGAGATGAACGTGTTTAACGCATTTTTAGTCAATAAAATGTTAACATAATAGTACATATATTTGACCATTCATTTTTTGACAATTATAGGGGAAGCTGAGCTTCCCTTGCAGTCTTAAAGAAATCGCGTCTGCTGTGTACATACTGTGCAGTAAAATATGATGGGTATATGTAAAGGATTTATGAATCTGTGGATTATAAACCTTTGTTGGTCAAATAATAAGTAGGGCACAGGGCAGGTGTTAATGTTTAATGTTGAAGATTTGTTTAGGCTAAGTAGTTCTGAAGACTCATGCACTCATTAGGTCTTGCACTCAGGGATTCACACAACTGGATTTTCTCTTTACTCGTGTAGGACTGTAACTCTGGACACAATCAGAGAGAGCGCAGGTCTCTGGACTTCCATGACAGTGCTTCCATATCCATGGGTCCTCTGATGTTGTCTGAAGGGTACACAGGTGAACATTTCATTAATTTTAGTCATGAATTAAAGGTTTATAATGATTTCTGCTGTGAATACATTACACTTCATTGCATTATATCCCCTCTCCACAGATAAGTGGGTCCCGGATCAAGTGAAGGTGTCTAAGGCTTCTTGTCTGTGTGCTTCTCTGATGCTGTTACTTGTTCCTCTGATGAGTGTCCTGACTCTCTTTTAGTATATATCCACAAAAACATGGGTAACACATTATAAGCTTTCAATTATAAATTGCATTATATAATGCTTAACAGATCATTAGGGTGTATGTCATATCATTATTGTCCATAGGGTGACCATATTTTAGTTTTCCAAAAAGAGGGCAGTAGGGGGCGGGGTTTGTAGGCGAGGGGATGGGCGGGGCTTCACCTAACAGTATGTAGCAAGTTTCTTTTTGTTGTTGCTTATTTTATTTTTATAATAAATTAAAATAAAACAAGTAGATATAACAGAAAAAATTAATAGGGTATGCTAGTGTTGGGGGTCATTTTTAAATAAAAATTAAACAAGTCAATGGAACAGAAAAAGAATAGATAATGCTAGTGTTAGAAGGCCATTATTTATAACAAATAAAAAGAAAATAAGTAGAAAGGATAGAGAAAGAATAAAGATTGCTAGAGGCTCTTTTTTCTTTATAAATACAACAAGTAGTTAGAATAGAAATAGAATAGAGAGTGCAAATGTTAGAGGGTCACGTCTTCTAAAAAAAAAAGCTGATCAAATTAGAATTAACATTAGAATAGAGAGTGGTAAAGTTAGAGGGTCAAATGAAGATGAACGATGTGTTTCAGCCGTTTCTTGAAAATATTAAGGACTCAGCTCCTTGAATTAAGTTGGAAAGGTCATTCCATCAGGAGGAAACAGTTAATGTAAAAACGTTTTTTTTTTAAAGAAAATAAACAATATATTAGCTATAAACAGATCTAAACCGTCTTTCCTTATATTAATCAAATTGACCCCTGTACACTGACCCCCTAATCAACCCTTAAACCAAATACCACCCATACCCCCAAACCTGTCCCTGACCTGACATGTATCACAAGAGTTGTGCATCAACACGAGCTTTTAATCGTTTTAGAACATCTGTTAACATTTTGTAGATTGTAGATAAGTGCTTGATCATATGGAAGTGCAAGTTTAATGGCATTTGCAAGCATTTTATCTTGATTCGTAAAACATGTAATGTTTAATAAGTTTATTAGTAAACATTAGCTAACACATTATCTCACATTTCTTACTGTTTGAATATATAATAACCAACGATCCATTAAGCATTATATAATGTTTGTAAATGATTAATTAATGAAAGTTATTAGAAAGTGTAAATCAAAACATGTAGCATTTTTAAATGCCTGCCCTATTTACATGCTCTGTTGTATTTTAATGAATGTGGTTCTGATGCCACGC
The DNA here is from genome assembly GCA_027422435.1 of Schizopygopsis pylzovi. NCBI lineage: Eukaryota > Metazoa > Chordata > Actinopteri > Cypriniformes > Cyprinidae > Schizopygopsis > Schizopygopsis pylzovi. The sequence goes on from CM049833.1 coordinate 2,025,978, forward strand.
TGATTGTGGGTTTCTTAATATTTCCTTAACTCACACAGTAACTGTGATGTTCTGTAATTGTTTGAAAAAATAAATATTCTTATGATGCAGTTCAAATAATTATTTTATCAGACCATCTTTAATATTTTAAATCGGTGATGATATCAAACTAATTTGCATAACTTATTTGTCACTCCAAAACTTTGTCTCGTTAGACAGAGAGGCTGGATTTAGCCGGAAAAATGTATTGAAATTAATGTTCAATTTAAACAGTATTCCTAAGAAAAAACTGTTTGGCTTTAAACATTTCAGTTGGAGAATGAAAAAAAAAAAATCTGCAATGTTTCTGAAAATATTGTACTTTTTATTTTATAAGTGCAGCGCGGTCTTACTATTTTATTCAGTATATCAAAGCATACGATTGAGACATGATGAATTATTCATTTGAATGATTAGGCAAGGAGGTTTCATTGTCTGCCAATTACTTTCAGGACTAATGAGAAACAGAAGTATAAGTCATTATTGTGATTGTTTTGCTTGTTTTCCTTAAAGGTTGTGTTATATGCATGATAAATGTGATTTCTGTTTTTAATTCTAAAGGATCTCAATCTTGCTGCACTATTTGAATCACTCTTTCTGATAAGTTAAGATGCGGTTGAAGTTTATCATTCCTCAGATTATTTGGTCATGCATACACTGAATGTAAATATATCCCTTCCGAATGTATGATCAGTTTAAAAGTGTGAGCTTTCTGTAATGTCATGTTGTTTAACGAGTTAAAAACAGGTGAACATTTTATGTTATTGCTTAACCTGTTAGCCAGCACTCCCCATTTTGTGACTGTCACGGTGCACACACGAGGGAGGAACAGGAACACGCAGACGAGGATATAAACTCAAATTAATATTTAATAAAGACATCAAGGCAGGACATAACAGGACAAGGCAGGACTCACAGACAGGATACACCGGGAATAACAAGTAGACCAGACAACATCAAACTGAACAGGCATGAACTAATATACACAGGTAAATCATAGATAATTAGACAAACACGGCTGGACATGAATGAACTAATAATGACATTAAACAAGGACAGGAAACAAACCAAATAAGGAAACATGAGGTAGGGACACATGACACACGACAGAGGACTGACATAACTCCCCCCTCCCGAAAGGCTCGTCCCGAGCCTTAACAGTTCCATCAGGGAGGGGGGGTGGGCGCTCTGGAGGCCCCTCAGGACAGACACAGACAGGAACGTAGGACGGGGACCTCCAGAGCAGAACAGACAGACAGGGACCATGGCGGAGCTGGGAACTCTGGAAGCCATGGCGGTGCAGGGAGCTCTGAAGGCCATGGTGGAGCTGGGAGCTCTGGGGACCATGGCGGAGCTGGGAGCTCTGGGGACCATGGCGGAGCTGGGAGCTCTGGAGGCCATGGCAGATGGTCTTCGGGGCCCTAGGCCTCGACCCCCTCGGCCCGGCCCCTACAGCCGGAACCCTTCTACCCCCCCCCCCCCAAATTTCCATGGGGAAGTGAGGGGGTATCAGGAGCCCTCCAGGGCTAAACAGACAGGACAGTACAAAACACGACAGGACAGACCTCCAGGGCCAGACAGACAGGACAGGACACGATGACAGGAAAGCCCTCCAGGGCCCGACAGACAAGACATCCCACAGGAACCAGAAGCCCTCCTGGGCTAGCTCGGAGGCTGAGGCTTCCTCTGGGCATGATCAGGAGTCAGGGGCCCTCACAGGGTCCCTCAGCGACCGCCTCCACTTCAGCAACAAGGGGGCAGGCGGCTAGAATGGCCTCCATGGCCACAACACGAGGAGCCGCCTGCCCCAGACGAGTCTCCATGGACAAGACAAGACAAGGTAGTTAAAATGTTCCTGTGGGCACGACAAAACAGACACACGGCACTCCTGGCCGTCACATGTGGACTTGATCCACGGGGCTAGGGATAGCGGCGGCCAGCGGGCATGAATCAACGCCGATCCGTGGGCTTGAGTCAGCGGCAATCCGGTGGGCTTGAGTCAGCGGCAATCCGGCGGGCTTTAGGACAGCGGCAGGCCGGCGGGCATTGAGTCAGAGGCAGGCCGGCGGGCATTGAGTCAGAGGCGATCCGGTGGCGTGATCTCCCGCGAACGGCGCGCCTGGGGGAGCGGCAACCCGGGAACTAGGCAAGGATGCCGGCGTCTCGGGAGAGCCACCGCCGGCGACGGATATCTCCCGCGATCGGCGGGCATGAGGGCTCGCGGCCAGTGGACTCGCGGCGATCCCGCCGAACTCCCACGCCGACTTGCAGTGGGCTATGGCGGGAATGACGAGTGGCGACTTCCATGCCGCGGGACAGACTTACACAAACACTGGAACAAAAATAAAACTTTTCAAAACGGAAAACAAAACGGGGTGAATGGGCGCCGCTTACGGTTTTGGTCTGGTCTTCTGTCACGGTGCACACACGAGGGAGGAACAGGAACACGCAGACGAGGATATAAACTCAAATGATAATATTTAATAACACATCAAGGCAGGACATGACAGGACAGGGCAGTACTCACAAACAGGATACACCGGGAATAACAAGTAGACCACACCACATCAAACTGAACAGGCATGAACTAATATACACAGGTAAATCATAGATAATTAGACAAACACGGCTGGACATGAATGAACTAATAATGACATTAAACAAGGACAGGAAACAAACCAAATAAGGAAACATGAGGTAGGGACACATGACACACGACAGAGGACTGACAGTGACTCACAGTTGAAAAAGACGTACCGAACTTAAAATTATAACAGGTGCTGACTTCAGTGTGCGACACACAATTTTGGTGTCTTTGGAAACAAGACCCTTTGGGATTTACTATCCATAAAAAAGTGTACCACACTGAATTAAAAAAAAAAGTCCTGGAGCAATCCAGAAATGTAATGGGTGAAAGTCACATGTCTCATGAGTTTATTTTTTAAATCTGAAGAAGATACCATGAAAAATGTGATTTTCCTGAGACTATATATAGCCCACCCCCACCTTTAAGGACAAATATTTATTTACCAAATGTATTGAGTTCTACAAACTATTACACGATTTTAGTCATTATACATACCACTGTATGTTTTTCAATTATACAAATATTATAGACAGAATCTTAGACATCATATAAGTGATTTATTTGATCACTGAAAAATAGAATAAGAATTATTTGAGTAATAAAAATAAATAAAGAAAAAGGTAGCTTTGTATATAGGCTAGTACATACTCACGTACATACTATGATTGACAGACATCACTGATATGGCCAAACCTTCACACTGATTGCTGTTAATAATGCCACACTGATGTGCTGGGTAATTCAGATGATATTCATACAGATATTCGCCTTATAGTACATAATGGCCGATTGGCATCCATAATGATAGCCCTCATTCAGTCAGAGTAATCACAGCTGGTATCAGCCACACAGATGCTAATCATACAGATACAGCCACATTCTCCACAAAACACACATACACATGTATGAAAAATGTTGAAAAATATTTTGCTCACAAAAATTTTGCAAAAACATTCCTTGTAAGCTTTCCATCGAAAAACAGCGATCTATCGTCGTTGCTTGAGGCTTAGACCTTCAGAATGATATATAGTTTGTCAAGATTAATGTTGTCCCATTTCATTTCATATATTTGTAAACAATCACATATGCAAACAGAGAGTGTTCAGTGCACTAGCGTCCTGGTGCAGGCTAACAGGTTAAAACTAATTACAGTAGGGATTATGCTATTAGTACTGATGTGAGAGACATTTTGACCTGTTATATTATGGTTATTGTTAACAAGTTGTAAGGAGTAAGGAGGTCATGGTAATATGATACAACAGTTAATTTGCCATAGAGTGTACAGTGCATGTATCATTTTAGTCAATATTCAGATCATATTGTTTTCCAAACCACATCAATCTTAAGAAAATTACTTTTTAAGATTGTATATTATTGTAGGCAAATCATATGCCTGATGTATTTAGATGTGCATGATTCTTAGGCTTAGTTTTTGGCTCGGAGAACCGTTCACGCTTAAATCTTTGCCTTGCGTGACTTGTATGGTAATCCAATCCGATGTGACACGGCAGTGAACTGATCAGAGTCTCTTTCTCAGGAATCGTGGAGCTGGGAAGCACAGGAAAACAGGACACACACTGGAGGATCTCTGGAGGGGTTCTGGGAGACAATAAGGTAAGTAAGTCACAGGTAAGATAGAAAATAGTCAGGTAGTGTTCAGGGTAGTGAACGTAGACCGGACGATGAGTGTCAGAGAGCGTGTGGTACTTATTGGGAGTGCTGATGAGAGGTTGCAGGTGCTGGTGATTAGAACTCAGGTGACTGTGATCTGGTGATTGTTGTTGGCGGCGGTGACTGAGACTGTGACTCTCTGACACTACCCCCTCCTCCAGGGGCAGCTCCTGACGCCCTTACACGGCGACGGGGGCGACCCCGGCCTCTGGGTGTGGGACGATTTGGATGGATGTGGTGGAACTCCTGTAACAGAATGGGGTCTAGGATATCGTCCCGGGCCACCTAGGACTGCTCCTCGGGTCCGTATGCCTCCCAGTCCACGAGGTACTCCAGCCGGCCACCCCGTTGCCGCGAGTCCCAGATGTTGCGGACCTGGTAGACTGACGGTTGATCCAGAATTTCTGGAGGAGGAGGCTCGTCCGGCTCACGCTGATCTGGGGTAAGAGAAGAACATGGTTTAAGTAGGGAAACGTGGAATGTGGGATGGACACGATACCTGGGGGGAAGTTGGAGCCGGTAGGTAACCTCATTGATCTGCCTCTGGATCTTGAAAGGAACAATGTAGCGGGGACTCAGCTTCTTGCAGGGCAGGCGGAGTCGTATGTCTCGGGTGGACAACCACACCCGGTCTCCAGGGTGGTAGAGGGGAGTGGGAGCGCATCGGATATCCGCAAATTCCTTGTGTCTCTGCACTGCCCGTTGGAGGTGGATGTGGGCTGAGTCCCACACTCTCTCACTCGCTCGGAACCAGTGGTCTACAGCTGGAAACTCCGATGGCTCTCCCGTCCACGGGAAGAGCGGGGGTTGGTAGCCGAGTATGCACTGGAATGGGGTTAGGCCCGTGGTGTTCTGGCGGAGGGAATTCTGTGCATACTCGGCCCACGGGAGGAAACGGCTCCAGCTGTGCTGATCCTCCTGGCAGTATGCCCGGAAGTACCGTCCGAGTTCTTGTATCTTCCGCTCAGTCTGGCCGTTTGTCTGGGGATGGTAACCGGAGGACAAGCTCACCGTGACTCCTAGCAGGCGGAAGAAGGCTTTCCACACATGGGAGATGAATTGTGGACCGCGATCAGACAATGTTTTCGGGCTCCCCGAAGTTCCGGAATACCTGCTGAAACAAGTGTTCGGCCGTCTCTAGGGCCGAGGGTAATCCTCGGAGGGGGATCAGTTTGCACGCTTTTGAGAAGTGGTCCACTGCTACGAGGACGCAGGTCTTTTCTTCAGACTCGGGAAGGTCAGTCTCAAAATATATTCCCATGTGTGACCAGGGTCGTCGAGGAATGGGGAGAGGTACGAGCTTGCCCACCGGTAGATGACGAGGAGTCGAGGACATGGCACAGACTGAGCAACTGCGGACGTACCTGATGGTGTCACGGGACATACTGGGCCACCAGTACCGAGCTTGGAGCGAGAGGGTCCGTTGGCTGCCTGGATGTCCAGAGCCCGGTACTTTGTGCACTGAGTCCAGAAAGGATCGCCGTATGGAGACTGGAACGAAAGTTTCCCCTTCTGGACCTCCCAGCGGAGCAGGTTCCGTAAGAGTGGCGGCTCTGATGTCCTGGTCGATGTTCCAGATGATGGGGTTGACAATGAAGGCTGGAGGGAGAATTGGCTCGGGTTCCGTGGGAGAATCGGGTGAATGTACTCGGGATAGAGCGTCAGCTTTACAGTTTCGGTTTCCAGGTCGGTATGTGATGGTAAAATCGAATCTGGTAAAGAACAAAGCCCAGCGGGCTTGTCTGGGGTTGAGCCTCTTCGCTTGCCGGAGGTATTGGAGATTTTTGTGATCGGTGATGACAGTGAAAGGATGGTTTGCTCCCTCCAGCCAGTGCCGCCACTCTTATAGGGCAAGCTTGATGGCTAGTAGCTCCCTGTTTCCGATATCATAATTTTGCTCCGCTGAGGTCAGTTTCTTGGAATAGTATGCGCAAGGCTGGAGGTGTGGAGGCTCACCAAACAGTTGGGATAGCACAGCCCCGGCCCCTGTGGTGGAGGCGTCTACTTCCACCACGAATGGTACATGGGGGTCTGGATGCCGGAGAATAGGTGCCGTGCTGAATGCGGTCTTCAGGCTGTCGAAGGCTTCGTGGGCGTTGGAACTCCAGGACAGGGACTTGGGCTTCCCGCGGAGCAGGGTGGTAAGCGGGGCTGTGAGCAGACTAAAACTCTTGATGAAGCGGTGGTAGAAATTGGCGAATCCAAGGAATCTCTGCAGTTCCTTAATCGTCTGGGGAGTCGGACATTCTACCACAGCTGTTACCTTCCCCTGGTCCATCTGGATACCTTCCCTCCCAATGATGTATCCCAGGAACTGCACCGTGGGGGGATGGAACTTGCATTTCTCTAGTTTGAGGTACAGACGGAACTGCCGAAGCTTCTGGAGGACCTGCGCAACGTGGTGGCGATGATCGGCCAGGTTCCGGGAGTAAATTAGGATGTTGTCGATGTAAACTATCACAAAGCGGTGGAGGAACTCCCGGAACACCTCGTTCATGAACTCCTGGAAGACGGAGGGGGCATTGGAAAGGCCATACGGCATCACGAGGTACTCATAGGGGCCGGAGGGAGTAATGAATGCCGTCTTCCACTCATCGCCTTCCCGGATTCGAACGAGGTTGTACGCGCTACGTAGGTCCAGCTTAGAGAAGATGCGGGCCCCACGGAGTTCCTCAAGCGCGGCCGGGACCAGGGGAAGTGGATAGGGGAGCTTGATAGTCTGGGAGTTTAGAGCTCGGTAGTCAATGCACGGCCTCAAGCCCCCGTCCTTCTTACTCACGAAGAAAAAGCTTGATGCCGTTGGGGAACTAGATGGCCGGATATGTCCTTGATTAAGAGCCTCTTTGATGTATTCCTCCATAGCCTTGCACTCCGGGATGGACAGTGAGTATACTCTACCCTTGGGGAGTTTATATCCAGGAAGCAGATCTATAGCACAGTCCCATGCCCGATGAGTTGGTAACTGGGTGTCTGCCTGCTTGCTGAAGACATCCTGGAACGCCCTATAATCAAATGGGATCGTGGGAATCACACTGGCCTCTGGACTCTCAACCCGCGTGGAAGCGACCTGAGCTGCGGGTAACCTGCGAAGAGGACGTGGAATTTCCTTGAGACAGTGTTGGTGGCAAAATTCGCTCCAGCAAATTCTCACTTGATTCCCATTTGATTTCTGGAGAATGGAGTATGAGCCAGGGGCGTCCCAGGATGATATCCACTGTTGGTCCCTCCAGTACCAGAAATTTAATCTCCTCCTCATGCAGGTTGCCAATCTTCCGCTTCATCGGGTGAGACTCGAACTTAACACACCCACGTCCTAGCGGTTTGCCATTGATGGTCTCGACTCGGAGCTCCCGGGAGTGCCAGCAGCGGGGTAGGTGTAAACGACTCAGGAGGTCTTGGGAGATGAAGTTGCCCGAGGAGCCCAAGTCGACCAGGGCAGAGGCTGTAACGGATTGGACTGGAGTGAATAGTTGAACAGTCAGCATAGAAAGCGTGGAAATTACAGGGTCGATGCGGAGAGTACTCACCACTGGACGTGGGGGTTTTGTTGGGGCAGGACCTGATGAAGTGGTCAGCCGAAGCACAGTAAAGACACAGCCCCGCTGCCATCCGGCGAGCACGTTCTTGACTGGAAAGGCGAGCTGTGTCCACTTGCATGGGTTCTGGTACTGGGGAACCGTTGGCGGGTGAAGCAGGCTGGTGGGCAGCTTCGGCGGTATGGCAGGCAGACAAGCGTTGGGCGATTCGGTTGGCTTTTAGCATGAAGATTTCCAATCCAACGGAGTCGTCAAATATCGCCATCTGGGCGCGGATACTGGTGTCCAGTCCTTGCCGATAAGCGCCGAGGAGAGCCGCTTCGTTCCAACCGCTAGTTGCCGCCAGAGTACGGAACTACAATGTGTACTCGTGAGTCGAGGAAGTCCCTTGGCGCAGGCGCAGCAGCTGATCTGACACCGAGAGCGCTCTGGTAGCTAGTTCAAAAACCTCCTTAAAATGATTAGTGAATGCATCATAGGAATTGATTAAGGATGTATTAGCGTTCCATATGACTCTAGCCCAGGATAATGCTCGACCGGAGAGAACGGATATTAAAAATGCTACCTTGGAGCGCTCGGTGGGAAACTTCTGTGGTTGCATTTCGATGTACAAGGCTAGTTGTAATAGAAAGCCGCCACACTCAGCCGAATCACCCGCGTAGGCAGCTGGTAGGGCCATGGGACTGGCAGAGGCAGATTGAGGGGGTGGTGGTGGCAGGAGTGAGGCCCGCAGAGTGCTGACCAGCTCCTCCAGGATTTCAGACGGTAAGGAAGGTCGGGGATCCATGGGAGTGACGGTGTTGGTCCGGTCTTCTGTCACAAACAGTGCATGGAGAAACATGTAAGTAGCAAGACAGAGGGTTTATTGACAGGTTGAATTGCGTGAGGTGAGAGGAACAGGTCCGTGACTTGTATGGTAATCCAATCCGATGTGACACGGCAGTGAACTGATCAGAGTCTCTTTCTCAGGAATCGTGGAGCTGGGAATCACAGGAAAACAGAACACACACTGGAGGATCGCTGGAGGGTTTCTGGGAGACAATAAGGTAAGTAAGTCACAGGTAAGATAGAAAAGAGTCAGGTACTGTTTAGGGTAGTGAACCGTAGACCGGACGATGAGTGTCAGAGAGCGTGTGGTACTTATTGGGAGTGCTGATGAGAGGTTGCTGGTGATTAGAAATCAGGTGACTGTGATCTGGTGATTGTTGTTGGCGGCGTTGACTGAGACTGTGACTCTCTGACACATATCAGTGTAATTAAATATATTTTGACAGCAATTAACAAGACTTAATACCCATCTTTTCTAGTTCTAGTTTTCTAGATTAATTTTTTATTTTTGGTCTCTAAAATGTTAAACTATTGATGTGAGAGATATTTTGGCCAATTAGATCATAAACATACTTGACAATAAAGCTTTTTCTGACTTCTGATATTAATTATATATATATATATATAGTTATTTGAGGGGTGAAAATATCTTTCAGTTACCTTTCTAAAATACCTTTCTATCATTCAGATGTCTATAATAATTAAGCAGTTTCTCTTTCTCTGAAAACCTGACATCTTTGTGGCACTTTGAGTGATTTATTGCTGGGAATCTCGCTGATCCAGATGAACAGGATCATGATCTGATTTTAGCTCAACATGTTGTCAATGTCAGAGCAGGTAGTACACAACAGAGCTGTGTAACGAAGTAAATCGAGTAAATGGCAAGCAGCGATATAACGAGCGATATAAGCAATAAATGAATTCAGCAATATAAGATAGAATAGTCTTCTCTCTGTTCCCACTTAACCTACAAACTAAAGATCTGATCCATACTATAATTATAACATTGTTGATGACTGCTGGAGAGACATACAGTGATATCAGTACTATGGACACGATGACACCCTAGTTGAACAACAAATCCTAAAGGAATACATAATAATAAAAAAATAAAAAAATCTAAATTGAAATGTTTTTGTTTAAATTGAGATCTTCAAATGTATAATTGCATGATAATGGAGAATGAAATAAAAATACTGTTAATGCAATGATGACAGTCCTGTGTAGTTGTTTGGAAAAATCCATATTAGTTGATTGACAGCTGTACATTGGCAACTTCATTTAGAAACTTAGAAGCATTTGTATGGAATCCAGTCTGGTGAAAGTCCTATAATGTCTAAAAATGACAGTAAACCGTAAACATTCACTATTCTCCATCATCTGCATTGCTGCTGTATGTGTATATACCCGGTACAACCTGTTTGCACATTCCTCTTGCACATCCCTGTTTATATTAGTATTTATTAATCCACAGTATACTGTATTGCACATTTTACTCGTTATTTTTTACCTACATTTATATATATTTTCTTGTGTTGTGTTACATATTTTGCACTGTCCATTGAGCGGACCTGTCCTGATTTACATTTCACTACTGATTATATTCTGTATAATTGAGTATGTGACGAATAAAAAACCTTGAACCTTGAACCTGGCTATCCAGTTTGAAATACCACACCAGTTCTTCTCAGTGAACGTGTTGCTGTCGTTCAATTCATGATACCTAATGATGAACTAATTCACTTTTTGTTACAGTATTTGATGTATTACTGTTAATGTATTCAACTTGTTAAAATTCAATGTAGAAAGTAATAATAACCTAAATGTGTAAATGCTGTAAAATATATGTATTTTTTTGTATATTTCTTGAAGAATTCTGAAGTTTATTGGTAAAGTGTTCCCCAAAACTCTTAGAAGTGACAAGACCAGAGAGTTAAGTTTACATGGACACATCTACATTAAATGCCACCGTTTGATTAAACCTTTACAATTCGTTTCTCCCTCTGTTTGCATTAGTCTGCACACTTCCAAAGGAGACATCGGTATCATTTGAACACTGAGTTAAACGTGCAGCGGAGGAAGAACATTTCAAAAGAGTGTCCCTCTTCATCTTTATTAAACATGAACACAGTGTTCACTTCCTTAAAGTCTACAAGAACAGAGTTGATTTCTTGCTTCAACAAAATGATCAGGCCTCGGGACATGACATTTAAAAAATATTAATATTATGTGTGTGTGTATGTGTGTGTATGTGTGTATGCGTGTGTGTGTATGTGTGTGTGTGTGTGTGTGTGTGTGTGTGTATGGGTGTATGTGTGTGTGTGTGTATGTGTGTGTATGTGTGTGTGTGTGTGTGTGTGTATGTGTGTGTGTGTGTGTGTGTGTGTATGTGTGTGTGTGTGTGTGTGTGTGTGTGTGTATGTGTGTGCATGTGTGTGTGTGTATGTGTGTATGTGTGTGTGTGTGTATGTATGTGTGTGTGTGTATGTGTGTGTGACACATTCTATCTTCAAGGAAGTACCAACACTTACCTGCTTAACCTAAGTTTATTCTATGCTGTATTTGTAAATCAAGTTTCATTAATGTTATTCATTACTTTGTCTTTCTTTTGTTCTCTCATCATTTTCTGTACCTGAATATCATGAATTTGCCTAATGTTATAATAATGTTTCCCAGCTGCTTTAAATACATTCCAGTTTACTTTTTGGTTTAAGTTTGAGTTGTTATTTGCATTATGTTATGCTCTTGTTAATTTGCACATCTCATAAACCTCATATTACTTGATCACCTGCATGCTTCAGTAGTCTTAGTATAAAATAATTATTTTTATGTTATTGGTTAAACATGATTTATATGCAGAATTAAAATCTGAAATGGAATAAATCTTTCCAGTCACCTTTAGCTCACTCACCGGAGGGTTTTTTAACGTTTTTGTTGTTGTTGTAAAGCTTCTTTTGAAAAAGTACTTGTTGATCATCATTCCATCAGAGTGAAATAATTTCTAAAAGCAGGTGCACACAAGAAAGCCCTCTCAAATAAATATCTTTATCATGACACATGAGAAAATAATGTACATTTTTGTATACAAATTATTTCTGGTTCCAGTAAAGACCCACCCACAGTTATTAATAAAGGCACTGATAAGTGTGTGAGAGCTGCAGTTCATCATCACTATATTCAGCTGCTGAAGACAGAATCTCCTGAGTTTGATCTGCAGCAGCGTTTGACTTCAGGTAAATATATTTATTTATGTACAAATATGCTCAAAATAAAGTGTCAAATATGAGAAACATTACACATGTGCATATGTATATATATATAATATGTGTGTGCAGGTGCAGGTGCTGCCGTTGGTCACAATGAGGTTTCTGATCTCTCTGTGTGTGTCTCTACTGCTGCTGGTTAATGGTGAGTGTTTATCATTGTGTTGTGTGCATTAAAATGTAAGTAGGTGAACTTTCTTAATGTTAATTCATTATGTTTATAATTAATATAATAGTATATTGTGTATTTAACAGGTGAAATAATCAATGGACAAACTTTAGATGCTATTTATTTAATAATAATAATAATAATATTTTATATGAACTTAATCATCTACATTATCAAGAAAACCTTTTCTTTTACTTTTATTTATTGCTTATTTAAAAATCGAAATAAAAATCGAAATATTTTTCAACAACTTAATTTTTGTTTTGACAAAAAAAAGTGTTTTAGATAAATATTAACTTAATTACTTCAATACTTTCTTCACCTTGAAAAGTTAGGTTAAGGCTTCACAGTTGACTGATTGAAAGTTGAAAAATGTAATCTGTCCGGATGCCACACCTGATTTTTAGTGTGCGTTGTGCATTGTGTTCTTCCCCTTACTTCAAACGAATGCTTAGTTTGGCTCATTATTATTATTATTATGGTTAATAATAATAAAGGCTATAGCCTACAATGACAAACTTAGGCCTATATTAAGCTTTGAACTTTTATTAACAATATGAATAAGGGAAATATGTTTTACTTGCATTGTAACACAAATAAATAAACGGTCTTCGGATTTCCCTTTTCGTTAAAATGATCGTAGTTTGTGGTTCATTATTAGCCTATTAATTAAAACACATCAGCCATGAAATAGTACAATGGCAAGTTCGCATAGGCCTATATTAAACATCTAACTTTTATTAACAAAATGAATAAGACAGATATAGCTTATTTGCTTTGCATAAGATATTTTCTCTCTTTTAAAACAAATGCGTTGTGGTTCATTGTTTTCTTATTTTTTTTATTTATGAAAACAGCAACAATAAAGATAAACTCGCTTATATTAAACAAATAAAACAAACTTTTATTAACAAAAGTTGCGCTTCTGGATCATAGTGTCTCGCATCACTCTTGTCACATGACCCCCCCCCCCCGTTTTATTTCTCAGCCCCCCCCCCCCCCCGCTCATAATACGTTTCCGCAGCTATGTATCCTGAGCCACTTCAGACAGCGCACCAGTAGCGCTTCAACGGACGAAAATTTGAAAATACACGGTTTTGGCGAGTTACCTCGCAAATGTAGTCTTAAATGAGCTATAAAGAGTTTGGAGGAAATATGATATGTGTCAGATCAGTGTCATGGGCATCAGGTTTTAAAGAGACAGCACTGATTTTGAAGTGAAACCTGCTGAAGTCTGTCATAGTATGGCAAGCCGGGTAGACTTTTATTCATTCTCAGGATATGAGTTCTTGATATCAACAATTAATTTTTTTTACTAATAACAATGTTCATTCTTGATATCAGGAATTAAAAATCTACTAGTAACAATTGCAATTTTTGATATCAGTAATTACATTTCCACTTGTAACAATGTAATGCTTGATATTAACAATTGATTTTCAATGGCAGTCTATGGTGAAATTTAACTAGTGGAAATACAATTACAGATATCCAGAATTATAGTTTGTACTAGTTGAAATGTAATTCCTGATACCAAGAATTAGCATTTTAACTAGAGAAAAACGAATTGTTGAAATCAAGAATTAACATTGTTACAAGTAGAAATGTTATTGCTGATATCAAATATTGCGATTGCTACTAGATATCTACTTGATATCAAGAAAGAACATGTTACTAGTAAACATTGAATTGTTGATTTTAAGAATTCATATCCTGAGAATGAATAAAAGTCAAAATGGCTTGCCATAGTCATTGATGTAAATCAAAGAACAAAAGAAAAAGAGAAATCACTCCACTGCTCTAGTCATTGATTAACTTTTGTAGCTAAATCTGTATAGGTTATGCATATAGGCTACAATTTATAGTTTATGTGAAGATTGTTTTAAAATCACTTAATATTTCAGAGCCTAATAAATGTTAAAAACAATGGCATTTGATTACACTGTAATGTTGAATGGCTATAATTAATAGGTAAAATTGAGGGAAATGCATTTAATAGTAGCAGTAGCAGTATTGGTATTAATGCTTCATTCATAATAGGCTACTTTGTAAAAAGATGCCATTAATCTCCATTAATCTTTATGTTGTTTCTACATTAGGAGGTTCTTTTAAATTGATTGACAGACAGCACTAATGTTAAACTTTTATAGATTTTAAATTTCAATTTAATTTCTAATTTTATAGAATTTTACAGAAAGAGATCAGGATGGCCCCCTAAAAATGTTAAGTTGGATAATCCGGCCCTCAAATGGGTGCGGGGGAAAAAAATGCACCACAAACGTTCTGCCAACTGAGTATGTGTGAAACAGGTGTAACACGATAAACTGCTCCGTTTGCCAAAAACACGCAAAGGACAAGCATCTCAATGTTTTTAGGATGAAAAAAATATAAAACAATACATTTCTTTCTTGTTTTTTTCTGGTAAAAATGTAAAGGATAAATTAAAAACATTGTAAATATGTTTAGTCATTGTAGTAGTAATAACTGCTTGTTTTGCAAAAAGAGTTTCATGGCCAGTAAAAAACTTTGTTTTGGTCAGTAAATTTGATCAGGTAACTGGCCATTGGCAGGTTTGGCAAAAAGTTAGTTTTAGGCCCTACCTACTAGTATTTATTTGTTGGCAACTAGTGCTTATTCTTTAAGTTCTAATACCTTTTATAAAATATATTGGTACTTATTAATTAGCTACTAGTTCTTATTTATTACACACTGGGCCCCCTTCATTAGATACTATAGTATCTATGAAATATACACTAGAACTTATTAGATACTAGTGCATATTCATTAGATAATAGTAACAAGGGATGTGTCTGAAGCCGAATCCCACGCGCGGAAAGGAAACAACGCATTCTGTGGAGCCCCTAAAAGGACATAAAAGGAGCCCATAAAAGGATTTTTTTTTTATTAAATTGTATTTCCACAATGGAGCATTTCATAAAGTTTTTATTCTGAACTTAGACTCATAAAGAAATACAGTCAGAGATTAGTTCAAGGCATGGTTTTGGGACACTCTAAAACGCTTAATGTATTAAAACAGTGACAATGGAGGTTCAAATTCGATAGGCTAATAATAAATACTAATACAATTATTAGGCTAATATTAATAACCTTATTACTAATATTACTATTAATAAAGCAGAATAACCCAGAATATGAATGTAACGGATTTGGTATTTTTAAATCACCGTTTTCATTCATTTGTTCATTCATTCAGCTTTCCTGTAGCTCAACTGGTAGAGCATGGCGTTAGCAACGCCAAGATCATGGGTTCGATTCCCAGGGAAAGCAAGAGCTGATCAAATGTAGAAACTGTCACTTGAATGCAATGTAAGTCACTTTGGATAAAAGCGTCTGCTAAATGCGTAAATGTAAATGTAAATGTAAATGTCTACCTTAAGCGTTTTATGAGGGAGAAAAAGCTTACGTGCAGGGCGTTGCATTCATATTCTGGGCTATTCTGCTTAGTAATATTATTAATAAGGTTATTATTAGGCTATTAGCCACTACAGATCTGACCCAATCCAAGTCAAAGCTTGTCCTGGAGATTATTATGTCTACAAATTTACAAGACCAACACTTTCAATCCCAGCTCCTGTATATTGTGCAGGTACATTCAGTCATCTCTGTATTTTAAAGATTCTTTAGAGATATCTTATAGTTGGATACATCCAATCTTCAGTATATAATGCACTTTATACTTTTTTTTTATAGTAACTTTCAGTACCCCAAGTGTTGATCCCTGCTACAACTACACCAGTCTGGATGAGCCTTGGAGAGCCACTGACAACTCTTACAATAACAACTATTACTACAATGAGATATGTGATTATAATGTGGAGTGGAATGGCTGGTACAGGCTGTTCAACAATGGCCAGAATGCCCAGATGCCAGAATCATGTGTTAATGAAGGCATGTGTGGCACTTATGAGCCTCTGTCACTCAACGGCACTCATCCACAGCTGGAAGATGGAGTGGTCACCCGTCAGGTCTGTGCCTCCTCATGGTATGGCTGCTGTGATTACACATCCCACCCGATACGAGTCAAAGCCTGTCCTGGAGATTACTATGTTTATGAGTTTGTCAAGCCAATAGGTTGTGGAGTGTATTGTGCAGGTGAGCATTTGGATGCATTTAGTCTTTTCTGGATTTTGACTGAAGTATTTGTTTTGATAAAAACATGTGTTTAATTCCAGAAGCCACAAGTCAGTCCATCACATCAGCATCTACAACAACAGAGACAATCCCACCCACTGAATCCATTACTCCACCAATCCCACCCACTGAATCCATTACTCCACCAATCTCACCCACTGAATCCATTACTCCACCAATCACAACCACTGAATCCATTACTCCACCAATCACACCCACTGAATCCATTACTCCACCAATCACACCCACTGAATCCATTACTCCACCAATCCCACCCACTGAATCCATTACTCCACCAATCACACCAACTGAATCCATTACTCCACCAATCCCACCCACTGAATCCATTACTCCACCAATCCCACCCACTGAATCCATTACTCCACCAATCTCACCCACTGAATCCATTACTCCACCAATCTCACCCACTGAATCCATTACTCCACCAATCCCACCCACTGAATCCATTACTCCACCAATCACAACCACTGAATCCATTACTCCACCAATCACAACCACTGAATCCATTACTCCACCAATCCCACCCACTGAATCCATTACTCCACCAATCACAACCACTGAATCCATTACTCCACCAATCACAACCACTGAATCCATAACTCCATCAATCACAACCACTGAATCCATTACTCCACCAATCCCACCCACTGAATCCATTACTCCACCAATCACAACCACTGAATCCATAACTCCATCAATCACAACCACTGAATCCATTACTCCATCAATCCCACCCACTGAATCCATTACTCCACCAATCACAACCACTGAATCCATTACTCCATCAATCACAACCACTGAATCCATAACTCCATCAATCACAACCACTGAATCCATTACTCCATCAATCACAACCACTGAATCCATTACTCCACCAATCTCACCCACTGGTAACGTATTGTCTTGACTTCGACCCTCACTCTCACCTTCAAGAGTATCTTGCAACCATTACACAAGGGTGTAGAAAAAAAGCTCATAGAATGAGTGCACAATATAAATGTGAAGGAATTGACAACATTTGTATAAAGACTCATTTTGTACATTGCACTTTACTTAATCCTATTGCAGCATTAATTCTTTACATGAAAAAAATAAATAGAGAATTAATTTTTAAACTACGAAAAAAAAACCTGATTAGCTGTAAAAAATTGTAAATAATTGAAAGTGAGGGCAGCTTTCTTAATAGTGAAAATAGTAAATCTAGTTTTCATAAGCTTTGTCATGAAACCAAACTATTCATAGACCTCAACCATCAGAGGAAGGACATTTTTTCATAGCATGTTTGTACAGAGATAAAAGGTAAAATAATTGGAAAGGAATTTGATATACTTTCATATATTTATATACTTTATAGTGTACTTTATTTGCTGTTCTGGCCTAAAGAAAACACAAAAAAAACATTGAGTTTACGTAAAGAGTACCCTATTCATATCACAAACAAACAAAAGTCAAAGCCTGTCCAGGAGATTATTACGTCTATGAGTTTGTGAGTCCAATTGGCTGCTATTTGCCATACTGTGCAGGTAAATTAATTTACATGTGGTATTTATTTATGTAAGAGATCATTATAGGCTATTGATGTAATATCACATTCTTTCTTTCAGATGCAAGGAACCTCACCACTAACTATACTACTGTAATGCCAGAGACAACCACAACCACAGAAACTACAGCTGAAACCACAACAACTGGTAATATAATGTGTTGTATAACATTCTTGAGGATTATTGCTTTATGCAATTTGTGTTATGCGTTATGACACATGTAAACGGAATTTAACACAGACCACCATGTGTACTAGGATCAGAATCTGCCTTTGCTAGTTCAAGTGATGTGTCCAATATTCTAATACTAATAAAAAAATTCAAATAAATAAACAAAATAAAATTAGTATCTATTTAGTATCCGTTATAGTGACCAAAGTAATATTACAGTGACAAAACGCTCGTTATAATCAGCAGTTTAACCGAAGTACAGTGGACGGTGGTGTGTTTTGTTTGTGCTTGTACAGGCTGCTTCACAGAGTGCGTCATGTCTGTCTATTGATTACTTAATCTATTAATAAGCTTGTATCTATAACATTTAGTTATGATAAATGTGGATGTCCAAATGCCCCTGATTTTGGTCTTAATTGATCCAGCAGTGTGATATTATATGTCAATACCTTTGCTAGACAAGCCAACACAAGCTCAGACTTGCCTCGACTTGTAGCAGGTGGACGGTACACAGTGGCGTATAAAGTACCTGAAAGTCATACTCAAGTAAAAGTACAGATATCTTACCAGAAAATGACTTTGGTAGAAGTTGAAGTCACCGTTCAGAATATTACTTGAATAAATGTCTTAAAATATGTGATATTTATTGTACTTAAGTACACAAGTATTTTTTTTAACCTTAAACATACTTAAGTATTGATTACATTTACAACATGAGCAAAGTTATTTTTAGGATTCTACGTTGCAAGCGCCAGACCACTGATTCCTCAAACCTCCTTTCCTGCAGTCCGTGTTCTTCTGACTTCTGAGTATTTTGTAGTAATTAACAAATATGCTTTGAGGAAATGTTAATGTCATTAACAGACATTGTTTAACAAAATAACTTCTCTTAGTTAATAGAAATCCCTGTTCTGAACTCAACTGCTCTGAGGATGAAAGGTGTGGGAGGAAAAATGGTGTTTACGGCTGTTTATGTAAAAACTACCATCACAGACGACGACAGCATCATGACTCTTTCGGTTGGTATTATTCCACAACAAAATGTGAAAAAGACACTGTTTTTCAATCATTTATTATACTGGCTTTATTTCTCTCAGATTTCTCAGAGACCTGTGAAAGCAGCTCTGGCTCCATCTCTGTGTCTCGCTGTCAGCTCTTTGAGGCTGGTTTTCCAGCTGACGTCTTACACCTCAATGATCCCAGATGCAAAGGAACGGTCCGGAATGGCAGAGTGGAATTCCACTTTGATAACGAAGAACACATCTGTGGCACAAATCTTGTGGTAGGATTATGTATAATCTATTCAAATACACCATCCAAACATTCGTACTGCCTGATAAAATCAGCAGCTGGATTTGGATTTGATTTTGCATATAGCATGGGAATTGAAGATCAGATTTATATCCGTTTTGAAGAGATACTTTTATGTGGCCATGTGTAAATAGAAGCATTATAACAAATCAGATATCTGGCCAGAGAAAACGCATGAAGTCAACAGGTGTAACCAGGCCCTTTGAGAATATCTGGGGAGGAATGTTTGGGCCCTTCCTTTTGTTACACAGTGATTCTTTGGAGGGCCCAAACAGACCACCTTAGAGACTACTTAAAATCTCAAAAAGATTCAGTGGGGGAGCGTGCACAACACCTCACCACAATAAAGAATGGAACTGGTGCCTGCATTCTCCACCATTAATATATAACCCACCATTATTTCACTTGACTGTTTTTTTGTGTTTCTAATGTTGCTTTCATTACATTAAAATTAAATTTGAGCTAAATTCCCCAAAAAAGTATATCTGTTTTTCACAGGCAAATGGCACCCACTTCATCTACAGTAATTTTATTCTGGGGACACCGAGGTTAGAAGGTCTCATCAGCAGAGAGAAAATCCTTAAGCTTTCTTTCAGCTGTGTTTATCCTCAAACACAAACACTTTCTATGGATGCAGAAATCAACCCACTGGAGACGTGAGAGTCAAATACAAATTCTGATTCCAGCTGTACTGTTTTATTAAATTTTCACAAAAAAGTGTTTTTGTGTGAACTAATTGTTGTATAAAAAAGTAAATATTTAATATTTTTTTTTAAAACAAAGAATATACTGTATTATTATTTTAACAGCATTGTGCACAAGACCCTCCCCGCTGGTGAAGGCAGATATCAGGTTCGGATGATTCCATATGAGGATGATGAGTTTACCCGGCCCTTCACTGGGAGAGTGGATGCAGAGCTCGACCAGAAGATAAATGTGGAAGTTCGTGTTGAGGGGGTTGACTGCCGTCAGTTTGCCTCAGTTCTGGACACGTGTTGGGCTACACCTGTGAACGATCCTGATTACAGTCTCCGCTGGGATCTCATCGTCGCAGAGTAAAGCTGTTTCTATTCCTTAAATCTCAGGCTTAACTGTAACTGTAACATTTAACATAGCCTCAGAATGGTATCTTATGATTTTCATAATTGCTATTCTCAGGTGTCCCAATCCAAATGATCACTCAGTGGAGCTGCTGCAGAACGGCGTCTCGACATCCAGCCGTTTCTCCTTCAGGATGTTCATCTTCACTGCAAACTCCACTAAGCTTTACCTGCACTGTTCTGTTCACCTTTGCCTTCTGTCAAGCAACAGCTGTTCATCAGTGAGTTTAAAAGTTGTAAATGTTTACGAATGTGCTATTGATAAAAAATGTCATTAAACACTAAATATCAGCAGGGAAATATCACCCTTAATGTCTATGGTGTGAGGTGTAATGATCAAAGTTGCTAAATTACTTATTTTGGCTGCCCTCTGCTGGAGACATTGTGCACTTCTGTTTCATGTTTTCTGTTTTTCTCGTGTAGGACTGTAACTCTGAACACCATCTGAGAGAGCGCAGGTCTCTGGACTTCCATGACAGTGCCTCCATATCCATGGGTCCTCTGACAATGTCTGAAGGGAACACAGGTGAACATTTCATTTATTTTAATAATTTGTAATAAAGGTTTTTGAATTACTGTCATTAATATTTTACATTTTATTGCATTATAGTCCCCGTTGACAGATGAGTGGGTTCCAGAGCAAGTGAAGGTGTCTAAGGCTTCTTGTCTGTGTGCTTCACTGATGCTGTTACTTGTTCCTCCGATGAGTGTCCTGACTCTCTCTTAGTTTTTTTTTCGCAAAAAAATGCATGCTGTCAATTAATGTGGAACTGAAGCTACACTTGTGGGGGGTTTCTAAATATTTCTTTATTTCATTAGTATTTTTTATGTGGTGTCATAGATAAGTTTTAGTTGAGAAGATGTTCTGCAATAACAAACAGAATCAGATTTGCTTTAATTCAAATCATGAAAAAATATTAATGGGGTAATTTCTGTTTTGCAATTCCTTTTCAAAATGGAAACTTTAAGTAGTTGATGGAAATTCTTCTATAAAAGACTGACTGTCAGAAATAGCAGAACTGATATATGTGATATTGTGTTTGTAGAATATTCTGATGTTTTTCTTTAAAAATTACACGTTTACAAATATTTATATTCTGGAATTTACTATGGGGTATAAATTATAGAGTTATTACAATTCAATGTGAATGCCCCAGAAGGTAGCATAAATTAGAAAAAAATAAAATAAAATAAAATTGTTAAGCAAAATGAGTTTTCTTGTTTTTTTACCACCTTTTTCTTTAATAATAATTTCCTTTCAGTAAAACTAAGAAAAAATAAACGGTGATAGAGTTATCTTTCTTTGCAGTCATTTTGCTTATTGTTTATAGCGATGCTTTATGATAAAATGCATGAGAAGAGTTTTGTCATTCTATTTACCATTCAAAAGGTTTTGAAGAATGTTTGCACACTGGTTGAATTGTGCTTTCTTTGAAGGTAAGATGTGGTGAGGTTCAGCCACTGGTTAGATTAACAAAAATATGTATTCTAGTTCTAAAATAAATTTAAGAGTTGGTAGGATAGAGTGTGATGCAAATATTCATGTCTGAAAAGTCCTCTAATACACTTCTTGAATACATCTTTCTAAAGCGCGTGTAGATCCATCCCAGATAGTTTCATTAGAATGCTGCAAAATCATTGTTAACACATTTTATCTTAGTGCACATTTAACTCTTTATTTTTCTTCTTATTTTTATTTTATTTTTTATCTACATTTATATATATTTTCTCTTGTGTTGTGTCACATATTTTGCACTGTCCATTGAGCGGACCTGTCCTGATTTACATTTCACTTCTGATTATATTCTGTATAATTGAGTATGTGACGAATAAAAAACCTTGAACCTTAAACCTGGCTATCCAGTTTGAAATATCACACCAGTACTTCTCAGTGAATGTGTTGCTGTCGTTCAATTCATGATACCTAATGATGAACTAAATCACTTTTTGTTACAGTATTTGATGTATTACTGTAATGTATTCAACTTGTTAAAATTCAATGTAGAAAGTAATAATAACCTAAATGTATAAATGCTGTAAAAGTATATATTTTTTTTTGTATATTTCTTGAAGAATTCTGAAGCTTATTGGTAAAGTTTTACCCAAAACTCTTAAAAGTGTCAAGTAAGACCAGAGAGTTAAGTTTACATGGACACATCTACATTAAATGCCACTGCTTGATTAAACTTTACAATTAGTTTTTCCCTCTGTTTGCATTAGTCTGCACACTTCCAAAGGAGACATTGGTATCATTTAAACATTGAGTTAAATGTGCAGCGGAGGAAGAACATTTCAAAAGATTGTTACTCTTCATCTTCATTAAACATGAACACAGTGTTCACTTCCTTAAAGTCTCCAAGAACAGAGTTGATTTCTTGCTTCAACAAAATGATCAGGCCTCGGGACATGACATTTAAAAAATATATATATTATGTGTGTGTGTATGTGTGTGTATGTGTGTATGCGTGTGTGTGTGTGTGTATGTGTGTGTATGTGTGTGTGTGTGTGTGTGTGTGTGTGTGTGTATGTGTGTGTGCGTGTATGTGTGTGTGTGTGTATGTGTGTGTGTGTGTGTGAGTATGTGTGTGTGTGTGTGTGTGTGTATGTGTGTGTGTGTATGTGTGTGTATGCGTGTGTGTGTGTATGTGTGTGTATGCGTGTGTGTGTGTATGTGTGTGTGTGTGATTATGTATTCTTTGAAGGTAAGATGTGGTGAGGTTCAGCCACTGGTTAGATTAACACAAATATGTATTGTTCTAGTTCTAAAAGAAGGGGAAGAGAAACGTTCGGTTACGACTGTAACCTCGGTTCCCTGAAGGGGAACGAACGTTGTGTCAGCTTTACGCTTCTGGGAACGCTTTGTGTGATAAGTCTTGAAGCACACATGTGAAATCAATCCAAGGTGTAATTGGGACGTCAGAGCGGGTGACGTCATGAGCCAGGAAGCTATAAAGCCTACCCAAACAAAGCTGTCACTAGCTTAAAAAGTCTGAGCAAGCCGTTTACAGGCACGAAGGAGATATGGCCGGGGACGCAACGTTCGTTCCCCTTCAGGGAACCGAGGTTACAGTCGTAACCGAACATTCCCTTTCAGGGAACTCCGTTGCGTCAGCTTTATGCTTCTGGGAACGTAGTACAACATCACCATAGTGATGAGTGCCTGTCCTGTGTGAATCTAACGAGCAGCACTAGGACGAGAGCACTTGGGAACCTGGGGGAGAGTCCAGGTCCAAAGAATAAAATCTGACGAATGTGTGTGGTGAGGACCAGCCTGCCGCATCACAAACCTCTTGGAGATTAACTCCTGATATCAGGGCCTTGGAGGCCACCATACTCCTGGTCGAGTGGGACCGGACAGCCATAGGGGAAGGTTGACCGGCCGACTCATAAGCAAGTGAGATGGCCTCGACCACCCACTTGCTCATCCTTTGCTTAGATGCAGGGGACCCCTTGTTAGGAGGTCAAGACATACGAACAACTGTTCATTTTTACGCCACAGGGCAGCTCTGTGGATATAAGCATCTAATGCCCTGGGCAAACTGGGCAAAGCATATTGTGCCTTTCCTGGTCCGCATTCTGAAAGGAGGAGGACAGAGCCTTAAGTACCATGGAGGAAAAAGAGATACCAGGGGGTCATTCCCCATAGACATACCACCCAAAGGAATGTGGTAAGCACTATGGCCGCCACATAAACCTTCAGAGTGGACGGGGCTAGCCCTGCAGTGAACCGATCTTGCAGAAACTCCAGCACTGTACCAACAGGGCAGTTAACTGGGTCCAGCTGATGGTCACTACACCAAGAAGCGAAAACCTTCCACTTCAGGGCATACAGTTTCCTCGTGGATGGAGCTCTGGAGTGGAGAATGGTCTCAACAACCTCGGTTGAGAGACCTGAGTTTATGAGCTGGGCCCCCTCAGAGGCCAAGCCCACAGTTTCCATAGTTCTGGATGGGGGTGAAATATCGAGCCCCCCGCTTGGGACAGAATGTCCCTCCTGATGGGGAGCTCCAGAGGAGGCCCGTCGAGAAGGGAGAATAGATTTGGGAACCATACTCTGCCCGGCCACCGCGGGGCAATAAGAAGTAGTGGGACCCGGTCCCGGCGAACTCTCTCCAGTACTCCTGGGAGCAGAGCGATCGGGGAAAATGCGTACAGATGAAGCCTCGGCCACGTCTGTGTCATCGCATCCAGTCTGAGAGGAGCTGGATGCATGAGGGAGAACCAGAGAGGGCAGTGAGACGTCTCTCGAGACACAAACAGATCCACTTGTGCCTGGCCGAACTCCTTCCATATCAGCTCCACCACCTCGGGGTGGAGCCTCCATTCTCCGGGCCTCAGCCCCTGTCTCGACAGGATGTCTGCTCCTATATTGTGGGCCCCCGGGATGTAAGTTGCTCGCAGAGACAACAACTTCCTTTGGGACCACAGGAGGATTTGGCACACCAGTTTGCAAAGTGGACGTGACCGCAAACCTCCCTGGTGATTTATGTAGGAGACCACCGATGTGTTGTCTGAGCGGACAAGCACATGGTGGCCCCTGAGATCTGTTAGGAAATTCTTGAGAGCAAGAAATACAGCCAACATCTCCAGGCGGTTGATGTGCCATGAGAGATGATGGTCGTTCCACAGACCTTGACTCGAGCGTCCCTCCGAGATCGCTCCCCAGCCCGTGAGGGAGGCATCTGTCGTTAGCATCTTGTGACGACATGAAGCTCCCAACATGGGACCCTGGGACAGGAACCAAGCTTTCTTCCACATTACCAAGTCACGAAGGCATCGCCGCGTGACCTTGATCATGCAAAAGGGGTTGCCCCTTGGGGAAAAACCCTTTGGTCCTGAGTCACCACTGTAGGGGTCTCATGTGCAACAGTCCAAAGGTATCACCTTGGATGCTGCTGCCATAAGACCTAACAGTCTCTGAAACTGTCTGACAGATAGTGACTGGCCTAGCCTTATTCTTTCCACAG
Source organism: Schizopygopsis pylzovi (assembly GCA_027422435.1). NCBI lineage: Eukaryota > Metazoa > Chordata > Actinopteri > Cypriniformes > Cyprinidae > Schizopygopsis > Schizopygopsis pylzovi. The sequence continues at coordinate 2,051,316 of CM049833.1, forward strand.
CCGACAGGATGGACTCTAAATGCGCCGGTGACAGGCGCGCCTGCATCGACGTTGAGTCCCATATCACGCCCAGGAAAGTGGTCCTCTGTAAAGGAGAAAGCACACTTTTCTTGGCGTTTTAGCCGTAACCCCAATTTTTCATGTTGGCAAGAACGACATCTCGATGCCGAACTACCAACTGATGCGACTGAGCTAAAATCAACCAATCGTCGATATAGTTCATAATGCGAATACCCTGAAGCTGAAGAAGTACCAGGGCTGCATCTACGCATTTCGTGAAAGTGCGGGGTGATAATGCTAGGCCGAACGGAAAAGAACCCGATACTGGTATGCTTTGCCCCCAAAAGCGAACCTCAGGAACTTCCTGTGACATGGACGGATGGATATTTGAAAGTATGCGTCCTTGAGATCTATCGTGACAAACCATGGAAGATCTAACATGGGACGCAACCCTCCATCCTTCTTTGGAACTATGAAATACCGGCTGTAAAACCCGGTTTCCCTGTTGGAGTAAGGTACATATTCTATGGCCCCTTTCTCTAACAGAGCTTTTATTTCCTGTTCCATTACCAGAACCTGCTGGGGGGCCACCTTGGTGAAAAACACCCCCATTTTCTATAATCTGCAGGACCCAATGAGATATATTTGGAGAAGTTTCCACGCTGTCAAAATTCTACTAGAGGTACCAGCCTCTCGAGACTGATTTCTGGATTTATATGTAGTTGTGCAGTCAGAACGATGTTCTGAAACGGCGAACCGACAGGAAGCGTCTGAACTGACTGCTCTGAAACCCTCCTCGGAGGGGGCGGGCATCCCAAGGCCACTACGTTTCCAGGTGGACCTTGAGATATGCGCCCGCCGGAGACCGCTGCGCCCTGAAGCACACGAGGTGGCAGGGTTGGCAGAGCGGTCCCCTGAAGACACCGGAGGGAGACGGACACCGAAAATGGGGTGTTGACCGCTCCACTTCGGGGGGGGGGGGGGGGTCCTCATTGGCCTGAGCCCTCGGGCGTCAAGTCTTTTTTTTCCACCGCCGCCTTAGAAATAATAACGTTCCTCAGATCCGTTTTACACTTTGATGGCTGCGGTTGAGCACGTTTCCTGTGTCCCCATTCTTAGGTGGGGAAACACGATAAGCCACGCTCTGTCTAGTTGTGCAGTCAGAACGATGTCCTGAAACGGCGAACCGGCAGGAAGCATCTGAACTGACCGCTCTGAAACCCTCGTCGGAGGGGGCGGGCATCCCAAAGGCCACTACGTTTCTGGGTGGACCCTGAGATATGCGCTCGCCAGAGACCGCTGCGCCCTGAGGCACACGAGGTGGCAAGGTTGGCAGACCGGCCCCTGAGGACATCAAAGGGAGATGGGCACCGTAAAATGAGGTGTTAACCACTCTACTTCGAGGGGGAAGTCCTCACTGGGCTGAGCCCTCGGGTGTCAGGACCATTTCCCGCAGCCGTCTAGAATTTATAACGGTCCTCAGATCCGTTTTACCCTTTGAAGGTTGCGGTTGAGTGTGTTTACCGTGTTCCCAGTCTTTATGTGGGGAAGCACGATAAGCAACACTCTGCTTTTGTGTGGCACGGTGGGAGGAGCTGGATTAGATGTTTGGGGCTGCTCCCGCTCAGCAGCCCCAGAGATATGAATACAGCGGGGGAGGAGTTTCTGGAATGCAGCCGCTTGCTTAGCTGATTCCTGAAATCTCTCGACAACCAAATTCACTCTTTTATTAAAAGATCGAGACCAGAGGGAGAAATAGGAGCATCCATAAGGAAGTTTTTATATTTTTCCTTAATGTTACTCAAATTTAACCATAAGTGACCCGACGCAGTCCGTAAACTGTGTTCGGACTAATACCCTCGCCCTCATCGAGATCTATTAATAACTCAGCCTGGTAGGCTTGCAACAGCGACATCGTGTGTAAACATGCTGCTGCCTGACCAGCCGCTGAATAAGCCTTTCCCACCAGTGCTGATGTAATTGTCACTGGTTTAGTGGGTAATACTGGGGATTTAATAGATGAAGATGATTCAGGGGAGAGATAGCTCGTGAGCGTCTCTTCCACCTTAGGCATCTCTCCATAACCGTGCTCTTTCTTTATATATTTTTATGTAATATAGAGGAATTGTGTGATGCTTGTGTACTATAAGCTCTAGAAGAAAACGGTTCTCCCATGATCTCGACACCTCGGTGTGGAGATCAGGAAAAATGGTAATCCCCGGTGTTGAGGTTGTGCACGAGAAGGTAAAAAGCGTTCGTCAAGTTTGCCTCTTGAATGAACGCCTTCCCTTTCTGCTGGCCAATCATACATAATTTCTCAACCGCTCTCGTCAAAACCTCAACCAGCTCCTCATAAGCACGAGACTGAGGTGGCGAATCCTCAGTATCTCTTGCATTGGCAGCATTTAATTCCTCAGAATCAGATAGCTGCAGTGTATGTGCTTCAATCGGGGCGGATGAAACCGCAGCGCGTGCTTCCTAACCCTGATACGAAGCACTGAACCTGTCAGGTGAAGGCAGAGATAAGGCGGTGCCCGTCTCTACCTTCGCTGACAGATCCGTTTTGCGAACCCCAGGACCGCAGCCTTTGCTGTGCCTCGGCAGCAGCGGGACCAGAGCCCTGGGAAACGCGAGCCTGAGCGTCCTCGCGAAAAAACGCCAGGCAGGATCGGAGCGTTCGTGAGCATATCGCAGTGCTCACAGCCAGCGCTCTCGAACGCTGACTGTGTGTGCTCCTCTCCCCAACAAGCAATACATAGAATGTGTGTATCCCCACCCGTTAAATAACACGGGCAGGGACGAACACACATCTTAAGCTGCTTGCTGTTGCTTGCTCGCCATAGCTACACTTTCTTTCTAATGAATATTGACAGACAACACCAAATAGACAGACAGATTCACATAGAGCGCTTGTGAAGACACAAAAAGCTAGTGACAGCTTTGTTTGGGTAGGCTTTATAGATTCCTGGCTCATGACGTCACCCGCTCTGACGTCCCAATTACACCTTGGATTGATTTCACATGTGTGCTTCAAGACTTATCACGCAAAGCGTTCCCAGAAGCGTAAAGCTGACGCAACGGAGTTCCCTGAAAGGGAACTGAAATTTAAGAGTTGGTAGGATAGAGTGTGATGCAAATATTCATGTCTGAGCAGTCCTCTAATACACTTCTTGAATACATCTTTCTAAAGCCCTTGTAGATCCATCCCAGATAATTTAATTAGAATGCTGCAAATTCATTTGGAATATTTTTTTGTGGTTTACATAATTTTTAATTGCATTTCTGCAACATTCAGGTTTGACATTTTCACCGCAGTTTTCTTAATGCTGATGTGTTTTTTTTTATAGATGTCAAGATTTCTTTATGACAAGAAAATTACTAATCAAGTCTATATTTATAAGACTGTTAAATTTGATCAAAAGCATTGTTGGGGGTAGCGCATTACAAGTGATTTGAAGTAATGTAATCAGATTAATTTTTGCAAGTAACTAGTAAAATAACAGATTGCTTTTTAATTTACATGAAAATATCTGAGTTACTTTTTCAAATAATAAACACCAGTTACTTTATTTTCCCATTTATTGACAGACAGTCCTACTGACCCATGTTAAGAGAAATTGGGAGTAATGCAGAGGCATTGTGTGCGCTGTGTTAACATGATGCCAAATGTTGCTCAAATGTGAACAAGCATTTTCATTTTCTTATTTAATCTCACTTGCACAAAAACAGAATCAGTATTCCTCAAAATGAATAGAAACAGTGAAATTATGCAAACCTGTAACAATTACATATGTTAAATACAAATATCCTTTATGTATTTTATCCCATTTTATTAACTAGTGTCTTTGCTGCTGTCCTTTGATGATCTAGTTCAACCATACTGAACAAAAATGACTTTAGATAAACATAATATCACAGTTATGTTCAGCTAATTTGCTTTTATGGACCTTCAGTTTGTGTTAATTAGTCACATGTGTTTTCTTTTTCTTAGTTCCCTGCCAGTAATCAGTCATCATGGATATTCATTAATAATCACTACTGTTTTTAATTTTGGTTCATCATCATGATATATTTTAGTTGTATCCTCACAGTCACTCTTGGTCCTGTCACACTTGCATCTAGTGTGTGTTGTCCTGCCTGTCTGCTTGTCAGTTGGATATTTCTCTTTAAACTTTGTGTTGGGGCACTACTCCCCATGTGCATCTGTCTTCTTTGCAACAGCATGTGACACATAACATTTGTGGTTTATTCATTTTTTTATTTTTTATTTTTTTATTGCTGAAGAATGTTGAAATTTCTTCTCAAAGGTTTGTTTGAGCAGCACTGTCTACTGTACAGAAAATAATTTTACATTTTCTTCAGCCTCGGTCTTATTCATTTCATGGCATGAAATGACTTATACATTAGTCAAAAATAGAACTTTTTATATTAAAAACAATCAATGAAAACTTTCAGTGAGTATGTTTTGAAAAACGAGGTCATGATAATATAATTCACCTATTAGTCTGTCAGATACACTTTAGCTCAAATCTTTGTGCCTCAGTGTGAGCCAATAGGTATGATCAGCTTCTGATACTGTTCAGGTTTTTATGCGAGTATTTATTTCTCCCCAAAAAAAGTTTTTATTTGGCTCATGGATTATTTTGGCCACTTGCCTTGCATGTGCATAAACTGAAAATCACCAGAAATGATCTTAGCAAGATAATGGAGAATAAAAAAAAATGTAAGCAGCTGCAAGCTGCAAGCAGCATTTATGGGGCCAAGAACTACAGAAGTAAGCATTAGACAAACTGCAGCAAATTAAATTAGTGAGTAATTATAACCATTTTAAGATGATTTTAGTCAAAAATGCCTCTTGTTGCAACATCCTCTTTTGCTTCTGCTGCAAATTGTTTTCCAAGAGGAACACCAACTTTTGGACTGCTCTCAGGATTGCACTTATTCTGCCAGTCACTGTGGCTCAGGCAGAGAGGAGCTCAGAGGGGGTCTCGCCCGGAGAGCAATTCAATGTAGAACCGCCACTGAGTGTAGGACGAAATCTTAAGTGTCAGTCTTAGAGATGATTCATGACACTTAGCTGTGCCATAAACCTGATTTTGGATGGCGAAACACGGATGGACCAATCACTGAATAGATTTCCTTAAGTATGTTCTCAGATAAATTCAAATCGAATGGTTCAATTCCTAATAGAGTTTACATTCAACACACATTTGATAATAAATAATTTTCAAGAGATTACATTATGGCAAGGAAACGAAGCATCAACACAACTCAATTTAGGGTGACAAATCATAAATTATATTATAGTGTATCAACTATTCAAAGATATTGCCTGTTGCTGATGTCTTTGACGACAGTGAGAAGATTATTATTATCAGTCAAAAATAGACTAGCCTATCTTTAGTGATGCAGCACAGAGAGCCGCTTTAGAAACTTACCACGGCATGGCGGATCAGCTCCGGTGGCCGTGGATCTGAAATGCGCCGCAGACGCATGCAGGGTAAATAAGGGGTAAGAGGTTTATTCATCATACAGTGTAGATCGCATAATACTCGTGCCAGACTGAAGTCAGTTATGATGTTCTTCGGTAATGTAAATGTTATTTGCTTGTTTTGAATATCTGAGGAAATGTAACAGTTTAATTAAGTGCTCGTCACCAAACATTTCAAGAACATTCTTCCTCTGAATCCTCTCCTGAAAGATTCCTGCAGTCTCTGTCTCCACAGCGCCATCACAAGCCCCTGCTGGCAACTCCTAACTACTTGAGAGACCTCTCCAGTGGTCTTAAATAACTGGAAGTGTAAGAGTGATTCTTAGATATAAGAAATGTGATAGCTTGCTTTTATACTTAAGTTTGAAAGTAGGAGTAAACTTCATGAATTCTCAGCACTTAAGGCTAAAATGGCACTTTGAGAAGCTTGATAAATACGGGCCCAGATCAATTCTATAATTATAACATTGTTGATGACTGCTGGAGAGACACACTGTGATATCAGTAGCCTACTATGGACATGATGACACCCTTTTTGAACGACAAATCCTAAAGATTTTTGGTCCCACTTTATTTTTGGTGACCTTAACTACTATGTACTTACATTTACATGAATCAGTTGCTACAATGCACTTATTGTATACAGTACATACATGTTTTTACATTATTTGTTATTTTTTATTTTGCTTATATTTAAAAAATACCTGCATGCAATAAAACCTGAAATTAATTTATACAAATACATATCCGTGTAATTACATATATTTTGACAGCAATTAACAATACTTAAGACCCATCTTTTCTAGTTCTAGTTTTCTAGATTTATTTTTTATTTTTTATTTTTGGTCTCTAAAATGTTAAACTATTGATGTGAGAGATATTTTGGCCAGTTAGATCATAAACATACGTGGCAATAAAGCTCTTTCTGACTTCTGATATTAATTATATATATATATAGTTATTTGAGGGGTGACAGTATCTTTCAGTTACCTTTCTAAAATACCTTTCTATCATTTAGGTGTCTATAATAATTAAGCAGTTTCTCTTTTTCTGAAAACCTGACATCTTTGTGGCACTTTGAGTGATTTATTGCTGGGAATCTTGCTGATCCAGATGAACAGGATCATGATCTGATTTTAGCTCAACATGTTGTCAATGTCAGAGCAGGTATTACACAACAGAGCTGTGTAACGAAGTAAATCGAGTAAATGGCAAGCAGCGATATAACGAGCGATATAAGCAATAAATGAATTCAGCAATATAAGATAGAATAGTCTTCTCTCTGTTCCCACTTAACCTACAAACTAAAGATCTGATCCATACTATAATTATAACATTGTTGATGACTGCTGGAGAGACATACAGTGATATCAGTACTATGGACACGATGACACCCTAGTTGAACAACAAATCCTAAAGGAATACATAATAATAATAAAAAAATCTAAATTGAAATGTTTTTGTTTAAATTGAGATCTTCAAATGTATAATTGCATGATAATGGAGAATGAAATAAAAACACTGTTAATGCAATGATGACAGTCCTGTGTAGTTGTTTGGAAAAATCCATATTAGTTGATTGACAGCTGTACATTGGCAACTTCATTTAGAAACTTAGAAGCATTTGTATGGAATCCAGTCTGGTGGTTTTCTGAAAGTCCTATAATGTCTAAAAATGACAGTAAACCTTAAACATTCACTATTCTCCATCATCCGCATTGCTGCTGTATGTGTATATACCCGGTACAACCTGTTTGCACATTCCTCTTGCACGTCCCTGTTTATATTAGTATTTATTAAGTCCACAGTATACTGTATTGCACATTTTACTCGTTATTTTTATTTTATTTTTTACCTACATTTATATATATATTCTCTTGTGTTGTGTTACATATTTTGCACTGTCCATTGAGCGGACCTGTCCTGATTTACATTTCACTACTGATTATATTCTGTATAATTGAGTATGTGATGAATAAAAAACCTTGAACCTTGAACCTGGCTATCCAGTTTGAAATATCACACCAGTACTTCTCAGTGAATGTGTTGCTGTCGTTCAATTCATGATACCTAATGATGAACTAATTCACTTTTTGTTACAGTATTTGATGTATTTCTGTAATGTATTCAACTTGTTAAAATTCAATGCAGAAAGTAATAATAACCTAAATGTGTAAATGCTGTAAAAGTATTTTTTTTTTTTTTATATTTCTTGAAGAATTCTGAAGCTTATTGGTAAAGTTTTACCCAAAACTCTTAAAAGTGACAAGACCAGAGAGTTAAGTTTACATGGACACATCTACATCAAATTTCTGTAAAAGGAGACATTGGTATCATTTGAACGCTGAGTTAAATGTGCAGCGGAGGAAGAACATTTCAAAAGAGTGTTACTCTTCATCTTCATTACACATGAACACAGTGTTCACTTCCTTAAAGTCTCCAAGAACAGAGTTGATTTCCTGCTTCAACGAAATGTTCAGCCCTCAGGACATACCCCTGCATGACATAAAAAAATATATATATTATGTGTGTGTGACACATTCCATCTTCAAGGAAGTACCAACACTTACCTGCTTAACCTAGTTTTATTCTATGCTGTATTTGTAAATCAAGTTTCATTAATGTTATTCTTTGCTTTTTCTTTCTTTTGTTCTCTCATCATTTTCTGTACCTGAATATCATGAATTTGCCTAATGTTATAAAAATGTTTCCCAGCTGCTTTAAATACATTCCAGTTTACTTTTTGGTTTAAGTTTGAGTTGTTATTTGCATTATATTATGCTCTTGTTAGTTTGCACATCTCATAAACCTCATATTACTTGATTACCTGCATGCTTCAGTAGTCTTTTTATGTTATTGGTTAAACATGATTTATATGCAGAATTAAAATCTGAAAATGGAATAAATCTTTCCAGTCACCTTTAGTTCACTCGCCGGAGGGTTTTACAGTTTTTTTTGTTGTAAAGCTTCTTTGTAAAAAGTACTTGTTGATCATCATTACATCAGAGTGAAATAATTTCTAAAAGCAGGAGCACACAAGAAAGCCCACTCAAATAAATATCTTCATCATGACACATGAGAAAATAATGTACATTTTTGTATACAAATTATTTCTGGTTCCAGTAAAGACCCACCCACAGTTATTAAATACACGATAATATCACGAGATATGCAGTTCATCATCACTGTATTCAGCTGCTTCAGTAGTCTTAGTATGAATTAACTAATTATTTTTATGTAATTGGTTAAACATTAATTGGTACATTTCAATACAAAATAACTTTGTATAAAACTTTGTTTTAATGCACTTTTAAAGTTTGGATCACATTAAAAGCTAGTTTGTACATTAGTACATTAGGTTCTTGTAAGATCCAGCCCCTTCGCCATCAAGGTTCAAGGTTTCTTTATTCGTCACATAATAAATTATACAGGGTATAATCAGAAGTGAAATGTAAATCAAATCAGGTCCGCTCAGTGGACAGTGCAAAAGAATAAAAATAAAAATTATATAAAAGTAACACAACACAAGAGCATAGGTAAAAAGAGAGAAATAAAGAGTAAAATGTCCAATAGAATAAAAAGTGCAAAACAAATAAGATGTGCAAAAACAGTATATTGGGACTTAATAAATAGTAACATGAACAAGAGGGATGTGTAAACGGGTTGTACCGGGTATGTACACATAGCAGCAATATGAATGTTTTACAGTTAATAATGAGTCCTGTAAATGTTTATGAAGCTGGGTTCATGTTAAGGAGCCTGATGACCTGAGGGAAGAAGCTCAGTCACTAACTGCCGTTTGCACGTGTTTTGCGCATGAGCAATGAAACTGCTTAATCGACCATTGATAGTTTTGATCGATTATATCTCTTATCGACAATTAATCGATCGTCGATTAATCGCTGGTATCCCTAATTTATATGCAGAATTAAAATCTAAAATGGAATAAAACTTTCCAGTCACCTTTAGTTCACTCGCCGGAGGGTTTTACAGTTTTTTTTGTTGTAAAGCTTCTTTAGAAAAAGTACTTGTTGATCATCATTCCATCAGAGTTAAAGTATTTCTACAAGCAGGAGCACACAAGAAAGCCCATTCAAATAAATATCTTCATCATGACACATGAGAAAATAATGTACATTTTTGTATACCAATTATTTCTGTTTCCAGTAAAGACCCACCCACAGTTATTAATAAAGGCACTGATAAGTGTGTGAGAGCTGCAGTTCTTCATCACTATATTCAGCTGCTGAAGACAGAATCTCCCTGAGTTTGCTCTGCAGCAGCGTTTGACTTCAGGTAAAGATATTTATTTATGTACAAATATGCTCAAAATAAAGTGTCAAATATGAGAAACATTACACATGTGCATATGTATATATATATAATATGTGTGTGCAGGTGCAGGAGTTGCCGTTGGTCACAATGAGGTTTCTGATCTCTCTGTGTGTGTCTCTACTGCTGCTGATTAATGGTGAGTGTTTATCATTGTGTTGTGTGCATTAAAATGTAAGTAGGTGAACTTTCTTAATGTTAATTCATTATGTTTATAATTAATATAATAGTATATTGTGTATTTAACAGGTGAAATAATCAATGGAAAAACTTCAGATGCTATTTATTTAATAATAATAATATTAATAAAAATATTTTCTATCTACTTAATCTTCTACGTTATAAGGACATTTTTTTTTATTTTAATAATTGCTTATATATATATATATATAAAAAATATATATATATTCTTTTTTTCAACAACTTAATTTTTGTTTTGACAAAAAAAGTGTTTTAGATAAATATTAACTTAATTACTTCAATACTTTCTTCACCTTGAAAAGTTAGGTTGGGCTGCACAGTTGACTGATTCAAAGTTGAAAAATGTAATCTGTCCAGATGCCACACATGTTTTTTAGTGTGCGTTGTGCTCATAAAATCAGCAACAACATTGTTTCATCTTTTTAAATGAAATATATGTTGTGTAAATAATGGTATCGATACAGCTGTACATATTACAGATTAACCCAGACATTGTGTTTAACACATAAGTCCAAACATTGTGTACAAATTTACTTTCACCGATGCTATCTTGTATACCTTAATATGTATTGTGTTGTGTCACAAACAGCTAATTAAGCATATATGAATCTGTAAAATATATGGAGAGAATTTGTTCTATTTTGTGTAATGGAACTTTTTATAAAGTATGTGTAGATTCAACCACATGCCAAAACTTTTTTCCTTTGAGTCCAAATGAATTTACAATTATCCATTTGATAGGAATAAGAGAGAAAAAGACAGGAACAGCAGGACCAACTAGAAAACCAACTAGAGTGCATTGAAATCCATAATTATCACTTCATGGTATCAGTATACTTTCAGAAGAAAGGTGCACAATCTTTCACTGGGGCGTTACCTCTTCCAAAGGTACACCTTTATACCTTAATTACCTCAAAGGTGCACAATAATACCAAAAATGTGCATATTAGAGCCTAAATGGTACATATACATTTTTGTGTGAGTGTTAACATTTACAGTTTTATGAACAAACAGAAGGTACACTATATGTAAGTCTTTTACCTTTTTTTGTAAAGTTCACTTAATTAGTTAATTTAGCTTCAGCATTATATCTACATGAGGTTAGCCTGAGGTTAATCTGACTCCATTATCAAATTATTCTAAAATGTAGATATTTGTTCACTTTTACCTATCCTGGACACAAATTAGTGGTATTACCTGACTCAAATTAATCAACTACTGTAGTCATAATGATATCCGAAGAATGCAATATAAATCAAATATCACATTTTGATTGTCAGGGAAAATATAATGAGGCATATCTGACAGCAGATAGGAACTCACACAACACTGCAAGGGGTTTCTAGTAAAAGAATGGATTAACAAGATACATTAGATGTGTTATATTTTCATTCTTATTGAACTTTTGGCATTCTATGTGCTCTTTTGGTGACCAGAGCCAGAGAGAAGGAAAGGTAGAGGGGGGAGCGGTAAAACAAAGCGTTTTTATTACACAAAAAAGCATGGTTCTCTATTTTCTTTATAATAGCATCTATTTATTTATTTAGCTAGCTACTTATCTATTCCATTAGCTACCAGTATTTATTTGTTGGCAACTAGTGCTTATTTATATATAAGTAGCTATTAATTAGGTACATTTTTACTTTTTTTATTTAGTACATAGGTATCTATATATTTCGGTTACACTTTATTTTAAGGTGTCCTTGTTAAAGTGTAATTATACATTTAAGTACTGAGTAATATTAATTAACTACATTTACTCACTATATGGTTAGGGTAAGGATTAGGGTTTGGTTTAGGGTTACTTGCATGTGATTGTAAAAAGTACATGTAATGTGTAATAAGGACACCTAAAATAGTGTTACCAAATTTGAAATGTGTTACTAATAACATTAGAATAGTTAGCAATGTTATCATTGAACTAGTATCTAGATTAAGCTCTAGTGTTTTAAAAAGATACTAGATCCTAAATAATAAGCACTAGTAGCTAACAAATAAGTATTAGTGCATGGTATAGATACCGGTAACAACTAGTGGCATAGATACATGTAGCTAAAAATACTAGTAGCATTAAAACAGATACTAGTACCTTTAAGTATTAAATGTTGAAACAGCTTGCCATAGTATATGGACCCGTTTCTCAGACTGTGATGCTTTTCAAGGGTCATCTGTATCATAAATCCAGCTGTTTTTAAATCCAAGTTTTTCAATTCAATCCATTATAATTATTATCTTTTTACATTTATGAACAACATTTATGAGCTTCAAACACAATGTAGACAGGGCAGAATCAAAATCAGAGTTCGGGCTGAGGATCAGGACTGGCGGCAAACACTCAGGATAATCAAATTACAAGGCAGGTTGAATCAAGAATAGGCAGGCGGCAGAGAATCAGAGTCCAATAAACAGTCCAGGTCATACACGGGGGGTCATACACGGGGGGTCATGCACGGGGGGTCATGCACGGGGGGTCATGCACGGGGGGTCATGCACGGGGGGTCATGCACGGGGGGTCATGCACGGGGGGTCATGCACGGGGGGTCATGCACGGGGGGTCATGCACGGGGGGTCATGCACGGAAATGTTTGCTTGGCAAGACAAGACTTCGCAATGAGGTGACTGGGAGAACAGCTTAAATGGACCAGAGTCAATATGAAACACCTGTGCAGGTAATCAGCCACAGGCACGGGGTATTATGGGAATTGGAGTTCGTGACTGTTAGGTGACGGTTCCCTCTGGTGACGATCGGAGGGAGCCATAGAGGCTGAATTAGTGACAATTATATTACCTTTGCGTCAGGTATCAGGTTACAAAAAAAACAAAAAACATTGCCCTCTTTTTTTCTAAATAATACCATTTATTTATGTTTTAATTTTATGCTGCAGCAAGGATGTTTCTAATACAGCAGAAACAAATTTAAATTTTAATTTTATATAATGTTCTTTTTCTGACTGCCATTACCGATCTATTTAAAAAAAAAATTAGCCCTCTTTTTGAAAGTCATGAAAACACATAGCGGGGTATTTATTTTGCTATCTGAGCAAATGGGACACAGAAAGAATATTTATGTACTCTTCTATTTTCCGAAGTTGACCTAACTATGAAGATTCCCGCTTCTGAGAAACCTGCAACTGTGAAAAGCAATCATTGCATGGTGTTTGGTGTCTGTGAAAGTTTCTGAATCCAGGTTTTTCAGGAAATCAAGCCAGTCTTACATTGTCATTGTCATTCAAACTTGTAGAATCAAAAAGTGATAGAGTTTCTAGAAATTGCTCAGTTAAGATCTAGGTGGCAGGTCTATTTTAAATAGTGAGAATCATATAATCCATATTATCCAAATATCTCCTCGGTTATTAAGATGCAACTGTATCTAATGTACTATTTTTTGACATGTAATCAGTGAGTCTGTATCATCACAGGAGTTTTTTTTTTTGCTCTCACAGTATCTACAGCTTCCAGCTCTGATCCATGCTATAATTATACCACTCTTGATGAATACTGGAGAGACATACGCCAATATCACTCCAATGGCTATGATGACACCCTTGTTGAATGGAGTGGCTGGTATCGGCTGTATCTGAATGGAGAAAGTGCCCAGATGTCTGAGTGGTGTGTGAGTAATATGAGATGTGGTGGTGAAACTGGACTGTCTCTCAACGGCTCTCATCCAACACCTGAGGACGGAGAGGTGACCCGTGAAGTTGTGGGAAGTCGTTCGGGGTATTCCAATCAGTGTGGCGCCTACACATCCACCTCCATCCAAGTCAAAGCCTGTCCAGGAGATTATTACGTCTATGAATTTGTCAAACCCAACATATCATCCCCTGGCCCGTCATATTGTGCAGGTGAAGTTTCTACGGTTTTTTTTCTCTCTCTAAAATGCTGTCATAATTTGTCTGAAAGTCAATATCAAGAGTAAATGATCAAGGTTAAGTATCAGTTAACATATTTTAATGAATTGTTTAATGAAATGAATATGGTGTAACCAGTTAGAATAAATGGTGTTCCATCCATTATCCATTATGTAGGACTTCCTAATCTCTCTCATCGCACATAAAACACAATGCAGTGAAGTGCAAAATTCAAAATATATGTGAAATTAACTGTAAAAAATCAACATAGAAAATTCCTTCAAATTAATACAGTACATTGTGCCCTATTTTTATTTTCTTTACACATATTTTTTAACAGTGAATAGTGATAATACAGAATAAGTAAATTGCTTTGTTTATAATGAATTTCTTTTCATAATTCACCTGACCTCTGCCTGAAGATAATGAAGCTTTTGCTTAAATGTTTGCTTAAACCTTTTGCCGTTCGTGTGTTATTCTAAACACCAGCTCACATTTGTTTCAACATCAAATTAGCTCACATACTAAAGTAATGAAGGCATTGAGAAATTGCACTGCTTTCACAGTTTAGATATATGAATGACAAACATATTAACACAGTTTATTTGCTGATGTACTCCATGATAAGCCAATAGTTTGGGGCAGCTTTGATGGTATGGTTAAGTTTAAGTGTGTGTTATGTACTTACTGAATTATTTACTGCTGTAACTAACAGTGCATTGTTAAATATGGTTGCAGTGTAAATTTCATGTATATGCACAGTAGGTTAAATTATGAATTTGAATTTTAGAATATTGTAATTGATGGCACTTAATACAAAAGCAGGTCCAAGTATTTTAACAGTGCTTTTTCAAACTCCATGACAGTTACTTTTAGCAGCATCAGCAGTGATCCCTGCCACAATTATGAGTCTCTGGATCGTCCCTGGAGAGCCAACAATGAAAGTGGAGATTACATTTGTGATGAACATTTCTCCTGGAACGGCTGGTACCGGCTTTTCTACAATGGAATGAACATCCAGATGTCAGAGACCTGTGTTAGTTCATACAGCTGTAACACATACATAAATCTGTGGCTCAATGATCCTCATCCTCAGATAGAGGATGGAGTAGTGATCAGAGAGGTCTGTGGAGGGGCTTATTGGGGCGGCTGCTGTGATTATAAGACAAACCCCATCAGAGTGAAAGCGTGTCCAGGAAATTACTATGTCTATGAACTTGTGACTCCACAAATCTTTTGTTCAGGATACTGTACAGGTACAGTGATTTTTCTCATTATTTTAAACAAAGTCTTTCAAAACTTTTAAAATGACTTATATTGTGTATTGAACGTCCTTTTCAGATGTCAACACAATTTCATTTCCGGTTTCCACTGTAAGTCCAGATATAATTACTGGACCCAGCATCACCTTGAGTAAGTTACATTTTAATTATTCATATAACAACCCCCACCCCCAGTCTCTTCTCATGTTTGTTAATATGTTTGATTAGTTAAGATTTAATCTTTTGAAGTTCCTCATTGAAATATAACTGGTCTGTTTTGGTCTCCCACCAACACAGATGATGACCCGTGCAATGACTACAACATACTAGACAACTACTGGAGAAGCACACTCAATTACTGGTCTATGAATGGATATATCTCTGGTCATGATGACACTCGTGTTGAATGGGATGGCTGGTATCGACTCTTCATTGATAGATCAAGTGCTCAGATGCCTGAGTGGTGTATGTCCTACATGTCATGTGGAGGTCTTAGTTCTCTGTGGCTTAGTGGCTCTCATCCTCGGCTGGAAGATGGAGTTGTATCTCGTGAAGTTTACGGCTCTCGACATGATCAGTGCAGTCGCTACACATCCAACCCAATCCAAGTCAAAGCTTGTCCTGGAGATTATTACGTCTACAAATTTACCAGACCAACTCTTTCGATCCCAGCTCCTGTATATTGTGCAGGTGCATTCAGTCATCTTTTCCTTTGCCATTATCACAAATTGTTTTGGTTTATATTCATATGATATTGAATAGATATAATATGCATTATGCAATGTTCTCTTTCTACTTTTTTTCCCCATAGTACCTTTCAGTACCCCAAGTGTTGATCCCTGCTACAACTACACCAGTCTGGATGAGCCTTGGAGAGCCACTGACAACTCTTACTATAACAGCTATAACTACTATGGCATGTGTGATTATAATGTGGAGTGGAAGGGCTGGTACAGAATGTTCAACAATAATCAAACTGCCCAGATGCCAGAATCATGTGTTAATAGTGGCATGTGTGGCACTTATAATCCTCTGTGGCTCAACGGCCCTCACCCACAGCTGGAAGATGGAGTGGTCACCCGTCAGGTCTGTCTATCGTCAGGGAGTGGTTGCTGTACTTACACATCCCACCCGATACGAGTCAAAGCCTGTCCTGGAGATTACTATGTTTATGAGTTTGTGAAGCCAAGATCTTGTTCAGCTTACTGTGCAGGTAGGTGGATATAAACACATACATTTTGTTCAGATTATTATGTAGGTGAGTATTTGCTCATATGTAATTAAGACAGTTAGTCTTTTATTGTTTTGATTAATAATGGCTGAAGTTGATCCAAAAACATTCTTAATACCAGAAGCCACAATTCAGTACATCCCATCAGTGTCTACAGCAACAGAGACAATTCCACCCACTGAATCCATTACTCCACCAATCACATCCACTGGTAAAGTATTGTCTTGTTTCCCTCATGAATATCTATTGTGTATGTATCGCTCCATTGCCCAAGAGTGCAGTAAATTCATAGCTAAATGAACTTAAGAAATGAGTAAATGATGTTCAGTGAATGAGATGTCCAAACCAGAGACAAACTCTTCAGCTTTGAATAACTTAAATCACAAGTGTAATAGGAAGCCTAACTTAATGGTGTTCTAGAGATTTCATACTGATTATTTATATTACATTCATTCAGTCAGTGTTTTTCTAATGTGTCCATATCAACAGCTCCCTTTGTTGACCCCTGCTACAACTACAATGTCCTGGACGATCAATGGAGATCCACCAACAATAAGCATTCCTCTGAACTAATGTGTGATGCTGTGGTCAGCTGGAACGGCTGGTACCGTCTCTTCATTCAGGGTCAGAGCGTTCAGATGCCAGATACATGTGTTGATGAGTATAGTTGTGGCACTATTGCTCCACTCTGGCTGAACGGAGGACATCCAACAGTTGAGGATGGAGTGGTCACTCGAGATGTCTGTGGTCACTATGACAATGACTGCTGCTATGTTCAATCCAATCCCATCAGAGTCAAAGCCTGTCCAGGAGATTATTATGTCTATGAGTTTGTGAGTCCAACTGGTTGCTATTTGGCATACTGTGCAGGTAAATATATATACATGTGCCTTTTTTAGGTAAGAAATCAGTCATTTTTATTAAACACTTGTTTTATTTCTACTTCAGATGCATGGAATATAAACAATACCTACACTACGACAGAGACAACCACAACCACAGAAACTGTAGCCGAAACCACACTGACTGGTAAAATGATGTGTTGATTACAATCTGCAGTATTATTATTTTATGTGAACAAATCAGATCCCTGTTATGTGTTATGACCAATGTGAGGAATTGAACACATTAAGTAATGTTTTAAATTCAGAAATAGCTCCTTTGCAGATTACCATAGTAATCCACTGTTGGGCCAAAAGCCGGCGTGCTGCATGCCAGGGCCAGTCGCGTTTCCACTGTCACTTCCGGTGCTCGATCTGATGAAAGTAAATCAGTAGAAAAACCCGAGAGCTTGTTGATCTGATTGTGAGAACTTGTCATATTAACATATCTTTAAGTTGAAATTTACACTCACAGCTCTGATCTGAAAAGCTGAATCTTTCAATTTGCTTACACAGACAATAATCAAAACACCCGTGTTTTGAAGTCGAAGTTGCAGATTAATAGCTACAAATGTGTAAAATGACATTCACATAAACTTAATTACACAAACAAATGTGTACAACATATTTACTTTTGCACTTTACTTCAGTTTCGCTGTAAATCATCAAGTGAGCACTTACAGTCTCTCAGATCTGGCAGTACAACTTCAAATCTTTGCGCTTTGACTTTTGCTACTCTTTTTGCAGTATTCGTGTTGCAAAACTCACTTGTGCACTTGTAAATGCAGAGCGCGGAGCCGGGGGCGGGGCTGGGCTGCGAATCAAGACATTTTATTGGTCGACCAATGAAAAACACCAGCCAGCACAACTTGCCCTGCAGAAAGAAACATGTTTTTATGCAAATGTATCAGTTATTTGTAAAACACTGGAAACAATCTTTAGCTTTTACAGGATTTTAAGACACCACATTCATCTTGTCATACAGGTATTATCTGGTAGACAAATAATGCAACATCTTTCATATGTATATTCTTCTGCAAATTGCACGGGTGTTTTGATTATTGTCTGTGTGCAATCAAAAGATTCAGCTTTTCACGTCAGAGCTGTGAGTGTAAATTTCAATTTACAAATACAAATATTAATATGAAAAGTTCTCACAATCAGATCAGCAACCGCTCGAGGTTAGCTACTGAATTACCTTCATATGACCGTGCCTCGTCTGTGCTTCCTCGGGGCCAATGGCTCGAAACCTTGGACCAAAGCGGGCCAACTTGGGCTAGGGGAGTGGTTATGAACAAAGGCGGAGTTTCTCTGAGTTTGGAGAGCATCAGCGCCACGGATCATTTCATGACGTTTGCAGCTATAACACCTGCATTACAGACTTTCAAATAATGTTAGCTCAAAACTCTCTTTCAGACAGTTAGTAATGTGTTTGAAATAACTTCTGTTTTAGATCCGATGTGGATTTATTTATTATTATTTTTGTACTTATTTTTATAATTATTTATTTAGCTAGCTACTCATCTATTCCATTAGCTACCAGTATTTATTTGTTGGCAACTTGGCAACTAGTGTTTATTCTTATATTAGTGCTTATTTATATATAAGTAGCTATTAATTAGGTACATTTTTACTTTTTTTATTTAGTACATAGGTATCTATATATTTCGGTTACACTTTATTTTAAGGTGTCCTTGTGAAAGTGTAATTATACATTTAAGTACTGAGTAATATTAATTAACTACATTTACTCACTATATGGTTAGGGTAAGGATTAGGGTTTGGTTTAGGGTTACTTGCATGTGATTGTAAAAAGTACATGTAACGTGTAATAAGGACACCTAAAATAGTGTTACCAAATTTGAAATGTGTTACTAATAACATTAGAATAGTTAGCAATGTTATCATTGAACTAGTATCTAGATTAAGCTCTAGTGTTTTAAAAAGATACTAGATCCTAAATAATAAGCATTAGTAGCTGACAAATAAGTACTAGTGCATGGTATAGATACTGGTAGCAACTAGGGGCATAGATACATGTAGCTAAAAATACTAGTAGCATTAAAACAGATACTAGTACCTTTAAGTATTAAATGTTGAAACAGCTTGCCATAGTATATGGACCCGTTTCTCAGACTGTGACGCTTTTCAAGGGTCATCTGTATCATAAATCCAGCTGTTTTTAAATCCAAGTTTTTCAATTCAATCCATTATAATTATTATCTTTTTACATTTATGAACAACATTTATGAGCTTCAAACACAATGTAGACAGGGCAGAATCAAAATCAGAGTTCGGGCTGAGGATCAGGACTGGCGGCAAACACTCAGGATAATCAAATTACAAGGCAGGTTGAATCAAGAATAGGCAGGCGGCAGAGAATCAGAGTCCAATAAACAGTCCAGGTCATACACGGGGGGTCATACACGGGGGGTCATACACGGGGGGTCATGCACGGGGGGTCATGCACGGGGGGTCATGCACGGGGGGTCATGCACGGGGGGTCATGCACGGGGGGTCATGCACGGGGGGTCATGCACGGGGGGTCATGCACGGGGAGAAATGCTTGGAAATGTTTGCTTGGCAAGACAAGACTTCGCAATGAGGTGACTGGGAGAACAGCTTAAATGGACCAGAGTCAATATGAAACACCTGTGCAGGTAATCAGCCACAGGCACGGGGTATTATGGGAATTGGAGTTCGTGACTGTTAGGTGACGGTTCCCTCTGGTGACGATCGGAGGGAGCCATAGAGGCTGAATTAGTGACAATTATATTACCTTTGCGTCAGGTATCAGGTTACAAAAAAAACAAAAAACATTGCCCTCTTTTTTTCTAAATAATACCATTTATTTATGTTTTAATTTTATGCTGCAGCAAGGATGTTTCTAATACAGCAGAAACAAATTTAAATTTAAATTTTATATAATGTTCTTTTTCTGACTGCCATTACCGATCTATTTAAAAAAAAAATTAGCCCTCTTTTTGAAAGTCATGAAAACACATAGCGGGGTATTTATTTTGCTATCTGAGCAAATGGGACACAGAAAGAATATTTATGTACTCTCCTATTTTCCGAAGTTGACCTAACTATGAAGATTCCCGCTTCTGAGAAACCTGCAACTGTGAAAAGCAATCATTGCATGGTGTTTGGTGTCTGTGAAAGTTTCTGAATCCAGGTTTTTCAGGAAATCAAGCCAGTCTTACATTTGTAGAATCAAAAAGTGATAGAGTTTCTAGAAAATGCTCAGTTAAGATCTAGGTGGCAGGTCTATTTTAAATAGTGAGAATCATATAATCCATATTATCCAAATATCTCCTCGGTTATTAAGATGCAACTGTATCTAATGTACTATTTTTTGACATGTAATCAGTGAGTCTGTATCATCACAGGAGTTTTTTTTTTTGCTCTCACAGTATCTACAGCTTCCAGCTCTGATCCATGCTATAATTATACCACTCTTGATGAATACTGGAGAGACATACGCCAATATCACTCCAATGGCTATGATGACACCCTTGTTGAATGGAGTGGCTGGTATCGGCTGTATCTGAATGGAGAAAGTGCCCAGATGTCTGAGTGGTGTGTGAGTAATACGGGATGTGGTGGTTACACTGGACTGTCTCTCAACGGCTCTCATCCAACACCTGAGGATGGAGAGGTGACCCGTGAAGTTGTGGGAAGTCGTTCGGGGTATTCCAATCAGTGTGGCGTCCACACATCCACCTCCATCCAAGTCAAAGCCTGTCCAGGAGATTATTACATCTATGAATTTGTCAAACCCAACATATCATCCCCTGGCCCGTCATATTGTGCAGGTGAAGTTTCTACGTTTTTTTTTCTCTCTCTAAAATGCTGTCATAATTTGTCTGAAAGTCAATATCAAGAGTAAATGATCAAGGTTAAGTATCAGTTAACATATTTTAATGAATTGTTTAATGAAATGAATATGGTGTAACCAGTTAGAATAAATGGTGTTCCATCCATTATCCATTATGTAGGACTTCCTAATCTCTCTCATCGCACATAAAACACAATGCAGTGAAGTGCAAAATTCAAAATATATGTGAAATTAACTGTAAAAAATCAACATAGAAAATTCCTTCAAATTAATACAGTACATTGTGCCCTATTTTTATTTTCTTTACACATATTTTTTAACAGTGAATAGTGATAATACAGAATAAGTAAATTGCTTTGTTTATAATGAATTTCTTTTCATAATTCACCTGACCTCTGGCTGAAGATAATGAAGCTTTTGCTTAAATGTTTGTTTAAACCTTTTGCCGTTCGTGTGTTATTCTAAACACCAGCTCACATTAGTTTCAACATCAAATTAGCTCACATACTAAAGTAATGAAGGCATTGAGAAATTGCACTGCTTTCACAGTTTAGATATATGAATGACAAACATATTAACACAGTTTATTTGCTGATGTACTCCATGATAAGCCAATAGTTTGGGGCAGCTTTGATGGTATGGTTAAGTTTAAGTGTGTGTTATGTACTTACTGAATTATTTACTGCTGTAACTAACAGTGCATTGTTAAATATGGTTGCAGTGTAAATTTCATGTATATGCACAGTAGGTTAAATTATGAATTTGAATTTTAGAATATTGTAATTGATGGCACTTAATACAAAAGCAGGTCCAAGTATTTTAACAGTGCTTTTTCAAACTCCATGACAGTGTCTTTCAGCAGCATCAGCAGTGATCCCTGCCACAATTATGAGTCTCTGGATCGTCCCTGGAGAGCCAACAATGAAAGTGGAGATTACATTTGTGATGAACATTTCTCCTGGAACGGCTGGTACCGGCTTTTCTACAATGGAATGAACATCCAGATGTCAGAGACCTGTGTTAGTTCACACACCTGTAACACATACATAAATCTGTGGCTCAACGATCCTCATCCTCAGATAGAGGATGGAGTGGTGATCAGAGAGGTCTGTGGAGGGTCTTATTGGGGCGGCTGCTGTGATTATAAGACAAACCCCATCAGAGTGAAAGCGTGTCCAGGAAATTACTATGTCTATGAACTTGTGACTCCACAAATCTTTTGTTCAGGATACTGTACAGGTACAGTGATTTTTCTCATTATTTTAAACAAAGTCTTTCAAAACTTTTAAAATGACTTATATTGTGTATTGAACGTCCTTTTCAGATGTCAACACAATTTCATTTCCGGTTTCCACTGTAAGTCCAGATATAATTACTGGACCCAGCATCACTTTGAGTAAGTTACATTTTAATTATTCATATAACAACCCCCACCCCCAGTCTCTTCTCATGTTTGTTAATATGTTTGATTAGTTAAGATTTAATCTTTTGAAGTTCCTCATTGAAATATAACTGGTCTGTTTTGGTCTCCCACCAACACAGATGATGACCCGTGCAATGACTACAACATACTAGACAACTACTGGAGAAGCACACTCAATTACTGGTCTATGAATGGATATATCTCTGGTCATGATGACACTCGTGTTGAATGGGATGGCTGGTATCGCCTCTTCATTGATAGATCAAGTGCTCAGATGCCTGAGTGGTGTATGTCCTACATGTCATGTGGAGGTCTTAGTTCTCTGTGGCTTAGTGGCTCTCATCCTCGGCTGGAAGATGGAGTTGTATCTCGTGAAGTTTACGGCTCTCGACATGATCAGTGCAGTCGCTACACATCCAACCCAATACAAGTCAAAGCTTGTCCTGGAGATTATTATGTCTACAAATTTACCAGACCAACTCTTTCGATCCCAGCTCCTGTATATTGTGCAGGTGCATTCAGTCATCTTTTCCTTTGCCATTATCACAAATTGTTTTGGTTTATATTCATATGATATTGAATAGATATAATATGCATTATGCAATGTTCTCTTTCTACTTTTTTTCCCCATAGTACCTTTCAGTACCCCAAGTGTTGATCCCTGCTACAACTACACCAGTCTGGATGAGCCTTGGAGAGCCAAAGACAACTCTTACTATAACAACTATTACTACAACACCATGTGTGATTATAATGTGGAGTGGAAGGGCTGGTACAGGCTGTTCAACAATAATCAAACTACCCAGATGCCAGAATCATGTGTTAATAGAGGCATGTGTGGGACTTATAATCCTCTGTGGCTTAACGGATCTCACCCACAGCTGGAAGATGGAGTGGTCACCCGTCAGGTCTGTGCCTCCTCATGGAATGGCTGCTGTACTTACACATCCCACCCGATACGAGTCAAAGCCTGTCCTGGAGATTACTATGTTTATGAGTTTGTCAAGCCAACATATTGTTCAGCTTACTGTGCAGGTAGGTGGATATAACCACATATACTTTGTTCAGATTATTGTGTAGGTGAGTATTTTCTCATATGTAATTAAGACAGTTAGTCTTTTATTGTTTTGATTAATAATGGCTGAAGTTGACCCAAAAACATTCTTAATACCAGAAGCCACAATTCAGTACATCCCATCAGTGTCTACAGCAACAGAGACAATTCCACCCACTGAATCCATTACTACACCAATCACAACCACTGGTAAAGTATTGTCTTGTTTCCCTCATGAATATGTATTGTGTATGTATCGCTTAATTGCTCAAGAGTGCAGTAAATTCATAGCTAAATGAACTTAAGAAATGAGTAAATGATGTTCAGTGAATGAGATGTCCAAACCAGAGACAAACTCTTCAGCTTTGAATAACAACACAAGTGTAATAAGAAGCCTAACTTAATGGTGTTCTAGAGATTTCATACTGATTATTTATATTACATTCATTCAGTCCGTGTTTTTTCTAATGTGTCCATATCAACAGCTCCCTTTGTTGACCCCTGCTACAACTACAATGTTCTGGACGATCAATGGAGATCCACCAACAATCAGCATACCTCTCAAATAATGTGTGATACTGTGGTCAGCTGGAACGGCTGGTACCGTCTCTTCATTCAGGGTCAGAGCGTTCAGATGCCAGATACATGTGTTGATGAGTATAGTTGTGGCACTAATGCTCCACTCTGGCTGAACGGAGGACATCCAACAGTTGAGGATGGAGTGGTCACTCGAGATGTCTGTGGTCACTGGGACAATAACTGCTGCTATTTCCAATCCAATCCCATTAAAGTCAAAGCCTGTCCAGGAGATTATTACGTCTATGAGTTTGTGAGTCCAACTGGCTGCTATTTGGCATACTGTGCAGGTAAATATATATATATATACATGTGCCTTTGTTTAGGTAAGAAATCAGTCATTTTTATTAAACACTTGTTTTATTTCTTCTTCAGATGCATGGAACATAAACAATACCTACACTACGACAGAGACAACCACAACCGCAGAAACTGTAGCCGAAACCACACTGACTGGTAAAATGATGTGTTGATTACAATCTGCAGTATTATTATTTTATGTGAACAAATCAGATCCCTGTTATGTGTTATGACCAATGTGAGGAATTGAACACATTAAGTAATGTTTTAAATTCAGAAATAGCTCCTTTGCAGATTACCATAGTAATCCACTGTTGGGCCAAAAGCCGGCGTGCTGCATGCCAGGGCCAGTCGCGTTTCCACTGTCACTTCCGGTGCTCGATCTGGTGAAAGTAAATCAGTAGAAAAACCCGAGAGCTTGTTGATCTGATTGTGAGAACTTGTCATATTAACATATCTTTAAGTTGAAATTTACACTCACAGCTCTGATCTGAAAAGCTGAATCTTTCAATTTGCTTACACAGACTATAATCAAAACACCTGTGTTTTGAAGTTGCAGATTAATAGCTACAAATGTGTAAAATGACATTCACATAAACTTAATTACACAAACAAATGTGTACAACATATTTACTTTTGCACTTTACTTCAGTTTCGCTGTAAATCATTAAGTGAGCACTTACAGCCTCTCAGATCTGGCAGTACAACTTCAAATCTTTGCGCTTTGACTTTTGCTACTCCTTTTGCGGTATTCCTGTTGCAAAACTCACTTGTGCACTTGTAAATGCAGAGCGTGAGAGTGCGGAGCCGGGGCGTGGCTGCGAATCAAGACATTTTATTGGTCGACCAATGAAAAACACCAGCCAGCACAACTTGCCCTGCAGAAAGAAACATGTTTTTATGCATATGTATCATTTATTTGTAAAACACTGGAAACAATCTTTAGCTTTTACAGGATTTTAAGACACCACATTCGTATTTGTAAATTGAAATTTACACTCACAACTCTGACGTGAAAAGCTGAATCTTTTGATTGCACACAGACAATAATCAAAACACCCGTGCAATTTGCAGAAGAATATACATATGAAAGATGTTGCATTATTTATCTACCAGATAATACTACTATAGTAGTAAAAAAAAAAAAAAACATTTAAGGGAGGGGGCACAACAATACAATCCTGCTTAGAGCAGCCATTTGGCCAATGCCCTGCCTGACATTGTTCCTGAGAGGTGCGTAAAGGGCTGGTTTTAGTGAAGCGCTGCAGAGCTTCTGGCCTGACGGTGGAAACCCATTGACCAATGAGGGAGACATACAAAACATCGGTTTTTGCTAATCATTTCATATGCAAAGAACTTAGAGTGCGTTTGCATAAAAGTAGTAAAGGTACTGTTAAAAAAACAAACTCACTTAATTCTAATGGTCAGGTGCATGGAAATCTCAGACTAATATTATCAATAGGCCTCAGGAGGGAAATATCATAAATGATTAACATGGACATTTTCTTTATGTTTTAGGGTATTATGTAAAGCTGAGAATTGTTTGATTATTACTATAGGATCGATTTGTGTCTGGAAGAACAGAAGATAAATAAAGGAAATACATTGATTGAGTGGTTTATTAAGTTTACATTTTTGCGTTAGCAGACACTGTTTTACAAAACAACTTCTCCTCCCAGTTAATAGAAATCCCTGTTCTGAACTCAACTGCTCTGAGGATGAAAGGTGCGGGATGAAAAATGGTGTATACGGCTGTTTATGTGAAAATGACCATCACAGACGACGACAGCATCATGACTTCGGTTGGTATTGTTCCACAACAAAATGTGAAAAAATACAGTTTTAATTATAATCAATTTATTGATTATATTGGCTTTTTTCTCTCCCAGATTCCTCAGAAACCTGTGAAAGCAGCTCTGGCTCCATCTCTGTGTCTCGCTGTCAGCTCTTTGAGGCTGGTTTTCCAGCTGACGTCTTACACCTCAATGATCCCAGCTGCAAAGGAACGGTCCGCAATGGCAGAGTGGAATTCTATTTTGATAACGAGGAACACATCTGTGGCACACATCTTGTGGTAAGACTAACTATGTATAATCTATCCCAAAATGTGTAGTGCCTGAACCAGTAGTGTTAGATTTGACCACCTGGGGGATCTCTTTGGAACTTTGAGAAGTCTCTAGGGAGGATTGTTTGGGCCCTTCATTTTGTTAAAGATTGATTATTTGGAGGGGCTAAACAGACCATCCTGGAGACTACTCAAAGTCTCAGAAAGATTCAGTAGGGAAGGTTGCACAAGACCTTGTTAAACGGAGCTTTGTGGGTAAACCTTGCTCCCCTGAACTCAAGAGGTGTACAGCCTTCAGCATCCTTGTTAAAATGCTCACCTCCCATGCTGGAAACACTGGTTCAAATCCCTCTCGGATCGAGTGAAGGGAGTAGAACCGGAGTGGTTACACTCCCCACAAAAAATATTGTAACTTGTGCCCGCATTCTTCCCCATTAATATGTAACCAAACATTATTTCACCTCCCTGTTATTTTTATTCAATTTTAGCTAAATTACAAAAAATATGTATTCATTTTGTCCGCAGGCAAATGGCACCCACTTCATCTACAGTAATTTTATTCTGGGGACACCGAGGTTAGAAGGTCTCATCAGCAGAGAGAAAATCCTTAAGCTTTCTTTCAGCTGTGTTTATCCTCAAACACAAACACTTTCCATGAATGCGGAGATCAACCCACTGGAGACGTGAGATTCAAATATGATTTCTGACTAGTTCTCAAAATGGAACTGTTCTCACTGTTAAATTGTTATTTGTTCTGTGGAGTTGTTTTGTATGGAATTGTTCTGAATTTGTTCTGTGGATGTTTACCATTAATTATCTTGAGAATTTTCAAGCTCCAAAAAAAAAAAGATCCACAAGTGCATTATAAAAATGGCCCATATGACCGAGATGAGGGCATCAGCTAGGGCAACATTTTCAGTAAATAATAAAAGTTTTCGAGTGAACTAATCTCTTAAGCAGAAAAAGACATGTCTAAAAAGTAAATATGGTAATATTTTTTAAAAGGGTCAGGAACTGAGAAACCAAACTTTCCTTGACATATAAGAGGTTATTGCACTATGAAAGCATCCTGTAAGTTTCAGAACTCAAAACTTAGTCTTTAGTCTAAAAACAGCTGACATCACAAGCAGTCTGCCAAAACGATTTTTGGAATGATCTACTCTGATGTAATAGTATAGATAAGCACCACCTCCGCAGAAGAAGATCAACGCCTGCTTCTACAGCACTGCCTGTTTAACCTCGGCCACAGATTCACGTAGGTAACATTTACAAGAGAGGCAAATGTGTAGGTCTACGCAGAAACCAAACAATAAAGATGGTTCTGAAGACAAGGCGCTGTGTAGTGCCAAGTGGAAACAGTGTTTGCATTGCCTTCCTTCTAATCCCAACGTTAGGAAAGAGTGATTGAACTTTATTTTTAATGAACATCAAGACCACCTCAGTAAGAACTAGGGCTTTTGTTCAATTCATTTTACCGTGGATTCATTTAAAAACTAGGCACAAAGCACAATTCGGCATGGGATTTTCTGAAAGATTGATAATAAAAGACAATGCTGTGTCGACTATATTGGATTTGACAGTAATGTCGCAACACAAGTGTGAGCAACTGTTTTTATTACATGGTCACTATTGCTTTGTCTCTTCTTACAGATCGTTTGATATGTATTGAGTTATTTATGCATTTTTGACCTAAATCACAGCAGCATCCATTTATGAGGAATGGATGCTGTCAAACATACACAACTATTAGCCGATCACAGCAATGTGCGTTTACTTCCGAGTTTACAATCGACCATGCCTATTTAAAAAGTATGTTCTGATGAGGGGGGTTACAAACAGGACATAAAACAGATTATTACGTCAAAATGATGTTTTATTGATGTAAAAACCTAGATAACATTATAAGTGCACATCAAAGAACAGTAAAAAAAATAACAAAGGCAGTTCATGACCCCTTTAAACCAAGAATATATGTTTTACACTTAAAGGACGTGCAGTTATTTTCAAAATAATCTATCCATTATTTTAACAGCATTGTGCACCAGACCTTCCCCGCTGGTGAAGGCAGGTATCAGGTTCGGATGATTCCATATGAGGATGATGAGTTTACCCGGCCCTTCACTGGGAGAGTGGATGCAAAGCTCGACCAGAAGATAAATGTGGAAGTTCGTGTTGATGGGGTTGACTGCCGTCAGTTTGCCTCAGTTCTGGACACGTGTTGGGCTACACCTGTGAACGATCCTGATTACAGTCTCCGCTGGGATCTCATCGTCACAGAGTAAAGATGTTTATATTCCTTAAAGCTCAGATTACATTTTCTGCACATGTAATGAAAATGTGATAATTTTCCTGAAATCACCTTAGGGTTGAATGCTTCTATTGAAATCTAAATTTGATTCGTTGTTTGTTATTATTGTTATTCTCAGGTGTCCCAATCCAAATGATCACTCAGTGGAGCTGCTGCAGAACGGCGTCTCGACATCCAGCCGTTTCTCCTTCAGGATGTTCATCTTCACTGCAAACTCCTCAAAGCTTTACCTGCACTGTTCTGTTCACCTTTGCCTTCTGTCAAGCAATCGCTGCTCAACGGTGAGTTTGCATAAACTCTCATATTAATAAAACTGTGATAATGTGTTTCTGTGTAGCTATAGAACTAATGTATGGAAATGTATTGAATGTATCTCCATAGTTAAATGTAATGGTTAAATTGTAAAGGTTTAAGATTTTACCGTTGATCAAACATTGAATATTGGATAAATTTTTTTTACCCTTAACGTCCATGGTGGTAAGGTTTGTCTTGTTCTGGAGACTTTATGCACTCCTTTATGTTTCATGTTTGTTGATGTTTATCAGGGATTCACAGAGATGGATTTTCTCTTTTCTCTTTTAGGACTGTAACTCTGAACATCACTGGAGGGAGCGCAGGTCTCTGGACTTCCATGACAGTGCTTCCATATCCATGGGTCCTCTGATGTTGTCTGAAGGCAACACAGGTGAATATTTAATTGAATCATTTGTAAACCAAGGTTTCTGTTGATTTCTGCTATCAATACATTACAATTCACTGTGCATTATATCCCCTCTCCACAGATAAGTGGGTCCCAGAGCAAGTGAAGGTGTCTGAGGCTTCTAGTCTGTGTGCTTCTCTAATGCTGTTACTTGTTCCTCTTATCAGTTTCCTGACCCTATTTTAATGTTTTTACTCAAACATAATGTAACATTTTGTATGCATAATTTCTAATGCCATTTTAATGAATGTTTGAGGGTTACAAAATTTCTCCTTGTCATAAATGTTATTTTATGTTCCATAATCAGGTATTTAATCATTTACATTAATTGTTATATACTACATGAATCTAATTTTACTTCAGAGATTGTGTTACATTACCAAAGACAATCAGATTATTTTTTATTTGCTTAATCATGCAGAAACATTAAAAAGTAATTCTTGTTCTGTGGTTGCTTTTTTTCAATTCAACAACATTTTGGGTTTAACAAATGGGTAGCAGACTTTTAGAAATAACAAACTTGAAATATGTGATAATGAGATCAGGGTCAGACTTTGTTTGCACCCTATTCGACATTTTAGAAACATTGAAACTGTACAACAGTTTACTGTACTCAGATTAAATGAATATTATGAAATGTGTAAATATAAAGTAAAAAAATGTATGACAATAATGACACATTTGACAAACAACCTGTTACAAATGACCTTCTAATTGTTTTAAAAGCACACAATAACTAAATAAAATACAAACAGGCAAAGCATGATTGCAAGCAGTGCTGTATTTGACTGAGATGTTTGTCACATTTAAATCATGATAGAGAGTCAAGTCGGTAACACTTTAGAATACGGTTCCTTCATTAATGACACAGGAACAAGTGACTAATGCACTATTAACATTGTAGTAACTACTATTACCAAACAAGACACTCTGATTTAGTAAGTAATAGCGCTCAGTTGAAACTGGAAGTTCACTATTAGCTAATCAATAACTATTATATATATATATATATATATATATATATATATATATATGAGAACTAGAGGTCTGCTACCCGACCCGAACCCGCGGGTCCCGAAATACTGTCGGGTTTCGGGTTAATGTTTAATGGATAGCCTCGGGCTCGGGTCGGGTTCGGGTTTGTAGCCAAAACTATATGCAGAGGCTTCGCTGCTTTCATAGACGCACGCACACACATTGCCCACAGATATCAGAGATCGCGCAGAGCACAAACATCACGGACACTTTTATTAGTAAAATAGCTTCGACATTCTACTGACTCGCAAGTCACAACATTATATTTATCTGCAATGAGGCGGCAAAATCGCTGTTTTTGAAGTAACTAAGCCTCATTGCTTGTAGAGAGAGACACGCAGACGCAGGTTCACACGCACGCGCAACATTCCCCCTTCTCTCTCGGTCTCGGTCTCGGTCTCTCTCTCTCTCTCTCTCTCTCTCTCTCTCTCTCTCTCTCTCTCTCTCTCTCTCTCTCTCTCTCTCTCTCTCTCTCTCTCTCTCTCTCTCGCTAATTCAAATAAATGATTAATGCATTCAAATAAATACAATCTTATTTAAGATCTTATGTCTGATTTAAAGTAGACAGAATGCTAACGAGCCTTAACTGACAAA
This sequence comes from Schizopygopsis pylzovi, assembly GCA_027422435.1. Lineage (NCBI taxonomy): Eukaryota > Metazoa > Chordata > Actinopteri > Cypriniformes > Cyprinidae > Schizopygopsis > Schizopygopsis pylzovi. The sequence continues at coordinate 2,082,461 of CM049833.1, forward strand.
AAATGACCATAATTTGTACGGTGGAAGAATTATCTTCTTGTCCATACAAAATTCATAAACTCGGCAGAATGTATGCGACCGCTGCACCTGATGTTCACAAACTTTCATAACTGGTAAATGTTTGTGAAATGGCAGAGCCTTGATTAATCTATTTCTTTGCATGCAATCGTGAAATGCAGCCTTTTTCCTTTTGTTGGCTATTCGTTGGGGGGGGGGGGATCTCGGGTCGGGTTCGGGCTCTAAATTTAACCGTGCCGCTCGGGTCGGGTCGGGTTGGGTCAGACAATCTCGGGTACGGGCCGGGTTCGGGCTTCAGTTTTGAGCCCGTGCAGACCTCTAATGAGAACTACTAAGAACTACTGTATACGGGTTATCGACCCTGTTATCTTGTTATGTTGGCAGCTCGTGGATTGGGCAATCTGTGCCGATCGTGCAGTAGGTGTGCACGGTTCACGAGCTGACTCTCCCCCACCTGTCGCTCATTCCCCCATTTCCCATATATGTCTCTGTGTCTACTACTCATTGTGAGTAGATTGTTTTGTCTTTGCACGTATTGTCACTTACCTGTCTATCTGTCCCCTTCTGCGGCAGACCTGAACGCACGGTGATCCAGCAGCTCGTGTGGCCCGCAGAGACTGCCGGCCGGCTCTGGAATCTTGGCATCCTAAGCAGCAATTTAAATATTGTTTACGTTATTTTGTGTTTTGTGGCGAAGAATAAAGTTTTCTCCTTCTTCCGCACTCTGCTTCTGAGTCCTTCAGCACCATCACCTGACCCAATCTACTCACCAAATTATGGATTCAGCAGAGGAGACGGAGTTGCGCCGAGCCCTCTCGCAGCAAGGCGTTTTACTGGGTCAGCAGCAGGAAGAACTAGCGGCTTCTCGTCGCGCTTATGCGGAGGTTTCTCTCCAACTCAACCAGCTGGTGGAACGGCTGGACCAGCTGCAGGCCAGCCCGTCCGTAGATCGGGCTTCCACATCAGCCCCGGGTCCCGAAGGCGCGGTTCCTCGCCACGCGGAACCGCGGCTTAATCCGCCAGCTCCATACTCGGGTGAACCCAATTCCTGTCGATCATTTCTGTCCCAATGCTCGCTAGTTTTTGCTCTCCAGCCTTCCTGCTTCCCCACGGAGCTATCCAGGGTAGCGTACGTCATCATGCTCTTGGTGGGGCAAGCGAGAGAGTGGGGCACAGCCATGTGGGATGGCGAGCAGGCCTGCTGCGAGTCTTTTGAGGCATTCTCGGTGGAGCTGCGCAAGGTCTTCGATCGCTCGGCCCGGGGAATTGAGGCGGCACGAGCCTTGTCGGTGCTTCAACAGGGCAAAGAAACGTGTCCGCTTACTCGATTGAGTTCCGCACGCTCGCCGTGTCCTGTGGCTGGAACGAGAAGGCGCTCTGGGATCACTTCCTCCACAGACTGTCTGAGAACGTGAAGGACGAGATCTATTCCCTGGAGCTTCCAGTGGGCTTGGATAAGCTGGTTGACCTCGCCATCAGGGTCGACGACCGGATTGCTCTCCGTTCACGGCACCGGAAAGGGGGATTTCCCCGAGAGTGCGCCACGGGGGCGGAGTCTGTGGCCACTAGTGACACACGGTTCCAACGCCTCGTCCTCCCGGAGGAGGAGCCCATGCAGATTGGAGGAGCACGGCTGACGGCGGGGGAGCGACGGCGTCGCCTAGCCAACCAGCTGTGTCTGTACTGCGGTGGGGCGGGGCATGTGGCAGCTGCGTGTCCTGTGGTGGGGCGCTCATCACGCTCACCACTCAAGGGGGAGCACATGGTGAGCATTACCTCGACTCGACTGCCATCTGGTGGCCGGGCCGAGTTTCTAGCTTCAGTAAGGGTTGGGGGAGCTGCTTTCCGGATCTCGACATTAATCGACTCTGGAGCAGAGGGTGATTTTATGGATTTTGGATTAGCCACACGCTTGGGGATTTCGTCTGTTGCCCTGACCGAACCCATCTCAGCTTTGACACTTTGTGGCACCTTACTCACGAAGATTACCCGTGTCACCCAATGTGTCACATTGATTTTGTCTGGTAATCATGCTGAGGAGATCCAATTCTTCCTTATTCACTCCCCCTCCGCTCCAGTCGTGTTGGGTCACACCTGGCTGGTTAAACATTGATTGGGCTCACAAGTCCATCTTGGCTTGGAGCCCTTTCTGTTAATCCCAATGATTGGGTGCTGCTTTTCCCCCGGTTGTGTCTTGTTCTATGTTGCAGGAGGAGCCGGTGAGCCTGGCGGATGTACCGGAGGCTTACCATGACTTGAGAGCGGTGTTCAGTAAGTCCCGAGCTTCATCTCTGCCTCCGCACCGCCCGTAGGACTGTGCGATTGACTTGCTGCCAGGCACTTCTCCACCTAAGGGGCGCCTTTATTCCCTATCCAGACCAGAGAGGGAGGCCATGGAGAGGTATATCCACAATTCTCTGGTAGCAGGCATCATCCGTCCCTCTTCCTTTTCAGCTGGGGCGGGGTTCTTCTTCGTGGAGAAGAAGGATGGTTCGCTGCGTCCCTGTATAGACTATCGGGGGTTGAACGACATCACGGTAAAGAATCGTTATCCTTTGCCGTTGATGTCCTCGGCCTTCGAACTCTTGCAGGGGGCAACCATCTTTACTAAGTTGGACCTCCGCAGTGCTTATCACTTGGTTCGGATTAGGGAGGGGGACGAATGGAAGACCGCCTTTAACACCCATACCGGGCATTTTGAATACTTAGTCATGCCGTTTGGCCTTTCAAACTCCCCGGCGGTCTTCCAGGCACTCGTCAACGATGTGCTCAGAGACATGGTCGATCGGTTTGTGTTTGTTTACCTCGACAATATCCTGATCTTCTCCCAGAATGAGCGCGACCATGTCCAGCACGTCAGACGGGTGCTCCAGCGACTGCTGGAGAATCGTTTATTCGCCAAGGTGGAGAAGTGTCAGTTTCACGCACGGTCGGTTCCGTTCCTGGGTTTTATTCTCTCGCCCGACGGTATCCGTATGGTTCCCACCAAAGTAAAAGCTGTTTCGGATTGGCCCACCCCAGACAGTCATAGAGCGGTCCAGCGCTTTCTGGGGTTTGCCAATTTTTACAGGCGGTTCATTGGGAATTTTAGTCAGGTCGCCCTTCCTCTGACGGATCTCACCTCCACTAAGAAACGATTTTGTTGGTCATCGCAGGCCCAGACTGCGTTTGAGAGTCTGAAGAGTCGTTTCATTTCGGCTCCCATTTTAAAAACCCCTGACCCGTCTCGGCAGTTCATTGTGGAGGTGGATGCGTCCGAGGTGGGGGTTGGGGCCATTTTGTCTCAGAGATCATCTTCGGACGAGAGAATACATCCCTGCGCCTTTTTTTCTCATCGTTTAACCCTCACGGAACGGAACTACGACATTGGGAATAGGGAGTTACTAGCAGTCAAGCTGGCGCTGGAGGAGTGGCATCACTGGTTAGAGGGCGCGGCTTTCCCATTTATGGTTTGGACTGACCATAAAAACCTAGAGTACATCCGCACCGCCAAAAGAATAAATTCCAGGTAGGCTCGCTGGGCATTATTTTTCGGACGTTTCAGGTTTACCATTTCCTATCGCCCAGGCTCTAAGAATGGTAAACCTGATGCGCTGTCGCGGATCTTTGAGGCTACGGCTAGTCCCACCCCCCCTGTGGCAATCCTTCAACCCGAACGGGTTGTGGCGGTGGTGACCTGGGGAGTGGAGTCCAAGGTCCGTGACGCGCTACGCGACATCATTGCCCCCGCGGGGTGCCCAGAAAGTCTGCTGTTCGTGCCTGAGTCAGTCCAAACTAGCGTCCTACAGTGGGGCCACTCTTCTAGCCTAGCTTGTCACCATAGAGCTACTCGTACTTATAGGCTAATCAAGCAGCGGTTTTGGTGGCCGTCCATGGTGAGGGACGCTCGACGGTTCGTGTCGGCCTGTCCCATTTGTGCTGCGGGTAAGGGCTCCAATCGTCCCCCAGCAGGGATACTCCAGCCGCTGTCGGTGCCTTCGCGACCCTGGTCACACATAGCAATGGATTTCGTAACTGGCTTGCCTCTTTCCGATGGCAAGACGGTAGTCCTCACTGTGGTGGACAGGTTCTCGAAGGCGACCCACTTTATTCCCCTCCCCAATTTGCCTTCAGCGAGGGAGACAGCGACTATTGTCTTGGACCACGTTTTCCGCATTCATGGCCTCCCGGTGGACGTGGTCTCTGACAGGGGTCCCCAGTTTGTGTCAAAGTTTTGGACAGAGTTCTGTCGACAGCTGGGAGCGACCGCGAGCCTGTCCTCTGGATATCACCCGCAGACTAATGGTCAGGCTGAGCGGGCTAACCAAGATTTGGAGAGGGTTCTTCGCTGTGTGGCGTCTACCGAACCATCATCTTGGAGTTCCAGGTTAACCATGGTCGAGTACGCGCATAACTCCCTCCCGGTCTCGTCTACGGGTTTATCTCCCTTCCAGTGCTGTTTAGGCTACCAGCCACCCTTATTGCCCTCCCAAGAATCCGATGCCGTTGTTCCATCCGCGCATGCGTTTATTCAGAGATGCCTCCGTACTTGGAGGATCGCCAGAGAAGCCCTCACCCGGACTGGCGAGAGGAACAAGGCATCGGCGGACCGTCACCGAACCAAGCCCCTACTTTACGTGTGTGGTCAGAAGGTCTGGTTGTCTGCCAAAGACATTAACTTCAGACTTCCCGCATGTAAACTGGGACCCAAATTTATTGGACCATTTATAGTGGCCAAGGTGCTCAGTCCGGTGACGGTGCGACTCAAATTAACCCCCCAATTTAATAAGATCCACCCCAATACTTTACAAAACTTATTACTAGAGAGTTATCATTATCTTCCCTTTTCAATACTGATCCAAATAATTAGTAATTCCTTCTGATGCATTTGGTAATACTTGAGTCATTACTAGTGGGTTACCATGACCTTTAATTTAGAATGAATTATATATGATGTATTATTCATATTAATTACGAACTTGTATACAGTAGCTTAGTTCGTAGTAGTTCTTAGAGAGGTATGAATAAATAATAGTTACTGATGATCTAATAGTGAGCTACCTAATTCGACTAAGCTCTATCACTTACTATTTCATTAATCAGAGTTTATTATTAGTTATTAGTAGTTACTAGAGTGCTAATATTGTGTTACTCGTGTGTTCTTGTGTAGTTATTCATTAATGATGGAGCAGTATTCTAAAGTGTGACCAGATTTGCCTGAGGTCAAACACTGCTGCAGATTAAACTCAGAGAGATTCTCTCTTCAGCAGCTGAATACAATGATGCAGATCTGCAGCTCTCACAATCTCATCAGTGCCTTTATTAATACATATGGGTGGCTCATTACTGGAACCAGAAGAGATTTCTCAGCAACAGCTTAAACCATTTTTTCTTGTGACACTGAGGTATTTGTCAAATTAAGTGTTTCCTTGTGAACACCTGCACACACCTGAACACCTGAAACACATTCTTTAAATCTGCACTTTGCAAATGGATAGCACTTTTGCTAAACAAATGTACAAAAATATAAAAAGAATATTAAATAACATGTTATTTCCACGTTGAAATATTTTTGTTTAACCATTAATTATTTAGTTAATTATTATATTAAAACTTTTAGAGTCCATCCTAGGACCACTGGAGGATACAGGGGATGGTAAAGTAAGATAGACTTTGTGAAGTATGCAAACTAAACTATCATTACAGAAAGAAAACAAAATCATGTAATAAATAAATAAATAAATTGTATTGCAACTACAACTCAAACATTCATCCTGAAGTAAACTTCAATATATTTAAAATCAGCTGGAAGCTCACTACTCTTGAAAAACCCAAGTGATGCGCATTAATGTGTCCTGACAGTAATGTGTACTTTACTAAGATAAAAAACATTATTGTAAATACTGTAAAATGAGATAATTAAGCAGTGAAATCTGAGACACTTTACAATACAGTTCAATTCATTAACATTAATCAATGCATTAAGCATCTTGAATTAACAATCAACAATACAAAAAACAGTACAGCATTTATTAATCTAGGTTACTATTTGCTTCGACATAATACTTTTTGTAACATTCAGTTTGTATAAATTAGCATTAATGCATTAACAAAAAAGAATGACAATAGCGTAATATATAATAACATAATACGCCTCCCGACTGTTTCCTCTGCATTTGCTCTCATTCATTCTCTTCTCTTCACTTACTCTCCTCTGATTGTGGGCTCCGACCGGAAACTAATAATGACATTTAATTCTCTACCTATTAGATTGTGTTTTATTAACGTCTACACCAGGGGTGTCAAACTCAATTCCTGGAGGGACACAATCCTGCCGAGTTTAACCCTGGCACTGCCAACCCTAATTAAACACACACTATCCAACTAATCAAGTCCTTCAGGCTCAATTGAAAAATACATGGTTTGTGTGTTGGAGCAGGGTTGGAACAAAACTACACCTACCCCAACCCTAAACCTACCCCTTACAATAATGCAATTATTGTAATTATTGTTATACAGTGTGATACAATTATGCTGTGTTGATGTGCGCATGCCCAGTAGTGCCATATGTATCCCTTCTAGCCTTAACCCTCTCATCTCTCTGTTTGCCATAATCACTTCAATTCTATATTTTGTTTAATGTGAACAATGCATTACTTTCCATGTTTGGTATCATTGAAATGTCTCAATGTGACTGGTAAAATAGCCTCATTAGCACAGAACTGAAGTAAAATAGATATTCTGTTACTGTAGAGGTTGTGCTTTTCCTCAGGGTCTTTTATGCAAATTGCCTGCTGTCCCCAATAAGGTGAAAACTTACAAGGTGTAGGAACTTGATTAATGCAAATTCCAATTGTTTGGTTATGCCTCAGAATTTCTGTTTAGAGCAAGAGTATTGCTCGACCAGCCTACATAGGGTGAGCCTTGACCTCAGATTATTGTAAAAATGACACTGGCTAAGGTATAAGGGAAACCATCACACAATAAAGCTACTATTATAAAAAGCAATGTTGGTCAGCTTTTCTATAGTTCCATCATGACAACTCTCAGAATATTTTAGCATGGTAACATATATGACAATGCTAATGTATTTGGTTTTCTTGGCGGATTAGATCTGCTACACTGCTGCTGAATTGTTGATGCTGGTGGTTATTGCTGCAGTTGTAGATTATTGCTGCTGATGCAAGCAAGTACAGGAACTTGCTACTGCCCATGCATACGGTGCTGTGATTATACTGTATAAGACATACTACTGCTGCACAAATAGCATATAAAATAACCAGTAGCAGATGAATACCGGTGGAGCTGGGGAAGGTAAAGGGTTTCAGAGGAATTTTTTTGCGAGCTGCAAAATGCTCAAGTGGATGCTAACCAGGCATTTAAATGTAAAGCAGGTCGTTTAATGCTGTGAATATCATCAGTTATGTTAGACCCATCAGCCTGCGCCAGCTAGAGTTTCATGAAAGAACTAGGCATTAGTGGTCATGATCTCTGACTAGAGATAGGGTGAATCCCAATTCTCTGTCTTACCCCTTCCTCTACCCCTTCGTCTTACCCCTAGCCCTTGTCCCTCGAAACCGAGTGGTAAGCACTAGGGGTGAAAACATACCGCTTTGAATTGAGACACCACTTGGTTACTGTTACATCATCATACATCGTCGTTAGCTGGCTGCTATGTCACCAGAGGCGACAAGTGTTGATCACAAACTTGCCGTCTGCAAGCGTGTGTGTGTGTCGATTGCTTGGGTTTTAGTGATGTTTTCTCTAGTCAGAGAAATGCAGGACTGTTATGAATATCAGCAATGTAACGTTAGGGTGGAAAAATAGCGACTTTTAAAAACGTTTAAATTAAGAACATGGTTGCAATTATATATGTACAGGACTGTCGTAATTTCTAAATAAATTCTTTAAGCCGAAACTACTTACATTTATGGGACTCTCTGGATGATCTGGCTGCAGTGTGTTCTGGGTACCCCTTAGTTTCAAGTAAGCTCTCGAAAATGCTTGGTTTTAAGGGGCATCTACACCTTCCCCTTAGCCCTACCCCTCGATCAAAACCAGAATTGGGACAGCCCTTACTCTCACGTGAATCTAAGGGGAAGGGGTAAGACAGATAATTGGGATTCACCCTTAATGTTGCTCCATGGAAAGTGGAGATTTTAATTATGATGAAACATTTGCCTGGGGTGGCTGGAACCGGCTTTTCTACAATGGAATGAACATCCAGATGCCAGAGACCTGTGTTAGTTCAACATCCTGTAACGCAGGCATCAGTCTGTCACTCAATGGTCTATCCTCAGATAGAGAATGAAGTAGTGATCAAAGAGGTCTGCGGAGAGGTTTATTTGAAAGGCTGCTGTCTTTTCAAATCAAAACCCATCAGAGAGAAAGTGTGTCCAGGCAATTACTATGTCTATGAACTTGCGAATCCAGTATTTGGTTGTTCAGGATACTGCACAGGTACGAGGCTTATTCTTATTTTTCATCAAAGCCTTTCAAACTTGATTTTACATGATTTGATCATGTCTTGAATTCTTATTTTTAGATGTCAACACCATTTCACAGGCGGTTCACTTCACAAGTCCATATATAATCACTGGATCCAGCATCACATTAAGTAAGTTCTTTATAATAGCCTAATATATGAATGAATATATGAGGTTTCACTCTCAAAAAATACATATACTTCAGTTAATTATATTCAGTGTGCTTAAGTGAAGTTCAAGTATATTTTGAAGTACACCTTATGTAGTAAGATACTAATATCAGTGTACTAGTAGTATACTATATAAACAATGTGAAAAATGCTTCAATAGGTTGCTCAATCAAACATGTAAACACAACTACAAGCTTTTAAGTAGACTACAAGCTTTACAAGTACAGGCCAAATATACTTAGGATTTTCTGCCAGTATAAGTCAGTCATACTTTTTTGTTAGGTTGTATGGTGGTAATGTTTAATATTGAAGGCTGCTAAAAACAAACAGTTTTTGGCTTGGCATTTCTAAGAATTGCACTGCTGGTTTATATTTGTTCAGTGATATTTATCTGGGATTCACACAATTGGATTTGTTGTTGGAGGGAGGAAGGCAGGCAGGCAGGCAAATGAAGAATTCACAAACATGAACAGGGAAAGTAATGGCGCTTTTCCACTGCATGGTACGGCACGGTACGGTACGGTACGGTTCACTTTTGGGGGGTTTTCCACTGGGTACTGTACCTGGTACCTAATACTTTTTTAGTACCACTTCGGTCGAGGTTCCATCGAGCCGTACCGTTACCAAAACGTGACGTGTAAACTCTGCTGATCACTGAATGGCCGGAGAAAATCGTCATTACTGCGTCACTGAACTTGCGACACGAGACCCTCCTCTACCGCTCTACCCGCTAGATTTAAATCAGCACAGCCAGCGAAGGATCGGACGCAACTTCTGTTTAAACAAACGCACATTTTTGCATCAACCACAAAATAGCAGTGTCGTTGTCTGTTGAGGGAGTTCAGACGTTCCTCTCGTTGATAGCCGAGGAGCGGATCCAGCGAGAGCTTGATGGCGCGACGCCGAAGGAAAAGCCTTATGTATATAACGTTACTTTTGAACTTGCTATATTTTCAGAGTATGTTTTCTGTTTATATTTTTACCTCTGTATCTGTGTTTTGCTTCAATTAAAAACAATCTGATCGAATAAGTGTACCTCCAGACTATATTAAATGTGTATCATTGTATGAGCACGTAATGAACCTCTTTGAAAAAGACAAATGATTAATGCCGCGATTATAAAAACCATCACATAAATAAAAAAAACAAGGGATACATTGTACATTTTGAAATATTCAAAAGTTTATTGATAATTCACTTTACAGAACACGCTGCATGAATAGTTAATTAATCATGTAACGCAGCACACCTGCACGAACATCTCTGCTCTCCTCATCTAACGTTACAGCCCGTGTCACTGCCACCACAGTCTCTGCTGCTGGGGGTCAATCACAAGCATTCATAGACCTCTCCATTTCTGTTAAACACATCCACATGCCGAGAGTGAAGAACACTATTCCGTCTCCTTTCTTTGTTGTGAGTTTGTTTGTGGCGCGTTTACGATGATGTCACGGCAGTAGAGGCGGCGCAATTATAACGACGCGTGAATAATCCCGCCCACTCTATAGCGGTACTAAACTGCAGTGGAAACGCAAACCGACCCGAACTGAGCCGTACCGTACCGTACCGAGCCGTGCCGAACCGTACCGTACCATGCAGTGGAAAAGCGCCATAAGAATGGAACATGAACCGCTACAGTGAGACCACTGCTCCACCACATGTTTACTAACCTAAACTTGATCTTCTGTTTAAGGATGTGCTCCATCCAGGCCTCCATGAAAGCCGTCATAGCCTCAGTGAGAGCAAGGATACGAGAATCATCAGGCAAAGGCTGAACACCCTCCAGCACCTGACCAATCACAATCTGAGCTGCAGAGGCTGCATAATCACTAGGGAACTGTTGTGCAGTCTAACATGACGCACACAACGAAAGACAACGGATCAGCACAGGACTGCACTAGGAGGCTAAAATATGGAGACAAACGAGGGTAACGAGGGAGACACAGGTGGAGCCACTGAAACAATAATTAGTTAACAAGACGGGAGGGGGCAGACAATAGACATGGGAGCACATGGCACCAACAACAAACAACAAGCCATGTGCTCAACACAGACATCTGGTGGCCAGCCCGGGCACACCAGCAGGACCGGGATAGTTGTAGGCTCCCTGTACAGATCAATAGCTCTCACTTAGATCTTGTCATTTGTAACATAATTCCTCAAATCTCACAAATTTAGGCCATTTGTTTCCAATTTAATATGCATATATAAACACAATTGCAACGTACTTCAATGTTACTTCACGGTCCTCTCGTGTCTATTTGCAATGAAGACTCTGTCAGAAAATATTTGATTATTTGCATAGATTTTAGAAACCTCACAGCTGACAGGACCCTTCAAGGAAAGAATGTCACTCCAAAGTCATTATCATATACAGCTCAAAAAAACTTTGTAAAATTGCAATGCATTGCAGTTTACATATTTTAACAACAGACATAGAAACACACATTTATTTGTTCATCAGTCCATGTAGCCTTTTCAGTCTGAAGTCTGATTGAATCTCCAAAACAATGTAGAAACAACATAAATATTGTATAATTTAAAAACATGGTTAATAGCATATCATAATTTTTTTAATTTTTTTACAAAGTAGGGTATAACTGGGCTAATAGTGCACCAGGTTAAAAGGCACATATCCCTTTAAGGAGGCGATCATCCGGTGTCTGGAGAGTCTCAGATCCCGCGCTGGAATCCCGCCAGCCACCGCTGATTCCAGCACAGAGTCCACTCCAGACCCAGTGCCCAGTCCACCATCTCCCCGCTGCGCAGAGCGCATGCCCGAGCCCACCGCTGATGGAGAGCCGGAGCCCACCGCGACAGTGCTGAGGATCGTAGCGAAGCCAGAGCCACTGACATTAGTCAAGGTGCGAGAGCCGGCAACAGTGCCTGTACATTTACAAGAAATATAAAAACGCATTTATTAGCTAAGTTTAATACGTATTGTCACGATCTCGGTGGGGGCTGTCTTGCTTTTGTTGTTCTGGAGCACATGGCTTTTTGTTTTGACAGCTCGCCATGTGCTCCGCTGTCATCACGGTCTTGCTCCGCCCACCTTGTTATTCTATTTGCTAATTCTCCCTTCCCACCTGCACTCTATTCTATCCTCATTATCTCCAGTTTTTAAAATGCCCTCGTGTCTGCTGTTTTTTGTCAGTCCGTAAGCATTTGTTCTGCAGCTCCGATTATATTTCTGCTGTTGTGTTAGCTGACTTCGTTTTGCTTTATTTTTCTAGTCCTGTCGGTCTGGCGCTACTATTTTTGCATCCTTTCTTTTATACACTCACCTGCCTCTATAGGACTCTGGTCGGCTCTCTGCCCTGGTTTTTCACTGTTCGTGTGCTCGTCTCTTCACGGCATCCCTCCCGCTCATCTCTGCTCGCATCCAGCGCTTCTCCTGGATTTCAGCGGCGGCTGTTTATTGCCTTCTCGCCACCTCTCTGCCCCGCCGGCTCGGCTGAAGCCGGTCTCTGTTCGGCACGCCGTGGAAGTGAACTTCTCGCCATCGGTGAATGCCAGCTGGTTGATTTTTGGGACTGAGTTTTTGGTTTTCGTTGTATAAATAAATTTTATTTTTCACCTGCTGTTGGATTCCGGTCTCGTTCCTGACAGTACGGACTGACCATTATGGATCCAGCGGGTGAGGAGTTTGTGCGATCAGCCATTGCTCATCAAGGAGCTCTTCTCGGCCATCAAGCCAGCCAGCTCTCGTCCACAAGTCAGGAGGTTCAGACTCTCACAGCCCAGATGGCGGAATTAAGCGGCCGCTTCCGTGAGCTTCAAAACAACGTTCTGTCATCCTCCGCTTCAACAGCCATCCTGCCTCAATCTCACAGCGATCGCGAGCCCGAGCCGCACGCCAACAACCCGCCCCTATATGACGGAGATCCTAATTCATGTCGGGCATTTTTATCACAGTGTTCGCTGGTGTTCGCGTTGCAACCGCGCCGATATGCCACAGAACGATTAAAGATTGCCTACGTCATTACTCTGCTGACAGGGAGGGCTCGCGAGTGGGGGACAGCGGTATGGGACACAGGAGCCTCTTTTTGCAATGTTTTTGATGATTTTCGCTGTGAAATGACAAGGCTTTTTGACCGCTCAGTCAGGGGGGATGAAGCAGCCTCTAAACTAGTGCGGCTTCGTCAAGGAGGTCGTTCTGTGACTGATTATGCCATCCAATTTAAGACTCTAGCAGCTTCCTGCGATTGGAATGAGGGGGCGCGGCGAGCTATGTTTAGGGAGGGGCTTAACTTTGAGATCCAGGATGAGATTGCTACCCACGAGCAACCCCTGGACCTGGAGGGCTTTATCAATTTGGCCATTCGTGTAGAGAGCCGCCTTCGTTTGCGTCAGAGGCGATTGGCCCCCCGCTCATCCTGGGGTCTGGAGGAGGTCCAGTCTTTCAAGGCCCAACCACCACCACAATCACCTCTGCCTGATCCTGAGCCCATGCAGTTGGGGCGACTTCGATTGACTGCCCAAGAGAGACAACAAAGGCTGGTTCAGGGTCTCTGCCTCTACTGTGGGAAGCAGGGTCATTATGCTCTATCGTGTCCTTTAAAAGCCAAGGCCCACTAGTTAACCGGGGAGTCCTGGTGGGTGTTTCTCCCCTTATCTCCCCTCGGTCACGCACCCAGCTCTCTGCCACCATCACTTACCAAGACTCCATCCACTCCTGCAAAGCTCTTATTGATTCAGGAGCCGAAGCCAGCTTTCTGGACCGTAGCACGGCCAAGAGCTGGGGCATTCCTGCCATTTCTCTCCCCTCTCCTGTTACTGTCTGGGGCCTCTCTGGTCAGCCTGTAGCTACTATCACCCACACCACCCCCTGTGTAAGTCTTGTTGTGTCCGGCAATCACCGTGAGTCGGTTGTGCTGTTCCTCATTGAGTCTCCCAATGCTAGTCTTGTTCTGGGGCATCCTTGGTTGGACCAGCACAACCCTCAGGTGGATTGGTCCCACAGTCAGATTATGTCTTGGAGCCAGTCTTGTCATGCTTGCTGTCTTGGTGTTGCCTCTTCTCCTGTGTCTGTTTCTCCTGTGTTGCAGGTCGAAGCAGCTGATCTCACCGGGGTTCCGGCGGAGTACCTGGATCTGCGGCTGGTTTTCAGCAGGTCCCGAGCCACCTCGCTTCCTCCCCACCGTCCGTTCGATTGTGCCATCGATCTCCTCCCAGGCACTTCTCCACCTCGGGGTCGCCTCTTTTCCCTGTCTGGTCCTGAACGTGAGGCCATGGACAAGTACATTCAAGAATCCATCAAGGCCGGGCTCATTCGCCACTCGTCTTCCCCTGCTGGCGCTGGGTTCTTCTTTGTTAAGAAGAAGGATGGCTCTCTGCGTCCATGTATTGATTACCGTGGGTTGAATGACATTACTGTTAAGAACAGGTACCCCTTGCCTTTAATGTCATCTGCTTTTGAACTCTTGCAGGGAGCCAAGGTCTTCACTAAGTTAGACCTCCGCAACGCCTACCATCTTGTTCGCATTCGTGAGGGCAATGAGTGGAAGACAGCCTTCAATACCCCCACGGGACACTATGAATATCTGGTCCTTCCGTTCGGGCTCACGAACGCTCCTGCTGTCTTCCAGGGCATGGTCAATAGCGTGCTGGGAGACATGATTAACCAGTTTGTCTTCGTGTACCTCGATGACATTCTCATCTTTTCTCCGTCCCTTCAGGTACACACTCAGCACGTGCGCCAAGTCCTCCAACGGCTGCTGGAGAACCAGCTTTATGTCAAGGCGGAGAAGTGCGAGTTTCATGCCCAGTCAGTTTCATTTCTGGGTTTTATCGTTTCAGCTGGGGAGATTAAGCCAGATCCGGCCAAGGTTGATGCTGTCGCTAAGTGGCCAGTCCCCGAGACCAGGAAGGCTCTGCAGTGTTTCTTGGGATTCGCCAACTTCTACCGGCGATTCATAAGAAATTTTGGCCAGGTAGCTGCACCCTTAACGGCTCTCACCTCCACCAAGGTACCGTTCACCTGGAGTGCCCAGGCTCAGGAGGCCTTTGATAATCTTAAGTCCCGGTTTATCTCTGCTCCTGTTCTCTCCACTCCAGATTCCGAACGGCAATTCATTGTTGAGGTGGATGCCTCTGATGTCGGGGTAGGCGCAGTCTTGTCCCAGCGTTCGTCTCGTGATGGGAAGGTGCACCCCTGTGCATATTTCTCCCATCGCCTCAACCCAGCTGAACGTAATTATGACATTGGCAACCGGGAGCTGCTGGCGGTTAGGTTAGCCTTGGGTGAGTGGCGTCACTGGTTGGAGGGGTCAGCGCAGCCCTTCTTGGTCTGGATGGATCATAAGAACTTAGAATATATCTGTTCGGCCAAGAGGCTGAGCTCGCGCCAGGCTCGCTGGGCACTCTTCTTTGATCGTTTCGACTTCACCCTTTCGTACCGGCCCGTGTCCAAAAATGTTAAGCCCGATACACTTTCCCGCCAGTTCGAGCGCCCAGGAGAAGAGACCCCGGCTGATGCCATACTCTCGGAAGGAGTAGTGGTAGGGGCTCTCTCCTGGGACATCGAGCAGAGTGTGGAAAGGGCCGGACGAGGGGTAGAAGTGCCAGTTGAGTGTCCTGCGGGTCGGTTGTTCGTGCCGGAGGCGCTGCGCCCTGAAGTCCTTCAGTGGGGTCATGAATACAGGGTTACCTGCCATCCAGGAGTCAGGAGGTCGCTGGCTGCCATCCGCCAGCGATTTTGGTGGCCCTCCATTGGCCAGGATGTCAGGCAGTTTGTGTTGGCTTGCTCAGTTTGTGCCCAGAACAAGATCTCTAACCGTCCCTCCGTTGGTCTGCTCCAGCCCCTGCCCATCCCCTCACGTCCCTGGTCACACATAGCCTTAGATTTTGTCTCTGGTTTACCCCCTTCAAGAGGTTACACCGTTATTCTCACGGTGGTGGATCGCTTCTCTAAGGCGGTTCATTTCGTACCCCTTCCCAAGCTCCCTTTTGCCCAGGAGACAGCCCAACTGGTTATTGACCACGTCTTCCGGATCCATGGTCTTCCGGTTGACGTGGTCTCTGATAGGGGTCCCCAGTTTGTCTCTCGTTTTTGGCAGGAATTCTGTAGACAGATCGGGGCCTCTACGAGTCTGTCATCAGGTTTTCATCCCCAGACCAACGGACAGTGTGAGCGAGCCAATCAGGATCTCGAGCGGGCTCTCCGCTGCCTGGCATTCCGAAATCCTGTCTCTTGGAGCCTTCAGCTCACCTGGATTGAGTATTCCCACAATACTCTCCCAGTAGCCTCCACAGGTATGTCCCCGTTTGAATGTTCCATTGGCTACCTACCTCCCTTGTTTCCCTCTCAGGAACCCGATGCTGCGGTACCGTCTGCCCTAGCCTTTGTCCGTAGATGTCGTAGTGTCTGGAGGAAGGCTAGGAAGGCCTTGGTCCAGGCCTCCAGACGGACCAAAGCAGCGGCTGATCGCCACCGGATTCCGGCACCCCGCTATGTCTGTGGTCAGAAGGTATGGCTGTCTACCAAGGACCTGCCTCTCAAGGCTGTCTCTCGCAAATTAGCGCCCTGGTTTATTGGCCCATACCAGATCACCAAGATCATTAATCCGGTGGCGGTACGGCTCAAGCTACCTTCCTCTCTTGGTCGGGTACACCCTGTTTTTCATGTATCCAGGGTTAAACCTGTGTTCAGGTCTCCTCTTAATTCTAATTCTTCATCCCCTGCCCCCCCTCCCCCTCGTCTAGTGGATGGCTCTCCGGTCTATTCTGTTAGGAGATTACTAGATGTTCGTCGTCGTGGCAGGGGTTTTCAATACCTGGTGGACTGGGAGGGTTACGGCCCAGAGGAGAGGAGCTGGGTTCCGGCTCGGGACGTTCTGGATCGGTCGTTGATCGAGGACTTCCGTCGGAGACAAGGTAAACCCCCCCCTAAGTCGCCTGGTGGCGTTCCTTGGGGGAGGGGGTACTGTCACGATCTCGGTGGGGGCTGTCTTGCTTTTGTTGTTCTGGAGCACATGGCTTTTTGTTTTGACAGCTCGCCATGTGCTCCGCTGTCATCACGGTCTTGCTCCGCCCACCTTGTTATTCTATTTGCTAATTCTCCCTTCCCACCTGCACTCTATTCTATCCTCATTATCTCCAGTTTTTAAAATGCCCTCGTGTCTGCTGTTTTTTGTCAGTCCGTAAGCATTTGTTCTGCAGCTCCGATTATATTTCTGCTGTTGTGTTAGCTGACTTCGTTTTGCTTTATTTTTCTAGTCCTGTCGGTCTGGCGCTACTATTTTTGCATCCTTTCTTTTATACACTCACCTGCCTCTATAGGACTCTGGTCGGCTCTCTGCCCTGGTTTTTCACTGTTCGTGTGCTCGTCTCTTCACGGCATCCCTCCCGCTCATCTCTGCTCGCATCCAGCGCTTCTCCTGGATTTCAGCGGCGGCTGTTTATTGCCTTCTCGCCGCCTCTCTGCCCCGCCGGCTCGGCTGAAGCCGGTCTCTGTTCGGCACGCCGTGGAAGTGAACTTCTCGCCATCGGTGAATGCCAGCTGGTTGATTTTTGGGACTGAGTTTTTGGTTTTCGTTGTATAAATAAATTTTATTTTTCACCTGCTGTTGGATTCCGGTCTCGTTCCTGACACGTATATAATTCACTATTTAACTTAGGGTTATAGACAGGAGAAAAAATACTGCACATAAAAAAGGCACTGTAAAATTAAACTGTAGCCTATGCCATACACAAAATACAAGCATGCATTTCATATAGATACGTAAGATATGGTATATCCAGTATAGTATGCAGGAATCTACTGAAAACTGTGTATGTTCCCCAACACAGCTAGCACACCTCATTGGTCATCTCAGCGGTTCTCATCCAATACTTGAGGACGGAGAGGTGATCCGTCGCAGGAAACACAAGAAAATGTAGCTTGTAAACCTGTGTCTGTGGTAAGGAGGAGCTGAGTCGGATAATGCTCATGAGTGGAAATGCTTAGTATAAGATATAATAATATATTATGATATTAATAATATATTAAGATAAAGAAATATATAAATAGATACAGGACTGACAACTTTTATGCATTCAGCGTGAGACCGTCAGACATTAACTCGATGCTAAACGCCACACATAGACATTATGTAAATAAGATATATTTGAAATAAGATATATTTTTTATAGCTTTTTATATATGACATTGAAGTGAGCGAGTTTTTTAGGGATTATATGGAAGCACTTTTTCTTGCTTTCTAGGCTATAATCAATTCAGATCTTGTATAAAAGTTTTGTTTTACATGCTGCTACAGGACCAACGGCCACATACCCTGTACATGCACAAAGTTTCAGGAGTGACATATATCCTGCATCCAGATAAATGCGGGATTCACTTTCGAAATAGCTTGTTTGCAGTCAGGGTTAGTTGCTTAGCCTATATCCAGTTGATTGACAGCTGTACATTGGCAACTTCATTTAGAAACGTAGAAGCATTTGTATGGAATCCAGTCTGGTGGTTTTCTGAAAGTCCTATAATTATAATAATGACAGTAAACCTGGCTATCCAGTTTGAAATACCACACCCAGTACTTCTCAGTGAATGTGTTGCTGTCGTTCAATTCATGATACCTAATGATGAACTAATTCACTTTTTGTTACAGTATTTGATGTATTTCTGTAATGTATTCAACTTGTTAAAATTCAATGTAGAAAGTAATAATAACCTAAATGTGTAAATGCTGTAAAAGTATATATATTTTTTTGTATATTTCTTGAAGAATTCTGAAGCTTATTGGTAAAGTTTTACCCAAAACTCTTAAAAGTGTCAAGTAAGACCAGAGAGTTAAGATTACATGGACACATCTACATTAAATGCCACTGCTTGATTAAACTTTACAATAATTTTTTCCCTCTGTTTGCATTAGTCTGCACACTTCCAAAGGAGACATTGGTATCATTTGAACGCTGAGTTAAATGTGCAGCGGAGGAAGAACATTTCAAAAGAGTGTTACTCTTCATCTTCATTAAACATGAACACAGTGTTCACTTCCTTAAAGTCTCCAAGAACAGAGTTGATTTCTTGTTTCAACAAAATGATCAGGCCTCGGGACATGACATTTAAAAAATATATATATTATGTGTGTATGTGTGTGTGTGTGTGTGACACATTCTATCTTCAAGGAAGTACCAACACTTACCTGCTTAACCTAAGTTTATTCTATGCTGTATTTGTAAATTAAGTTTCATTAATGTTATATGTTGCTTTTTCTTTCTTTTGTTCTCTCTTCATGAATTTGTCTAATGTTATAATAATGTTTCCCAGCTGCTTTAAATACATTCCAGTTTACTTTTTGGTTTAAGTTTGAGTTGTTATTTGCATTATGTTATGCTCTTGTTAATTTGCACATCTCATAAACCTCATATTACTTGATCACCTGCATGCTTCAGTAGTCTTAGTGTGAAATAATTATTTTGATGTTATTGGTTAAACATGATTTATACGCAGAAATAAAATCTGAAAATGGAATAAATCTTTCCAGTCACCTTTAGCTCACTCACCGGAGGGTTTTTTAACATTTTTGTTTTGTTATAAAGCTTCTTTTGAAAAAGTACTTGTTGATCATCATTCCATCAGAGTTAAAGAATTTCTAAAAGCAGGTGCACACAAGAAAGCCTGTTCAAATAAATATCTTCTTCATGACACGTGAGAAAATAATTTACATTTTTGTAACCAATTATTTCTGGTTCCAGTAAAGACCCACCCACAGTTATTAATAAAGGCACTGATAAGTGTGTGAGAGCTGCAGTTCATCATCACTATATTCAGCTGCTGAAGACAGAATCTCCTGAGTTTGCTCTGCAGAAGCATTTGACTTCAGGTAAAGTTATTTATTTATGTACAAATATGCTCAAAATAAAGTGTCAAATATGAGAAACATTACACATGTGCATATGTATATATATATCATATGTGTGTGCAGGTGCTGCCGTTGGTCACAATGAGGTTTCTGATCTCTCTGTGTGTGTCTCTACTGCTGCTGATTAATGGTGAGTGTTTATCATCTGTTGTGTGTATTAAAATGAAAGTAGGTGCACTTTCTTAATGTTAATTCATTATGTTTATAATTAATATAATAGTATATTGTGTATTTAACAGGTGAAATAATCAATGGACAAACTTCAGATGCTATTTATTTAATAATAATAATAATAATAATAATAATATTTTCTATATACTTAATCTTCTACGTTATAAGGAAATTTTGATTTATTTTAAAAATTGCTTATATATATAAATAAATAAAAAAAAATATATATTTTTTCAACAACTTAATTTTTGATTTGACAAAAAAAGTGTTTTAGATAAATATTAACTTAATTACTTCAATATTTTCTTCACCTTGAAAAGTTAGGTTAAGGCTGCACAGTTGACTGATTCAAAGTTGAAAAATGTAATCTGTCCAGATGCCACACATGTTTTTTAGTGTGCGTTGTGCTCATAAAATCAGCAACAACATTGTTTCATCTTTTTAAATGAAATATATGTTGTGTAAATAATGGTATTGATACAGCTGTACATATTACAGATTAACCCAGACATTGTGTTTAACACATAAGTCCAAACATTGTGTAAAAATGAACTTTCACCAATGCTATCCTGTATACCTTAATATGTATTGTGTTGTGTCACAAACAGCTAATTAAGCATATTTGAATCTGTAAAATATATGGAGAGAATTTGTTCTATTTTGTGTAATGGAACTTTTTATTAAGTATGTGAAGATTCAACCACATGGCAAAACTTTTTTCCTTTGAGTCCAAATGAATTTACAATTATCCATTTGATAGGAATAAGAGAGAAAAAGACAGGAACAGCAGGACCAACTAGAAAACCAACTAGAGTGCATTGAAATCCATAATTACCGCTTCATGGTATCAGTATACTTTCAGAAGAAAGGTGCAAAATCTTTCACAGGGGCGTTACCTCTTCCAAAGGTACACCTTTATACCTTAATTACCTCAAAGGTGCACAATAATACAAAACATTTGCATTTTAGAACCTAAATGGTACATATACATTTTTGTGTGAGTGTTAACATTTACAGTTTTATGAACAAACAGAAGGTACACTATATGTAAGTCTTTTACAATTATTTTGTAAAGTTCACTTAATTAGTTAATTTAGCTTCAGCATTATATCTACACAAGGTTAGCCTGAGGTTAATCTGACTCCATTATCAAATTATTCTAAAATGTAGATATTTGTTCACTTTTACCTATCCTGGACACAAATTAGTGGTATTACCTGACTCAAATTAATCAACTACTGTAGTCATAATGATATCATAAGAATGTAATATAAATCAAATATCACATTTTGATCGTCAGGGAAAATATAATGAGGCATATCTGACAGCAGAGAGGAACTCACACAACACTGCATGGGGTTTCTAGTAAAAGAATGGATTAACAAGATACATTAGATGTGTTATATTTTCATTCTTATTGAACTTTTGGCATTCTATGTGCTCTTTTGGTGACCAGAGCCAGAGAGAAGGAAAGGTAGACGGGGGAGCGGTATGGCAAGCTATTATTACAAAACTAAAAACAACGTTTTTATTACACAAAAAAGCATGGTTCTCTATTTTCTTTATAATAGCATCTATTTATTTATTTAGCTAGCTACTCATCTATTCCATTAGCTACCAGTATTTATTTGTTGGCAACTAGTGCTTATTTATATATAAGTAGCTATTAATTAGGTACATTTTTACTTTTTTAAATTTAGTACATAGGTATCTATATATTTGGGTTACACTTTATTTTAAGGTTTGCTTGTTAAAGTTTAATTATACATTTAAGTACTGAGTAATATTAATTAACTACAATTACTTACTATATGGTTAGGGTAAGGATTAGGGTTTGGTTTAGGGTTACTTGCATGTGTAAAAAGTACATGTAACGTGTAATAAGGACACCTAAAATAGTGTTACCAAATTTTAAATGTGCTACTAATAACATTAGAATAGTTAGCAATGTTAGCATTGAACTAGTATCTAGATTAAGCTCTAGTGTTTAAAAAATATACTAGATCCTAAATAATAAGCACTAGTAGGTAACAAATAAGTATTAGTGCATGGTATAGATACCGGTAACAACTAGTGGCATAGATACATGTAGCTAAAAATACTAGTAGCATTAAAACAGATACTGGTACCTTTAAGTATTAAATGTTGAAACAGCTTGCTATAGTATATGGACCTGTTTTTCAGACTGTGATGCTTTTCAAGGGTCATCAGTATCATAAATCCAGCTGTTTTTAAATTCAAGTTTTTCAATTCAATCCATTATAATTATTATTATTTTACATTTATGAACAACATTTATGAGCTTCAAACACAACGTAGACAGGGCAGAATCAAAATCAGAGTTCGGGCTGGCGGCAAACACTCAGGATAATCAAATTACAAGGCAGGTTGAATCAAGAATAGGCAGGCGGCAGAGAATCAGAGTCCGATAAACAGTCCAGGTCATACACGGGAGGTCATACACGGGGGGGGAATGCTTGGAAATGTTTGCATGGCAAGACAAGACTTCGCAATGAGGTGACTGGGAGAACAGCTTAAATGGACCAGAGTCAATATGAAACACCTGTGCAGGTAATCAGCCACAGGCACGGGGTATTATGGGAATTGGAGTTCGTGACTGTTAGGTGACGGTTCCCTCTGGTGACGATCAGAGGGAGCCATAGAGGCTGAATTAGTGACAATTATATTACCTTTGCATCAGGTATCAGGTTACTAAAAAAAAAAGGTTACTTTTTTTCTTAATAATAGCATTTATTTATGTTTTAATGTTATGCTGCAGCAAGGATGTTTCTAATACAGCAGCTGTGTGATTTTTGTTTTTTAAATTTTACATAATTTTCTTTTTCTGACTGCCATTACCGATCTATTTTAATTTTTTCCCCCCTCTTTTTGAAAGTCATGAAAACACATAGCGGGGTGTTTATTTTGCTATCTGAGCAAATGGGACACAGAAAGAATATTTATGTACTCTCCTATTTTCCGAAGTGTCACAGTTTGTCTTCCTCTGCCTTTGTCTCCTCACCCTTATATGGTCCTTCCTGTTCCCCATCATTAGTTAATTAGTGTCCTTCGGTGTTTTGATTACGTCCCAGGTGTTTCCAGTCATGTCTCCCTATATCTAGTCTGTTCTGCCCCATGTTACCTGTGGATTATTGTTAATGTCAATTGTGTTCATGTCTTCATGCTGTTTGGATGTCCTTCCCCGTGTTCCTGTATCTCCTCCGTTCGTCATCCATTAAATACCCTGTTTGTTATATCCTCGTCTCCTCGTTCCTGGATTCCCATGTGAACCGTGACAGAATAATCCACCATAATAGGAAAGTAGCGGTGCCCCTCCTCCCTCGTTTAGTTTTTTCCGTTTTGTGAAAAGTTTTTTGTTTACCTTTTTCTCTCCTTCGCGACGATGGAATTCACCACCGTTCGCAGCTCACCGAGCCCGGCATTCGCGGGAAGTCTGCCGCTGTTAGCGGAGGAGTGCCGCCGCCGCCGCCCGCAGCTTGTCCTGGTTTGCCGTTCGCGGAGGACCTTAGCCGCCATCCGCGCTACCCGAGCGCCCCCAGGTACCCCTGGGCTTGAATTATGAGGGGATGGTTTGGAGCCCAGCACCAGAGCCTGCTCCTCGCCAGCGCCCTCCGGTGCCTGCTTCTCGCCAGCGCCCTCCGGTGCTTGCTCCTCGTCAGCACCCTCCGGTGCCTGCTCCTCGCCAGCGCCCTCCGGTGCCTGCTCCTCGCCAGCGCCCTCCGGTGCCTACTCCTCGCAAGTGCTCTCAAGTGCCTCCGCTGGTCCTGCCCAGCTCATCTTCGTCACCGCTGGTTCCGTCCAGCCCTTCAGAGCACCCACGAGAGTCAGAGCCGCCCGAGCGCCCACGAGAGTCAGCGCCGCCCGAGCGCCCACGAGAGTCAGCGCCTCCCGAGCGCCCACGAGAGTCAGCGCCACCCGAGCACCCACGAGAGTCTGCGCTTTCCACGCACCCCAGAGACTCAGCACTACCCGGGTGCCTACGAGACTCAGCACTACCAGAGCGCCCCCAAGAGTTGGTCCTGTCCAGCTCACCTGGGCCTCCGCTGGCCCCGCCCAGCTCACCTGTGCCTCCGCTGGCCCCGTTCAGCTCACCTGTGCCTCCGCTGGCCCCGTCCAGCTCCCCTTGGCCTCCGCTGGTCCCGTCCAGCTCACCTTTGCCTCCGCTGGTCCCGTCCAGCTCACCTTTGCCTCCGCTGTTCCCGTCCAGCTCACCTGTGCCACCGCTGGTCCCGTCCAGCTCACCTTGGCCCACGCTGGTCCCGTCCAGCTCACCTGGGCGTCCGCTGGTCCCGTCCAGCTCACCTTTCCCTCCGCTGGCCCTGTCCAGCTCGCCTTCCACGGCTCCTGAGCGCCCCCCTGAGATGGGGAGCTTCCTCAAGAAAATTTTGGGGAGGGGGCTACCCTCCATGGCCGCCGGAGTCCCCGGATCCGCCGTGGCCGCCTGAGTCCCCGGATCCGCCGTGGCCGCCTGAGTCCCCGGATCCGCCATGGCCGCCTGATCCACCATGGCCGCCGGAGTCCCCGGATCCGCCATGGGTCCCGGAACGGGCACCGCCCTGGAGGCCACCTGTCCGGTCTCCTAGAACCTTGAGGCCTCCAGAGCGCCCACCCCCCCTCCCCTTTCGATGTCATATGGCGCGGGACGCGCCTATTGGAAGGGGGGGGGGTAATGTCACAGTTTGTCTTCGTCTGCCTTTGTCTCCTCACCCTTATATGGTCCTTCCTGTTCCCCATCATTAGTTAATTAGTGTCCTTCGGTGTTTTGATTACGTCCCAGTTGTTTCCAGTCATGTCTCCCTATATCTAGTCTGTTCTGCCCCATGTTACCTGTGGATTATTGTTAATGTCAATTGTGTTCATGTCTCCATGCTGTTTGGATGTCCTTCCCCGTGTTCCTGTATCTCCTCCGTTTGTCATCCATTAAATACCCTGTTTGTTATATCCTCGTCTCCTCGTTCCTGGATCCCCGTGTGAACCGTGACACGAAGTTGACCTAACTATGAAGATTCCCGCTTCTGACAAACCTGCAACTGTGAAAAGCAATCATTGCATGGTGTTTGGTGTCTGTGAAAGTTCCTGATCCCAGGTTTTTCAGGAAATAATGTCAGTCTTACATTGTCATTGTCATTCAAACTTGTAGAATCAAAAAGTGATAGAGTTGCTAGACATTGCTCAGTTAAGATCTAGGTGGCAGGTCTATTTTAAATAGTGAGAATCATTTAATCCATATTATTCAAATATCTCCTCGGTTATTAAGATGCAACTGTATCTCTAATGTACTATTTTTTGACATGTAATCAGTGAGTCTGTATCATTACAGGAGTTTTTTTTTTGCTCTCACAGTATCTACAGATTCCAGCTCTGATCCATGCTATAATTATACCCCTCTTGATGAATACTGGAGAGACATACGGCAAAGCCCATATCAGTACTATGGCTATGATGACACGCTTGTTGAATGGAGTGGCTGGTATCGGCTGTATCTGAATGGAGAAAGTGCCCAGATGTCTGAGTGGTGTGTGAGTAATACGGGATGTGGTGGAGACACTGGACTGTATCTCAACGGCTCTCATCCAACACTTGAGGATGGAGAGGTGACCCGTGAAGTCATGGGAAGTCATTCGTGGTGGTGGTGGGATTGGTGGTTTTCTTCCAATCAGTGTGGCGTCCACACATCCACTTTCATCCAAGTCAAAGCCTGTCCAGAAGATTATTACGTCTATGAATTTGTCAAACCCAACATATCATCCCCTGGCCCGTCATATTGTGCAGGTGAAATTTCTACGTTTTTTTTTCTCTCTCTAAAATGCTGTCATAATTTGTTTGAAAGTCAATATCAAGAGTAAATGATCAAGGTTAATTATCAGTTAACATATTTTAATGAATTGTTTAATGAAATGAATATGGTGTAACCAGTTAGAACCAATGGTGTTCCATCCATTATCCATTATGTAGGACTTTCTAATCTCTCTCATCGCACAAGTGCAAAATTCAAAATATATGTGAAAAAACTGTACAAAATATATATAGAAAATTCCTTCAAATTAATACAGTACATTGTGCCCTATTTTTATTTTCTTTACATATATTTTTTAAAAGAGAATAGTGATAATACAGAATAAGTAAATTGCTTTGTTTATAATGAATTTCTTTTCATAATTCAGCTGACCTCTGGCTGAAGATAATGAAGCTTTTGCTTAAATGTTTGTTTAAACCTTTTGCCGTTCGTGTGTTATTCTAAACACCAGCTCACATTAGTTTCAACATTAAGTTAGCTCACATGCTAAAGTAATGAAGGCATTGAGAAATCACAGTTTAGATATATGAATGACAAACATATTAACACAGTTTATTTGCTGATGAACTCCATGATAGTACACGAGAAGCCAATGAGAGTAGTAGGTGTTGCTCTGTCCCATTCTGCAGGCTGCATTCAGATTGACATACTAGATACACTTTATATTAGGTGCACTGTAAAAAAAAAGAAAAAGATAAGTTGAGCCAACTTAAAATTTTAAGAAGTGTTGTAAAAAAATGTTGTTGGAGCTTCTCAACTTTTTGTTGCATAAACTTAAAACAACAAGTTGAGAAAACAAAAAAATCTGCTGAAGCCTGTTGCCTTAAAATTTGAAGTTGGCTCAAATGTATTTATTTATTTATTTATTTTTTTAGTGTGTCTAATATGTACTTACACCAAAAAGATGAATTGTTAGGTACAATGTTCTCATTGTGTTCATGTTGTGTTATGGAACATTTTTGTTGCTCATTAGTTTGGAAATAGTACAGGTTTGGGGCAGGTTTGATGGTATGGTTATGTTTAAGTGTGTGTTATATTCTTACAGAATTTAGATGTACTTACAGAATGATTTACTGCTGTAACTAACTGTGCATTGTTTAATATGGTTGCAGTGTAAATTTCATGTATATGCACAGAAGGTTAAATTATGAATTTGAACTTTAGAATATTGTAATTGATGGCACTTAATACAAAAGCAGGTCCAAGTATTTTAACAGTGCTTTTGCAAACTCCATGACAGTTACTTTCCAAAGCATCAGCAATGATCCCTGCTACAACTATGAGTCTCTGGATCGTCCCTGGAGAGCCAACAATGAAAGTGGAGATTACATTTGTGATGAATATTTCTCCTGGAACGGCTGGTACCGTCTTTTCTACAATGGAATGAACATCCAGATGTCAGAGACCTGTGTTAGTTCATACAGCTGTAACACAGAATTTAATCTGTGGCTCAATGATCCTCATCCTCAGATAGAGGATGGAGTAGTGACCAGAGAGGTCTGTGGAGGGTATTATTGGGGGGGCTGCTGTGATTATAAATCAAACCCCATCAGAATGAAAGCATGTCCAGGCAATTACTATGTCTATGAACTTGTGACTCCTCAAATTGGGTGTTCAGGATACTGTACAGGTACAGTGATGTTTCTCATTATTTTAAACAAAGTCTTTCAAAACTTTTAAAATGACTTATATTGTGTATTGAACGTCCTTTTCAGATGTCAACACAATTTCATTTCTGGTTTCCACTGTAAGTCCAGATATAATTACTGGACCCAGCATCACCTTGAGTAAGTTACATTTGAATTATTCATATAACAACCCCCACCCCCAGTCTCTTCTCATGTTTGTTAATATGTTTGATTAGTTAAGATTTAATCTTTTGAAGTTCCTCATTGAAATATAACTGGTCTGTTTTGGTCTCCCACTAACACAGATGATGACCCGTGCAATGACTACAACATACTAGACAACTACTGGAGAAGCACACAAAATTACTGGTATCTGTATGGACAAGTCTCTGGTCATGATGACACTCGTGTTGAATGGGATGGCTGGTATCGGCTCTTCATTGATGGATCAAATGCTCAGATGCCTGAGTGGTGTATGTCCTACATGTCATGTGGAGGTCTTAGTTCTCTGTGGCTTAGTGGCTCTCATCCTCGGCTGGAAGATGGAGTTGTTACACGTGAAATTTATGGCTCTCGTTATGATCAGTGCAGTCGCTACAAATCTGAACCAATACAAGTCAAAGCTTGTTCTGGAAATTATTATGTCTACAAATTTACCAGACCAACTCTTTCAATCCCAGCTCCTGTATATTGTGCAGGTACATTCAGTCATCTTTTCCTTTGCCATTATCACAAATTGTATTGGTCTATATTCATATTATATTGAATAGATATAATATGCTGCATACAATGTTCTCTTTTTACCCCCCCCCCCGATAGTACCCTTCAGCACCCCAAGTGTTGATCCCTGCTACAACTACACCAGTCTGGATGAGCCTTGGAGAGCCACTGACAACTCTTACTATAACAACTATTACTACTATGACAATTGTGATTATAATGTGGAGTGGAAGGGCTGGTACAGGCTGTTCAACAATAGTCAAAATGCCCAGATGCCAGAATCATGTGTTAATTATGGCATGCATGGCTCGTATGAGTCCCTGTGGCTCAATGGCCCTCACCCACAGCTGGAAGATGGAGTGGTCACCCGTCAGGTCTGTGTCTCCTCATGGGATGACTGCTGTACTTACACATCCCACCCGATACGAGTCAAAGCCTGTCCTGGAGATTACTATGTTTATGAGTTTGTCAAGCCAACATTTTGTGTATATTATTGTCTAGGTGAGTATTTGCTCATATGTAATTAAGTCAGTTAGTCTATTCTTGGTTTTAATTAACAATGGCTGAAGTTGATATAAAAAACATTCTTAATACCAGAAGACACAAGTCTGTACATCACATCAGTGTCTACAGCAACAGAGACAATCCCACCCACTGAATCCATTACTCCACCAATCACAACCACAGGTAAAGTATTGTCTTGTTTCCCTCATGAATATGCATTGTGTATGTATCGCTTAATTACTCAAGAGTGCAGTAAATTCATAGCTAAATGAACTTAAGAAATTAGTAAATGATGTTAAGTAAATGAGATGTCCAAACCAGAGACAAACTCTCTTCAGCTTTGAATAACTTAAATTACAAGTGTAATAGGAAGCCTAACTTAATGGTGTTCTAGAGATTTCATACTGCTTATTTATATTACATTCATTCAGTCAGTGTTTTTTATAATGTGTCCATATCAACAGCTCCCTTTGTTGACCCCTGCTACAACTACAATGTTCTGGACGATCAATGGAGATCCACCAACAATAAGCATTCCTCTGAACTAATGTGTGATGCTGTGGTCAGCTGGAACGGCTGGTACCGTCTCTTCATTCAGGGTCAGAGCGTTCAGATGCCAGACACATGTGTTGATGAGTATAGTTGTGGCACTCACACCCCACTCTGGCTGAACGGAGCACATCCAACAGTTGAGGATGGAGTGGTCACTCGAGATGTCTGTGGTCACTGGAGCAATAACTGCTGCTATTACCAATCCAATCCCATTAAAGTCAAAGCCTGTCCAGGAGATTATTATGTCTATGAGTTTTTGAGTCCAACTAGTTGCAGTTTGGCATACTGTGCAGGTAAATATATATACATGTGCCTTTTTTAGGTAAGAAATCAGTCATTTTTATTAAACACTTATTTTATTTCTTATTCAGATGCATGGAACAAAAACAATACCTACACTACGACAGAGACAACCACAACCGCAGAAACTGTAGCCGAAACCACAATGACTGGTAAAATTATGTGTTGATTACAATCTGCAGTATTATTATTTTATGTGAACAAATCAGATCCATGTTATGCGTTATGACCAATGTGAGGAATTGAACACATTAAGTAATGTTTTAAATTCAGAACTAGTTCCTTTGCAGATTACCATAGTAATTCACTGTTGGGCCAAAAGCCGGCGTGCTGCATGCCAGGGCCAGTCGCGTTTCCACTGTCACTTCCGGTGCTCGATCTTATGAAAGTAAATCAGTAGAAAAACCCAATAGCTTGTTGATCTGATTGTGAGAACTTGTCATATTAACACATTTTTAAGATGAAATGTACACTCACAGCTCTGATCTGACAATAATCAAAACACCCGTGTTTTGAAGTTGCGGATTAATAGCTACAAATGTGTAAAATGACATTCACATAAACACAATTACACACACAAATGTATACGACATATTTACTTTTGCACTTTACTTCAGTTTCGCTGTAAATCATCAAGTGAGCACTTACAGCCTCTCAGATCTGGCAGTACAACTTCAAATCTTTTTTTTTTTGCTACTCCTTTTGCGGTATTCCTTTTGCAAAACTCACTTGTGCACTTGTAAATGCAGAGCGTGAGAGCGCGGAGCCGGGGGCGGGGCTGGGCTGCGAATCAAGACATTTTATTGGTCGACCAATGAACAACACCAGCCAGCGCAACTTGCCCTGCAGAAAGAAAAATGTTTTTATGCAAATGTATCAGTTATTTGTAAAACACTGGAAACAATCTTTAGCTTTTACAGGATTTTAAGACACCACATTCATCTTGTCATACAGGTATTATCTGGTAGACAAATAATGCAACATCTTTCATATGTATATTCTTCTGCACATTGCACGGGTGTTTTGATTATTGTCTGTGTGCAATCAAAAGATTCAGCTTTCACGTCAGAGCTGTGAGTGTAAATTTCAATTTACAAATACAAATATTAATATGAAAAGTTCTCACAATCAGATCAGCAACCTCTCAAGATTAGCTACTGGTTTACTTTCATATGATCGTGCCTCGTCTGTGCTTCCTCAGGGCCAATGGCTCGAAACCTTGGGCCAAAGCGGGCCAACTGGGGCTTAGGGGAGTGGTTATGAACAAAGGCAGAGTTTCTCTGAGTTTGGAGAGCATCAGCGGCACGGATCATTTCATGACGTTTGCAGCTATAACACCTGCATTACAGACTTTCAAATAATGTTAGCTCAAAACTCTCTTTCAGAAAGTTAGTAATGCGTTTGAAATAACTTCTGTTTGAGATCCGATGTGGATTATGATCACAATACAAGGCAGATATAAGCGATGCAAAAGACAATGCGCTAGCCATTACCATAGTAAACATGGTAAAAAAGACTGCTTGAAGAAATAAGACATCAGCTTCTCTATCAGGCTATCACAATCGTGTATTTATTTAGTAACATATTTTTATCTGTAAGTGTGGCTCAGTGGTAGAGCACTGTGTTAGCAGTGCAAAGGTTGTGGGTTCGATTCCCAGGGAACACACGTACTGACAAAAATATGTATAACCTGAATGCACTGAGAAAGATAGGAAATAAGAAAGAAAGACAAAGGAAAAGACTAGGAAACAGACATGTAGAGGCATCTTGGAAAACTCTGTGAGGAGGGAGTTTGCACCAGCGTCCTCGCAGCACCTGCCCCGTTGCCGCTGAAGTGGAGCGGTGGCTGTGCTCGTGGCAATCGCAGATGGATCAGATGGAGGGACTTAAGATGGGCGAGCCCCTATCTTCTTCCTTTCCCATCAGATCCAGCGCCTGCTCTCTGAGATCGGAAGCCCGCCCCGCGGTTCTTCCCCCCAGAGAAAGGGCTCGATGCTCCGCCTGTCTTTTTCCGAGGTGGGGGACAGGGATGTCGGTGGGGGACAGAGGATGTCGATGAAATTTCACGAAACGAAAATATGTTTGCACAAGCATGTTGTGAATAAAAACATATAAAACTATAGAGAGAAACATATCCGGGGAGCGGAGCTAAAAAAAGAGAAGCGCACACTCAGCTCTCTTGAGATAAAAGAGGAAGGGCTGATAAACGTGTGTTCCCCGCTGCAATGCATTGTTCTCCCGCCGGGCAAGCTCCGAGGAGTGTGTCCGTGCCTATGATCTCACGGTCCCGTTACTGCTGAGGCACTGCGGCGATTGAGATCACAGGGATCGCACATAAATCTGACGGACGGGTTGGAGACGGGTTCGCCCTATTTCCACCTGCATTCCCCAGGACTAGCACTCTCTCGGGGCGGAAGCCTGCGCTGCAGTTCTTCCCCCTTGAGTGAGAGTGCACTAATCTGCAGCAGTTTTCTCTCCAAGAAGATTTATATTGTTTTGTTCCGAGTGGCTCGCGTGTTGCCGAGGCAGCACACGCATTATGGTCATTCTCGGTTCATTTTATGAATTTTCACTTCAGACCGTGTTTACTTGTCTGGGAGTTTGACTGCATTTAATTTTGAAGAATTAATTATGCATTTTATATATATATATATATATATATATACTGTATATATATATATATATATTTATTGTAGAGAAAGATATACAATTATATATGGTATACAGGAGCCTCTTGGGATACTTCTTGAGTGAGAGCACAATGTTTACCTCTCTTCCTCCGAGGAGGTTGAGGTGGTCAGCTGGGGCTGCTGGGCGGAGCAGCCCCAATCGTGTTCCAGCTCCTTATTCGAGGAATGTCACTTCTCGTACTTGCCAGAATCGGAGTCAGAGTGGCGCTCCCGGGCCGAAGACGAATCTGCAGTACAGTGGTGTACAGTGGTGGCTCAAGACTAAGGGGCTTCACATGATCAAGGTCACGCGGCGATGCCAACGTGCCTTGGACATGTGAAGGAAACCTTGGTTCTTGTCTCAGGGCCCGATTTTGGGAGCTCCTTGTTGCCGCTAGCGACGAACGCATCCCTGACTGGTTGGGGAGCGGTCATGAGTGGCCACCCTGCCCGCAGTCTGTGGAGTGGTTGCCATCTCACGTGGCACATCAACTGCCTGGATATGCTGGCCGTGTTTCGACCACTCAAACACTTTCTCCCGGACCTAAGAAATCACCATGTGTTATTATGCACTGACAACACAGTGTCAATATAGGAGCAGGCATCCTGTCGAGGTAGGCATCCAGCTCCACTGGGGCTGGATGCTATGGTACAGGCATGGCCGAGGCTTCGTCTGTATGCCTTTCCCCCCGATCGCTCTGCTCCTGGGAGTTCTAGAGAGAGTGCGCCGGGATGGGGTCCTTCTATTACTAAAACCTTGTTCTGGCCGGGCCAAATATAGTTCTCTGACCTGATTTCTCTCCTTGACGGCTCTCCATGGGGGATTCCCGTCAGGAGGGATCTCCTCTCACTGGCAGCAGGCATGATTTTTCACCCCTGCTCGGAGTTGTGGAAGCTGTGGGTGTGACTCCTGAGGGGGCACAACTCATAGCCTCTGGTCTCTCAACTGAGGTTACTGAGACCATCCTCCAATCTAGAGCTCCCTCAATGAGGAAACTGTACGCCCTGAAGTTGAGACTCAGGGTGCGGAGCCCGCCAGCTTGATCCAGTTAACTGCCCATTTGGTACAGTGCTGGAGTTCTTGCAGGCCCGTTTCTCCGCAGGGTTAGCCCACTCCACTCCACCCTGAAGGTCTACGTGGCGGCTATAGCGACCTACCACGCCCCTCTTGGTGGCCTTTCAGTAGACAAAACTCTCTAGTTACACGTTTCCTCCGGTGCTGAGGCCAGGGAGCTTATGCTAAGTAGTGGATCTGGATGCTATCCTATGACCTCGAGTCCTCTGATCTCCCCTCGCCTTTGGGAGTCAAGGCTCACTCAACTCAAGGTATGGCGGCCTCCAAGGCCTTTCTGGCAGGTGTACCTGTGCAGGACATCTGTGACGCTGGTGGGTGGTCTACGCCCCTAACTTTCTCCAGGTTCTATGACCTGTCTCATCTGTTCCCTTGCCGTAGCCATGCCTTCCACACACTAGCAGGAATTTGCAAGGCTGGCGGCGTGGACATCTCGTTCCCCAAAGCGTTTTCGACGCAGCTCGAGTTCCCGGAGGGGAACGTCCCAGGTTACGTATGTAACCATCATTCCCCGAGGGAACGAGATGCTGCGTCGCAGGGCCATACTTCCGGCATCCCTATTAGAGCTATGCTTTATTTCTAGAAGCTGGCGCCAGCTGCACCTCACGTGCTTTTAAAGCTTCCTGGTCGTGACATCACCCGCACCTGACGTCTTGCCATCAATTTTGACTGATTACACATATGATTCAGAGCTGGATATCGCTGATGGCGTTCCCCAAAGCGTTTTCGACGCAGTGTCTCATTCCCTTCGGGGAACCATGGTTACATACGTAACCTGGGACGTTATTTATGTTTTCATTTTATGCTGCAGCAAGGATTTTCTAATACAGCGGCTGTGGGATTTTTTTTTTTATTTGACATAATTTTCTTTTTCTGACTGCCACAACCAATCTATTTCTATTTTTCCCCCTCTTTTTGAAAGTCATGAAAACACATAGCGGGGTATTTATTTTACTATCTGAGCAAATGAGACACAGAAAGAACATTTATGTATTCTCCTATTTACCGAAGTTGACCTAACTATGAAGATTCCCGCTTCTGAGAAACCTGCAACTGTAAAAAGCAATCATTGCATGGTGTTTGGTGTTTGTGAAAGTTTCTTAGTCCAGGTTTTTCAGGAAATCAAGCCAGTCTTACATTGTCATTCAAACTTGTAGAATCAAAAAGTGATAGAGTTGCTAGAAAATGCTCAGTTAAGATCTAGGTGGCAGGTCTATTTTAAATAGTGAGAATCATATAATCCATATTATCCAAATATTTCCTTGGTTTTTAAGATGCAATTGTATCTAGTGTACAATTTTTTTGACATGTAATCAGTGAGTCTGTATCATCACAGGAGTTTTTTTTTTGCTTTCACAGTATCTACAGATTCCAGCTCTGATCCATGCTACAATTATACCACTCTTGATGAATACTGGAGAGACATACGGCAAAGCCCATATCAGTACTATGGCTATGATGACACCCTTGTTGAATGGAGTGGCTGGTATCGGCTGTATCTGAATGGAGAAAGTGCCCAGATGTCTGAGTGGTGTGTGAGTAATACGAGATGTGGTGGTGAAAGTGGACTGTATCTCAACAGCTCTCATCCAACACTTGAGGATGGAGAGGTGACCTGTGAAGTCATGGGAAGTCATTTGTTGTGGTGGGAGGAATGGTGGTGGTCTTACAATCAGTGTGGCGTCCACACATCCACATCCATCAAAGTCAAAGCCTGTCCAGGAGATTATTACGTCTATGAATTTGTCAAACCCATCATATCATCCACTGGCCCGTCATATTGTGCAGGTGAAATTTCTAAGTTTTTTTCTCTCTCTAAAATGCTGTCATAATTTGTTTGAAAGTCAATATCAAGAGTAAATGATCAAGGTTAATTATCAGTTAACATATTTTAATGAATTGTTTAATGAAATGTAAATATATGTGAAGAAAATAAAAAAAATCAATATAGAAAATTCCTTCAAATTAATACAGTACATTGTGCCCTATTTTTATTTTCTTTACACATATTTTTTAAAAGTGAATAGTGATAATACAGAATCGGTAAATTGCTTTGTTTATAATGAATTTCTTTTCATAATTCAGCTGACCTCTGCCTGAAGATAATGAAGCTTTTGCTTAAATGTTTGCTTAAACCTTTTGCCGTTCGTGTGTTATTCTAAACACCAGCTCACATTAGTTTCAACATCAAGTTAGTAGTAGTAGTAGTAGCCCTTTATTGTCACTAGTACAAGTACCAGCGAAATTAGCCATCAACCTGTCCATACATACACAACATACATATGACAACGGGGTAGACAGAACAGGAGACAGGGTATTTAGAAAATACAGCTTTTAACATGAGGAGAGAGAGGAGGAAAAAAAAATTTTTAACCCCCAGACTATGCTCCATTTGGAGTACAGTCTGAGAACAGAAAAAAAAACACCTCAGCACAAAAGCACATATACCATAAACACATGACATTGCAACAGGGGGAAACATATCCAGCTCTGGCAAGCAGCCATCCGGTCCAGTGCCATGCGGCGCCGGTCTCAGACCTGCTCGCCCTAGTGGCGGTACAAAGCATTTCAGAGGCAGTTGAATGGGGGAGGGGAGTAATGTCTGTAATGGGGGAAGGGAGCAAGAGAGTCTTCACTGCATCGCTCTCTCAGGGTGGTGAAACCAGACGGCCTTGGCCAAGGCGCTGGTACGGGGAGCCAGAAAGATAAGATTAAGTTGTTATGACTTTTGGGGCGAACAGCTGCAAAATTTCCACAGCTCATTCTCTTTGTCCATTCTGATCTCTGAAATCACCAAATTTCACTTCCAAAGCAGCGAGTTTCATCATGATGGTATCCATATTCCGGTTTATAGTCTCAGTCTCATTGCTGACCGCTCTTCCCACAGCTTCAATCAAAACGGGCAGCCTTGTGAGACTTTGAACAGCTGTTCCCGTCTTCTGAATTTTTCGATAACCCAGGGTAAAGCCTAATCCAATCAGCAGAATACCTGTTATCATGGTGCCGAAAAGGTAGATATCTTCAGCGTCCTCCACGGAAAGAGCCGCCAGACATACGATTTGCCACCTCTCCCACGCATCCCTCGTATATCCGGCCGCGAACGTCCCGTCAGGACAAACAGGTTCCCCAGAACCCAGACTTCTCGTTGAGAAGATGGTGTCAATCGCGCTGAGAGACCAGTTGATCAAATCCATAATTTTCTAGTTTGGAGAGCCGTGCAGAAGGAGTCTCTTCAATAGATGAGACGAGACAGCAGAAGCCAGCAGGGAGGAAAAAAAGGGTAGGGCGGGGAGTGAAATCTAAGCGACTACCTCTGTTGACAGCCAAACGAGAGTGTTAGTTAGCTCACATGCTAAAGTAATGAAGGCATTGAGAACTTGCACTGCTTTCACAGTTCAGATATATGAATGACAAACATATTAACACAGTTTATTTGCTGATGTACTCCATGATAGTACACGAGAAGCCAATGAGAGTAGTAGGTGTTGCTCTGTCCCATTCTGCAGGCTGCATCCAGATTGACATACTAGATACACTTTATATTAGGTGCACTGTAAAAAAAAGAAATACATTTGAGCCAACTTAAAATTTTAAGAAGTGTTGTACAAAAATGTTGTAGGAGCTTCTCAAATTTTTGTTGCATAAACTTAAAACAACAAGTTGAGAAAACCATAAAATCTGCTGAAGCCTGTTGCCTTAAAATTTTACGTTTTTTTTTTACAGTGTGTCTAATATGTACTTAGACCAAAAAGATGAATTGTTAGATACAATGTTCTCATTGTGTTCATGTTGTGTTATGGAACATTTTTGTTGCTCATTAGTTTGGAAACAGTTTGGGGCAGCTTTGATGGCATGGTTGTTTAAGTGTGTGTTATGTACTTACAGAATGAATTACTGCTGTAACTAACTGTGCATTGTTAAATATGGTTACAGTGTAAATTTCATGTATGTGCACAGTAGGTTAAATTATGAATTTGAACTTTAGAATATTGTAATTGATGGCACTTAATACAAAAGCAGGTCCAAGTATTTTAACAGTGCTTTTTCAAACTCCATGACAGTTACTTTCAGCAGCATCAGCAGTGATCCTTGCTACAATTATGAGTCCCTGGATCGTCCCTGGAGAGCCAACAATGAAAGTGGAGATTACATTTGTGATGACTCTTTCTCCTGGAACGGCTGGTACCGGCTTTTCTACAATGGAATGAACATCCAGATGTCAGAGACCTGTGTTAGTTCACACACCTGTAACACAGACTATAATCTGTGGATCAATGGTCCTCATCCTCAGATAGAGGATGGAGTAGTGACCAGAGAGGTCTGTGCAGGGTCTTATTGGGGCGGCTGCTGTGATTATAAGACAAACCCCATCAGAGTGAAAGCGTGTCCAGGAAATTACTATGTTTATGAACTTGTGAATCCACAATACTGGTGTTCAGGATACTGTACAGGTACAGTGATTTTTTCTCATTATTTTAAACAAAGTCTTTCAAAACTTTTAAAATGACTTATATTGTGTATTGAACGTCCTTTTCAGATGTCAACACAATTTCATTTCTGGTTTCCACTGTAAGTCCAGATATAATTACTGGACCCAGCATCACCTTGAGTAAGTTACATTTGAATTATTCATATAACAATCCCCACCCCCAGTCTCTTCTCATGTTTGTTAATATGTTTGATTAGTTCAGATTTAATCCTTTTAAGTTACTCATTGAAATATAACTGGTCTGTTTTGGTCTCCCACTAACACAGATGATGACCCGTGCAATAACTACAACATACTAGACAACTACTGGAGAAGCACACTCAATTACTGGTCTATGTATGGATATATCTCTGGTCATGATGACACTCGTGTTGAATGGGATGGCTGGTATCGACTCTTCATTGATGGATCAAGTGCTCAGATGCCTGAGTGGTGTATGTCCTACATGTCATGTGGAGGTCTTAGTTCTCTGTGGCTTGGTGGCTCTCATCCTCAGCTGGAAGATGGAGTTGTTTCTCGTGAAATTTACGGCTCTCGACATGATCAGTGCAGTCGGTACACATCCGACCCAATACAAGTCAAAGCTTGTCCTGGAGATTATTATGTCTACAAATTTACCAGACCAACTCTTTCGATCCCAGCTCCTGTATATTGTGCAGGTACATTAATTCATCTTTTCCTTTGCCATTATCACAAATTGTATTGATTTATATTGAATATATATAATATGCATTATGCAATGTTCTCTTTCTACTTTTTTTCCCATAGTACCTTTCAGTACCCCAAGTGTTGATCCCTGCAATAACTACACCAGTCTGGATGAGCCTTGGAGAGCCACTGACAATCCTTATAACATCTATTACTCCTATGGCATGTGTGATTTTATTGTGGAGTGGAAGGGCTGGTACAGAATGTTCTACAATGGTCAGAATACGCAGATGCCAGAATCATGTGTTAATCGTGGCATGTGTGGCACTTATAATCCACTGTGGCTCAACGGCACTCACCCACAGCTGGAAGATGGAGCGGTCACCCGTCAGGTCTGTCTATCGTCAGGGAGTGGTTGCTGTACTTACACATCCCACCCTATACGAGTCAAAGCCTGTCCTGGAGATTACTATGTTTATGAGTTTGTGAAGCCAAGATCTTGTTCAGCTTACTGTGCAGGTAGGCGGATCTAACCACATACAATTTGTTCACTACCTTTGTGAGATAATTTTTTGGATAAGACTAATATTAACAGATATGTTTCTCACATCAGATGCCAGAAGCCTTAATGAGACCTCAGCCAGTGGTAAAGTATTGTACTGTTTCATAAATATGCTAAGAGAGGTGTATACTACTGTATAAATTACCTGGAAATTACTATGTTAATGCGTTAGTCAAGCCATCTTTTTGTGTAGATTATTGTGTAGGTGAGTATTTGCTCATATGCAATTAAGACAGTTAGTATTTTATTGTTTTGATTAATAATGGCTGAAGTTGATCCAAAAACATTCTTAATACCAGAAGCCACAATTCAGTACATCCCATCAGTGTCTACAGCAACAGAGACAATTCCACCCACTGAATCCATTACTCCACCAATCCCACCCACTGAATCCATTACTCCACCAATCACAACCACTGAATCCATTACTCCACCAATCCCACCCACTGAATCCATTACTCCACCAATCCCACCCACTGAATCCATTACTCCACCAATCACAACCACAGGTAAAGTATTGTCTTGTTTCCCTCATGAATATGCATTGTGTATGTATCGCTTAATTGCTCAAGAGTGCAGTAAATTCATAGCTAAATGAACTTAAGAAATTAGTAAATGATGTTAAGTAAATGAGATGTCCAAACCAGAGACAAACTCTCTTCAGCTTTGAATAACTTAAATCACAAGTGTAATAGGAAGCCAAACTTAATGGTGTTCTAGAGATTTCATACTGATTATTTATATTACATTCATTCAGTCAGTGCTTTTTCTAATGTGTCCATATCAACAGCTCCCTTTGTTGACCCCTGCTACAACTACAATGTCCTGGACGATCAATGGAGATCCACCAACAATAAGCATTCCTCTGAACTAATGTGTGATGCTGTGGTCAGCTGGAACGGCTGGTACCGTCTCTTCATTCAGGGTCAGAGCGTTCAGATGCCAGATACATGTGTTGATGAGTATAGTTGTGGCACTAATGCTCCACTCTGGCTGAACGGAGGACATCCAACAGTTGAGGATGGAGTGGTCACTCGAGATGTCTGTGGTCACTGGAGCAATAACTGCTGCTATTTCCAATCCAATCCCATTAAAGTCAAAGCCTGTCCAGGAGATTATTACGTCTATGAGTTTGTGAGTCCAACTGGCTGCTATTTGGCATACTGTGCAGGTAAATATATATATATATACATGTGCCTTTGTTTAGGTAAGAAATCAGTCATTTTTATTAAACACTTGTTTTATTTCTTCTTCAGATGCATGGAACATAAACAATACCTACACTACGACAGAGACAACCACAACCACAGAAACTGTAGCCGAAAACACACTGACTGGTAAAATGATGTGTTGATTACAATCTGCAGTATTATTGTTTTATGTGAACAAATCAGATCCATGTTATGTGTTATGACCAATGTGAGGAATTGAACACATTAAGTAATGTTTTAAATTCAGAACTAGTTCCTATGCAGATTACCATAGTAATCCACTGTTGGGCCAAAAGCCGGCGTGCTGCATGCCAGGGCCAGTCGCGTTTCCACTGTCACTTCCGGTGCTCGATCTGATGAAAGTAAATCAGTAGAAAAACCCGAGA
This sequence comes from Schizopygopsis pylzovi, assembly GCA_027422435.1. Taxonomy (NCBI): domain Eukaryota; kingdom Metazoa; phylum Chordata; class Actinopteri; order Cypriniformes; family Cyprinidae; genus Schizopygopsis; species Schizopygopsis pylzovi. The sequence goes on from CM049833.1 coordinate 2,122,706, forward strand.
GCTTGTTGATCTGATTGTGAGAACTTGTCATATTAACACTCACAGCTGTGAGTGATTTACACTCACAGCTCTGATCTGAAAAGCTGAATCTTTCAATTTGCTTACACAGACAATAATCAAAACACCTGTGTTTTGAAGTTGCAGATTAATAGCTACAAATGTGTAAAATGACATTCACATAAACACAATTACACACACACATGTGTACGACATATTTAATTTTGCACTTTACTTCAGTTTCGCTGTAAATCATTAAGTGAGCACTTACAGCCTCTCAGATCTGGCAGTACAACTTCAAATCTTTGCGCTTTGACATTTGCTACTCTTTTTTGCGGTATTCCTGTTGCAAAACTCACTTGTAAATGCAGAGTGTGAGAGTGCGGAGCCGGGGCGTGGCTGCGAATCAAGACATTTTATTGGTCGACCAATGAAAAACACCAGCCAGCACAACTTGCCCTGCAGAAAGAAACATGTTTTTATGCATATGTATCATTTATTTGTAAAACACTGGAAACAATCTTTAGCTTTTACAGGATTTTAAGACACCACATTCGTATTTGTAAATTGAAATTTACACTCACAGCTCTGACGTGAAAAGCTGAATCTTTTGATTGCACACAGACAATAATCAAAACACCCGTGCAATGTGCAGAAGAATATACATATGAAAGATGTTGCATTATTTGTCTACCAGATAATACTACTATAGTAGTTTAAAAAAATATATATTTAAGGGAGGGGGCACAACAATACAATCCTGCTTAGAGCAGCCATTTGGCCAATGCCCTGCCTGACATTGTTCCTGAGAGGTGCGTAAAGGGCTGGTTTTAGTGAAGCGCTGCAGAGCTTCTGGCCTGACGGTGGAAACCCATCGACCAATGAGGGAGACATACAAAACATCGTTTTTGCTAATCATTTCATATGCAAAGAACTTAGAGTGCGTTTGTATAAAAGTAGTAAAGGTACTGTTAAAAAAACAAACTCACTTAATTATAATGGTCAGGTGCATGGAAATCTCAGACTAATATTATCAATAGGCCTCAGGAGGGAAATATCATAAATGATTAACATGGACATTTTCTTTATGTTTTAGGGTATTATGTAAAGCTGAGAATTGTTTGATTATTACTATAGGATCGATTTGTGTCTGGAAGAACAGAAGATAAATAAAGGAAATACATTGATTGAGTGGTTTATTAAGTTTACATTTTTGCGTTAGCAGACACTGTTTTACAAAACAACTTCTCCTCCCAGTTAATAGAAATCCCTGTTCTGAACTCAACTGCTCTGAGGATGAAAGGTGCGGGATGAAAAATGGTGTATACGGCTGTTTATGTGAAAATGACCATCACAGACGACGACAGCATCATGACTCTTTCGGTTGGTATTGTTCCACAACAAAATGTGAAAAAATACACTTTTAATTATAATCAATTTATTGATTATATTGGCTTTTTTCTCTCCCAGATTCCTCAGAAACCTGTGAAAGCAGCTCTGGCTCCATCTCTGTGTCTCGCTGTCAGCTCTTTGAGGCTGGTTTTCCAGCTGACGTCTTACACCTCAATGATCCCAGCTGCAAAGGAACGGTCCGGAATGGCAGAGTGGAATTCTATTTTGATAACGAGGAACACATCTGTGGCACACATCTTGTGGTAAGACTAACTATGTATAATCTATCCCAAAATGTGTAGTGCCTGAACCAGTAGTGTTAGATTTGACCACCTGGGGGATCTCTTTGGAACTTTGAGAAGTCTCTAGGGAGGATTGTTTGGGCCCTTCATTTTGTTAAAGATTGATTATTTGGAGGGGCTAAACAGACTATCCTGGAGACTACTCAAAGTCTCAGAAAGATTCAGTAGGGAAGGTTGCACAAGACCTTGTTAAACGGAGATTTGTGGGTAAACCTTGCTCCCCTGAACTCAAGAGGTGTGCTGTAGCCTTCAGCATCCTTGTTAAAATGTTCACCTCCCATGCTGGAAACACTGGCTCAAATCCCTCTCGGATCAAGTGAACCGGAGTGGTTATGCTCCCCACAAAAAATATTGTAACTTGTGCCCGCATTCTTCCCCATTAATATGTAACCCAACATTATTTCACCTCCCTGTTATTTTTATTCAATTTTAGCTAAATTACAAAAAATATGTATTTATTTTGTCCGCAGGCAAATGGCACCCACTTCATCTATAGTAATTTTATTCTGGGGACACCGAGGTTAGAAGGTCTCATCAGCAGAGAGAAAATCCTTAGGCTTCCTTTCAGCTGTGTTTATCCTCAAACACAAACACTTTCCATGAATGCGGAAATCAACCCACTGGAGAGGTGTGAGTCAAATATGATTTCTGACTAGTTCTCAAAATGGAACTGTTCTCACTGTTAAATTTTTCTTTGTTCTGTGGAGTTGTTTTGTATGGAATTGTTCTGAATTTGTTCTGTGGATGTTTACCATTAATTATCTTGAGAATTTTCAAGCTCAAAAAAAAAAAAGATCCACAAGTGCATTATAAAAATGGCCCATATGACCGATACGAGGGCATTAGCTAGGCCAACATTTTCAGTAAATAATAAAAGTTTTCGAGTGAACTAATCTCTTAAGCAGAAAAAGAAATGTCTAAAAAGTAAATATGGTAATATTTTTTAAAAGGGTCAGGAACTGAGAAACCAAACTTTCCTTGACATATAAGAGGTTATTGCACTATAAAAGCATCCTATAAGTTTCAGAACTCAAAACTTAGTCTTTAGTCTAAAAACAGCTGACATCACAAGCAGTCTGCCAAAACGATTTTTGGAATGATCTACTCTGATGTAATAGTATAGATAAGCACCACCTCCGCAGAAGAAGATCAACGCCTGCTTCTACAGCACTGCCTGTTTAACCTCGGCCACAGATTCACGCAGGTAGCATTTACAAGAGAGGCAAATGTGTAGGTCTACGCAGAAACCAAACAATAAAGATGGTTCTGAAGACAAGGCGCTGTGCAGTGCCAAGTGGAAACACAGTGTTTGCGTTGCCTTCCTTCTAACCCCAACGTTAGGAAAGAGTGATTGAACTTTATTTTTAATGAACATCGAGACCACCTCAGTAAGAACTAGGGCTTTTGTTCACTTCATTTTACCGTGGATTCATTTAAAAACTAGGCACAAAGCACAATTCGGCATGGGATTTTCTGAAAGATTGATAATAAAAGACAATGCTGTGTTGACTATATTGGATTTGACAGTAATGTCGCAACACAAGTGTGAGCAACTGTTTTTATTACGTGGTCACTATTGCTTTGTCTCTTCTTACAGATCGTTTGATATGTATTGAGTTATTTATGCATTTTTGACCTAAATCACAGCAGCATCCATTTATGAGGAATGGATGCTGTCAAACATACACAACTATTAGCCGATCACAGCAATGTGCGTTTACTTCCGAGTTTACAATCGACCACGCCTATTTAAAAAGTATGTTCTGATGAGGGGGGTTACAAACAGGACATAAAACAGATTATTACATCTAAATAATTTTTTATTGATGTAAAAAATCTTGATAACATTATCAGTGCACATCAAAGAACAGTAAAAAAAAATAACAAAGGCAGTTCATGACCCCTTTAAACCAAGAATATATGTTTTACACTTAAATCACGTGCAGTTATTTTCAAAATAATCTATCCATTATTTTAACAGCATTGTGCACAAGACCCTCCCCGCTGGTGAAGGCAGGTATCAGGTTCGGATGATTCCATATGAGGATGATGAGTTTACCCGGCCCTTCACTGGGAGAGTGGATGCAAAGCTCGACCAGAAGATAAATGTGGAAGTTCGTGTTGATGGGGTTGACTGCCGTCAGTTTGCCTCAGTTCTGGACACGTGTTGGGCTACACCTGTGAACGATCCTGATTACAGTCTCCGCTGGGATCTCATCGTTAGAGAGTAAAGCTGTTTATATTCTTTAAAGCTCAGATTACATTTTCTGCACATGCAATGAAAATGTGATAATTTTCCTGAAATCACCTTAGGGTTGAATGCTTCTATTGAAATCTAAATTTGATTCGTTGTTTGTCATTATTGTTATTCTCAGGTGTCCCAATCCAAATGATCACTCAGTGGAGCTGCTGCAGAACGGCGTCTCGACATCCAGCCGTTTCTCCTTCAGGATGTTCATCTTCACTGCAAACTCCTCAAAGCTTTACCTGCACTGTTCTGTTCACCTTTGCCTTCTGTCAAGCAATCGCTGTTCATCTGTGAGTTTTAAATATGCAAAGGTTTACAAATCTGAAGACTGCTTTCCTCAAGCTCTTATTAATTCCTCTTTCGCCGTTTACACTTTTTCTCAGGACACGTAAAATGTACAACTGCCAAAGTTAATTATGCTCTTTTTGTTTACCACTAGCCCATGCTGATAACATTTTATTCTTCCATAGTAATGTGTGTCGTAGCCTACGAGTCAGTAGGTGTCATCATCGTAGTCTACATGCATGTCGTACCCAAGTTTTTTAGATTATTTTCCCACAGTGTGATCAGCAATGATCTTATAGGATTGCTAAAATTTTGCAGTGTGTAGAAGACTTAAGGCTGATAAAAGACTTGTGTTTGCTGTCCTCTGCTGGAGACTTTGTGCACTCCTTTATCATTCATTTTTGTTCATAGATTTTTACACAGATGGAATTTGCCCCTTTCTCTTGTAGGACTGTAACTCTGAACACCACTGGAGAGAGGGCAGGTCTCTGGACTTCCACGACAGTGCCTCCATATCCATGGGTCCTCTGACAATGTCTTAAGGGATTGCAGGTGAACATTTCATTCATTTTAATCATATGCAAATAAAGGTTTCTGATGATTTATTTTGTCAGCACACTACAATTCACCGTTTTGCTTTATATTCCCTGTTGACAGATAAGTGGGTCCCAGATCAAGTGAAGGTGTCTAAGGCTTCTTGTCTGTGTGGTTCTCTAATGCTGTTACTTGTCCCTCTGATGAGTGTCCTTACTCTCTTTTAGTTTATTCACACACACACACACACACACACACACACACACACACACACACACACACACACACACACACACACACACACACACACACTCACTCACACACTCAATGGTATTCATCTCCATAGGTGTAATGGTTTTTCTATTCCCTTACCCTAACACTACCCCAACCAAACCCCTCACGCTAAACATTCTGCTGGTTTAGATTTTCAGAAAACATAATTCTGTATGATCTATAAGCTTGTTTCCTCACATGGACCGAAAAATATCCCCACAAAGTCAAAATGTATTGGTATTACTTTCCTTGTGGGGATATTTGTTCCTCATAACAAAGGGAATACCACACACACACACACACACACACACACACACACACACACACACACACACACACACACACACACACACATACAATTGGCATTTTAATGAATGTGACACTGATGCCACATTAGTTTTTTTTTGGTTTCCTTATTTCTTGGAACTTTGGAACTACTTTGGAATAGAACTTTGTATTTTTATCTACAAGCAAAATCAACGATATAATCATCTAAATAAATTTGTATTTACTACATTTATCTTATTTTACTTAAGAAGATGTGCTACAGTAACAAAGACAATCAGATTCATGTTTATTCAAATCATGTTAAAAAAACATTAAAAGTGGCATTCACGTTGTATTGTTCCTTTCAGTTCTGTACCTTTGAAGAAATGCATACACATGTTACAGTTGAAGAAAGTATTTCAAAAATGATCTGGTCAGTGTAGGCTACATGACGGAAAGTAGGAGGTAAAGTTGGCCATTTCTCAGTGATAAAATGACAGTTAACATGAAGACATCAACTTACATCAAAGTTAATTTAGATTTTCATTAACTCATTGATATTATCAAACTAAACGGTATAATTTGATTGTACAGTACTGCTGAGAGAAACAAACGGGTTAGGGTTAAACACAGTGAAATTAATTTACAATTAAAGCCATTTTTCCAAAGAAAACCTTTTTCAGGAGAGAATAAAAAATAAACACAATAAACTGTGTATTTTTTCCATTTTAAAAGTGCAGTACCATCTTTCATAAAATGTAATTGTAATATGTATACAGTACATTAATAGCATATAAATGGAGGACATAAAAGTATAGTAACTATTACACAACAATGAATTAAATATCATGTGAAGCCACCTTGCCTCAATTTACATTCTTTATTGTGAAATTCGATACTTTCCGTAATAGTATGGATAAGAGAATACTGATAGGGTCATTTTTTTTAATATTGTCTTTGCAATTGTTTTGCATGTTTTCCATGATGTTGGTGCCATCTATAATAAAGTGTGAGCAGAATGTTATACATTTCATTTCTAAAGGTTTTGAAGAATGTTGCAGCACTGGTTGAATCGCTCTTATGTAAGATGAGGTGAGGTTAAGACAATGCTCAATAGGACAAATTGTTCTAGTATTTTTCTAGTTCTTAGTTCAAGAAGGTGAAGAGAAACTGAAACGGAAGAGCTGGATAGGACATAATAATACAAGTAATGTATGTGCACACGATCATGTCTGAACAGTCCTCTTTAACATGCAGACTCTTGAAAGTTTAAATATCTTGATGTCCTTTATAATTACAGAAATGAACTTATTTGGCTACTTATTTAATCAACAGTCAGTGGACAGTCAGTCTGTGCTGTCAGAGGACAGTGACCTTGTTGTGTGATATTGAAATGCTGAAAGGATTATAAGGAATGTAAATATGTTCCTTCCAAATTCGTGGTAATAAAACGAACAATGCAAACTGCTGTATGTAGGGCTAGGGTTCATCTATGTTTTACAAATATATATAAAAAAATCACTGAATGTTTGTAGTGATTATGCTACTATAGTGGTCCTTCATTGGTTAAACTACTGATGTGAGAGGAACAATTTGGCCTCGTTTTATTATCATGCATTCAATTAGAATAAAGTGTGGTTCAGCAAGGAGGTTTTTTTAAAATGATTCACCAATTAATTAGTAATATATTATCTGTCCTAGACACACAACAGCTTCTATTAAGTTTTCATTAATAAAAAATAAATAATAATACGAAATAATACGATTAAGCTTAATTTGTCACATACAGAATTATAACCAGCAGTGAAATGTGTTCTCTGCATTTAACCCATCCAAGTGCACACACACTTGGAGCAGTGGGCAGCCGATACTGCAGCGCCTGGGGCGCAGTCGGGGGTTCGGTGCCTTGCTCAAGGGTCTCACCTCAGTCGTGGACAATTCCAGCTGGAGCCAGGATTCGAACCCACAACCTTGGGTTACAAGTCCAACGCTCTATCCACTAGGCCACGACTGCCCCCAGGTTTACACACATTCCAGATCTTATAATTGAATGAGCAAGTCAAAAGACTGAATGATTAGAGAATATTAATTCACTGCTGCATATATCTAGCCTCTATATGATATTTGTGCTACTTTCCAGCATCTTTTGATTAAATCTGTGATGCTTTCAAAAATTGTTTTGCAATGTATAAAAAAAGTATGCAAAACCTGACTATCGAGTTTGACTAAACAAAGTGAGATAAAGTCACACTGTACTGTAGTTCTGTCACGGTTGAGCACTGTGACAAGATGAGGAAACAAGAGGTAAATAATCTATAAATAATCCAAAATCCAAAACGAGAATATACAAGGCAGGGAGAGACTCACAGACCCTACAGTTTGTATACAGGAGTAACCGCTCCACTGAGGATGTCATTGCTTCCACTCTACACACTGCTCTCTCCCATCTGGACAGTAAGAACACCTATGTGAGAATGCTATTTGTGGACTACAGCTCTGCATTCAATACCATAATGCCAGCTAAGCTTGTAGTGAAACTCCAGACTCTGGGCCTAAATAAATCTTTGTGCAGCTGAAACCTGGACTTCCTGTCAGGCAGACGTCAGGTGGTCAGAATGGGTAACATTACCTCACCTCTGCTGGTCCTCAACACTGGTGCTCCTCAGGGCTGCGTTTTCAGCCCACTCCAGTACTCCCTGTACACACACGACTGTACAGCCACACACAGCTCCTACGTTATCGTAAAATTTGCAGATGACACGACGATGGTAGGCCTGATCACTGACAACGATGAGACGGAGAAGAGGAGCATGCTCTGACACACTGGTGCCAGGAAAACCACCTCTCACTCAACATCAACAAAACCAAGGAGCTGGTGGTGGATTTCAGGAGACAGAAGGACCTCCACATCACTGAGGACCTCAAATGGTCTGCTCACACAAATGCAGTGCTGAAGAAGGCACAATAACGCCTCTTTTTCCTCAGGTGCCTGAGGAAATTTGGAATGAGTCCCCACATCCTCCACTCATTCTACCCCTGCACCGTGGAAAGCATCCTGACTGGTTGCTTCACTGCCTGGTATGGAAACAGCACCAGCAGCAATTGCAAAGCTCTGCAAAGGGTTGTGCGAACTGCCCGCCACACTGTAGGAGGTGAGCTTCCCTCCTTCCAGGACATCTACACCAGGCAGTGCATGAGGACAGCCCGGAAGATCATCAGTGACACCAGTCACCCAAGCCATTCTCTCTGTTGCCCTCAGGCAGACATCTCCGCAGCATCCGATCACGCACAAGCCGACTGAGGGACAGCTTTTTCCCTCAGAATATCAGGCTGCTGAACACTCAGAACCGACACTCACACAGCACACCTCTCTGTCCATACCATTCACCATGCACTTTAACTCCACCAGCACCACAATTTTTACCAACTGGACCTCAATGTAGCATGCACTGCACTTTAACACAATAAAACAATAATAGTTTGCCAACATCTATTTACCAACCATTACATCTACAACCACTCTGTGTACATTTGTGGATTATGTGTATTATGTTTGTATATTTTGTATTTTATTGCTTTTTTTCTTGATATAGTGTGTATACTGCATATAAAAGTACACTGCCATTTGTAAAGTGTCCAAACGTGCATAATGTTATTTGTTAAATGTGTCAATTGTATTCTGCACCGCGGAGTTGGGGTAGCGCCATGAGCTCGTCGTGAACTTCAGAGAAGAACGGCGAAGATCGCTGACGAGGGGCCTGACAGCCGTGCGTTGAGATCCTCTGCCCCACAGGTCCCTGCGAGGAAGAAAACGGGAGGGCACGAGGGATGAAGTCGCTCTCTGAAAAGAAAGCTATCTGCGAGCGCTATCTGAAACACACTCACTGTGGCCGTCATCGGCGTGCAGGGGGGACCTGCACTAACCGCAGTAATGGCGTGGCATCTGAAACAACGCCATTTGCTTTTTATATAAAATGATGCATGAGCTTCGCCGTATGGCTGCAGGGGAGCGGGACCGGATCTCAGCCGAGCAGAGATTGCTGGTTCCAGCTGCGAGGCGTTTCAACGGCGAGCAGGCTTCCTGGATCAGTGGAGATGAAGTCGTCGTCGTCCTTGAAGGAGAAGACATCTAAGTTTCCTATGGCAAAACGTTTGCTTATATAGCCAGATGGCTCCGCCCATTCTGGTGTGCTCCATGGCTTCCTTTTTAACACACTGCACTCTTGGATTACAATTTGCAACTAGACAGATGTACTGTTACTTCCTTTACAGTCAAAAATCTGGGTGTTATATTAGACAGCAACTTATATTTAGAAAATCATATTTCCCATGTTACAAAAACAGCATTCTTCCATCTTAGAAATATTGCCAAGCTACGGAACATGTTAACTGTTTCTGATGCAGAAAAGTTAGTTCATGCATTCATGACCTCTAGACTGGACTATTGTAATGCACTGCTAGGTGCTTGTCCTGCATCTTCAATAAACAAGCTACAGATAGTACAAAACTCTGCAGCTAGAGTCCTTACCAGGTCAAGAAAATATGATCATATTACTCCAATTTTACAGTCTCTGCACTGACTACCTATTAAGTTCTGTATCGGTTACAAAATATTATTACTTGCCTATAAGGCCCTAAATGATTTAGCTCCTGCATACTTAACTAATCTTCTATCACGCTACAATCCAACCCACTCCCTAAGGAACAAAACTCTGGACTCTTGGTAGTACCTCGGATAGCAAAGTCCACTAAAGGAGGGAGAACTTTTTCATATTTGGCTCCCAAACTCTGGAATAGCCTTCATGATAACATTTGAGGTTTAGACACACTCTCTCTATTTAAATCTAGATTAAAGACACATCTATTTAGCCAAGTATTCATATAATGCATCTCATAATCTTGTACTGCAATTATATCTGATCAAACGCACATTATTATGCTTTAACTTGAGTTGAACAAATAATTTTGTTTGAATGGAACAACAGCTACGCTAATTATGTCTCTATTTGTTTTTCTGTTTCTGATTAACATCCCATAATTACACAAGCTTCAGTCTGGATCAACCCTTAAATGATCCGAGATGACCGAACACCTGAGAAGAGATGATGCCAACCCCCCAGACATTATACAGAATTAACCAAATTTTGCCATAAGTTAAATATATTAAGTTTCTACAATATATAAATCTATTGTAGAAGCGTAATTTCCCGTAAAGCTGCTTTGCAGCGATAGTATCGTAAAAAGCGATACACAAATAATCTTGAATTAAATTGAATATTTCATTTTATGAATAATGTACATTGCATTATTTTCCCTGTTGACAGATAAGTGGGTCCCAGAGCAAGTGAAGATGTCTGTGGTTTCTTGTCTGTGTGCTTCTCTGATGCTGTTACTTGTTCCTCTGATGTGTGTCAAGTTCAAGACACTGATGCTTGCATATAGAACAGCCACAGGCTCAGCACCCTCCTACTTCCACTCACTGATGACAATCTACATCCCCTCAAGAAGCCTGAGATCTGCGAGTGACCGACGCCTCGTTGTACCATCACAGAGAGACACAAAATCACTTTCCAGAACATTTTAATTCACCGTTCCTGGCTGGTGGAATGAACTTCCCACCTCCATCCGGAATGCTGAGTCCCTGACAATTTTCATGTGACACCTGAAAACTCATCTCTTCCGTTTTCACTTGACTTCTACTCCTTCTTCTTCATAAAAAAACAAAACCTTTGCTCTCTTTCCTCTAACCTCTTCCCGTCTAGCTAGTTTTGCTCTGAACGATGCCTGAAATGTTGTATGACAAGCACTCCCTGTGACTGTTTGCCGTTCTCCGTTCTTCATTTTCCATTATTAATAAATGTAATACCAGTGGTGGACGGAGTACACAAATCAAGTACTTGAGTAAAAGAACACATATTATAAAATATTACTCCAGTAAAAGTAAAAGTACTGCATTTAAGTACAAAAGTAAAAAAAAATGTATATACTTAAGTAAAATAGTACTGATACATTAATTTAGCAATTTTATATAGCCTACTTAATTTGATTTTATATTTGCACATATTTTTGTAATCCTACTGCTCAAAATACCTGGGATTCTCCCAAAATAACCACTATATGGAGTCAAGATATATATTTTTTGACGTTCGTACAATTTAATTTGTTTTATCATTGGCCCCGAAGTAAGATAAATTAAATTGTTAAAGATATACTGATGTTAATGGTCGCTGGACGAGTTGTTAATAAGCTAAAGATGAATATAACTTCAATCAAATCAATATTGAATCTTTAATAAATATATCAATTTGTCACATACACAATTATTCGGAGTATAACCAGCAGTGACATTTTTGCTCTGCATTTAACCCATCCAAGTCCACACACACCTGGAGCAGTGGGCAGTCAACGCAGTTGGGGGTTCGGTGCCTTGCACAAGGGTCTCACCTCAGTCATGGAAAATTCCTACCGGAGCCGAGATTCGAACCCACAAACTCAGATTTCAAGTCCAATGCTCTAGCCATTAGGCCATGACTGCTGTGACGACCCTGAGTCTCCTCCCCCTGATTCCATTGGTGCTGATCGTGGGAGTTCCTGATTGGTTATCTTTGTGTTAATTGATCATTAGTTAGAGTATATGAGAGTGCTGTGCGTTGTTTGGAGGGGGCACTCTCTGGGGAAGTATTCCTCCGGAGAAGACATCTAAGTTTCCTATGGCAAAACGTTTGCTTATATAGCCAGATGGCTCCGCCCATTCTGGTGTGCTCCATGGCTTCCTTTTTAACACACTGCACTCTTGGATTACAATTTGCAACTAGACAGATGTACTGTTACTTCCTCTACAGTCAAAAATCTGCATGTTATATTAGACAGCAACTTATATTTTGAAAATCATATTTCCCATGTTACAAAAACAGCATTCTTCCATCTTAGAAGCATTGCCAATCTACGGAGCATGTTAACTGTTTCTGATGCAGAAAAGTTAGTTCATGCATTCATGACCTCTAGACTGGACTATTGTAATGCACTGCTAGGTGCTTGTCCTGCATCTTCAATAAACAAGCTACAGATAGTACAAAATACTGCAGCTAGAGTCCTTACCAGGTCAAGAAAATATGATCATATTACTCCAATTTTACAGTCTCTGCACTGACTACCTATTAAGCTCCGTATCAGTTACGAAATATTATTACTTGCCTATAAGGCCCTAAATGGTTTAGCTCCTGCGTCCTAACTAATCTTCTATCACGCAACAATCCAACCCACTCCCTAAGGAACAAAACTCTGGACTCTTGGTAGTACCTCGGATAGCAAAGTCCACTAAAGGAGGTAGAACTTTTTCATATTTGGCTCCCAAACTCTGGAATAGCCTTCCTGATAACGTTCAGGGTTCAGACACACTCTCTCTGTTTAAATCTAGATTAAAGACACATCTATGTAGCCAAGTATTCATATAATGCATCTCACAATCTTGTACTGCAGTTATATCTGATCAAACGCACATTATTATGCTTTAACTTGAGTTGAACAAATAATTTTTGCTTGGATGGAATAACAGCTACACTAATTATGTCTCTATTTGTTTTTCTGTTTCTGATTAACATCCCGTCGTAACTAGGAATACACAAGCTTCAGTCTGGATCCAACCCTTAAATGATCCGAGATGACCGAACACCTGAGAAGAGATGATGCCGACCCCTCAGACAATATACAGAATTACCAAATTTTGCCATAAGTTAAATATATTAAGTTTCTACAATATGTACATCTATTGTAGAAACTTAATTCCCCGTAAAGCTGCTTTGCAGCGATAGTATCGTAAAAAGCGATACAGAAATAATCTTGAATTCAATTGAATATTTCATTATATGAATAATGTACATTTCATTATTTTGACAGATAAGTGGGTCCCAGAGCAAGTGAAGGTATCTGTGGTTTCTTGTCTGTGTGCTACTCTGATGCTGTTACTTGTTCCTCTGATGTGTGTCAAGTTCAAGACACTGATGCTTGCATATAGAACAGCCACAGGCTCAGCACCCTCCTACTTCCACTCACTGATGACAATCTACATCCCCTCAAGAAGCCTGAGATCTGCGAGTGAGCGACGCCTCATGGTGCCATCCCATAGAGACACAAAATCACTTTCCAGAACGTTTTCATTCACCGTTCCTGGCTGGTGGAATGAACTTCCCACCTCCATCCGGAATGCTGGATCCCTGACAATTTTCATGCGACACCTGAAAACGCATCTCTTCCGTTTTCACTTGACTTCTACTCCTTTTTCTTCATAAAAAAACAAAACCTTTGCTCTCTTTCCTTAACCTCTTCCTGTCTAGCTAGTTTTGCTCTGAACGATGCCTGAAATGTTGTATGACAAGCACTCCCTGTGACAGTTTGCCTCTTTATAATGTATCGCTTATTGTATTATTGTACACACACACACACACACACACACACACACACACACACACACACACACACACACACACACACACACACACACACACACACACACACTCACTCACTCACTCACTCACTCACTCATTCATTCACACTCACACTCACAAAAAGAGATCCTCTTGTGAAATGTTAATGAATATGGCACTGATGCACTGATGATACACTGGAGTTTATTATTGTTTCCTTATTTCATGTGGACATTGTCTATTTTCCTATATGCATAAAACATATTTAATCATTTACACAAATAGCTATATAGTACATTCATCTTATTTTACAAGAAATTAAAAATAAATGCTCCAGCAACAAAGGCAATCAGATTCATGTTTATTCAAATAATATGACAAAAATATTAAAAGTTCCATTCATGATGTATTGTTCCTTTCAGTTCTATACATTTTAAGAAATGCATATGCTTATGTTATAGTTCAGAGGGCGTATATACAGAAAGTTTCTTATCTTAGGTATTAACTTAAGATATGATATTTTAAATTAGGATATGTTGTGGCAATTTCTTTCTAACAAACATCATCACTGAGTAAGAGACAACTCTTGAGTCCAAATTATAATAATAAAGTATTTATTCCCTTGCAAGGGAAGATCCCTCGTGCACTAACACACATAGCTGTGAGTCAGTCAGGAAGAGAGAGAGAGAGAGAGAGTCACAGTGCCAATCTGTTTTATAGTCCTTTTCCCTCAAGGCCCTATTTCTTCCCTCCCCTACAGGAGAGATACCAAGTTGTTTATCTATTAATGGTTATACAGAAAAGGCAGGCAAATGCCCCCTTGACCCCCTGACCATCTGCGTTTCCTTACCTCTATCACTTCCCAATCATAGTAAATCATCACACACAGAATGCTTATCTAACTACGAGTGAGAAAACACAATGCATACATCTTGAATGTATGTTTCACTAAAGATCAATACATGTAAAGGAAAAATTCCATAACAATTCCTCTCTTTTTATCATTCTCTGATAACTGATTAATCAAACATTGTAATAATAATAGTAAATAATAATAAATACAAGTTCAAGCCATTAAATCACACTTATACTCTTCATCTCTGATTTTCACATAAATGATCACTCTTCTTGAACCTGTGAAGTAAGTTTTTGAAAATTTGAGAAAATGCTTAGGCTGTTTTTGTTTTGGACAGACCCTAAATGTTTTTAGCAAGCAAAGTAAAGACCTTATTCTATAGCCGGGCTAAATGGACAGACACTGCTGTCGCACTCTCGGTTAAACCGAACCCTCAGTCACCATAGTATAAACAAGAAAAAGTATAGTTCATAGTAGGAAATAAACATATCAATTTATCACTGTTGAGTTACTTCTGTAATATAAAATGTAAATATTAAAAGTATGTAAAAAATCCCTCAGTTTCAACCCCTCTCCTTGTACGTCCTCTCGTACACGGATACCTGCTGCTTCTAACCTTCTTTACATATCAATCCTTCTCAAGAAGAAAATAGAAACATCATAACTCAAATAACACATTTCACTGTAACTTCCGCTACTTGTGTCATCATATTGTTGGTCTGATCTCCTGTTGGTAACACCTTCATACCTGTTATGAAGTGTAGTATTACCAAGCAAATTGTTACTGACAACAAAGTCATTATACATATGGTCTTAAAACAGGCCACACATTCCTGGCACTCTGAATGGGTGCCACGGCCTTGGACGCTCCATTCTCTCAGTTACTCTGTATCAAAAGTGCTGTTATGACCAGAGAAAGTACTGTTTTTGAAACAGTAAGAGTCTTATCTGTTCTGTTGATTACAATGTCCACCCGGATTCCGGTTGCGCTGATATCTGGTTCCGCCTAAACACACAGCTGCAATGCAAGGGCTTTTCAAACTGGATCTTAGCATTTATTGACACTCGCGTTGAACCTCCTCCAGCGATTGCTCCGCCTCCGCAATGGGCGGCACCCTCCTGCAATGGTTTACGTGAACCCACGTAGCCCTCTCTGCGACCTTCACCGCCGTGTGCGTCACCAGAAGCACCTGGAAAGGCCCAAGCCACCTTTTCGATTTCCAGCTCTTTCTCCTGTGATCACGAATCACCACGAAATCACCAGGTCTGACCTCGTGCAGGAATCTCTCAGCAACCTTCAGCTTTTACCTGCACAGAAATATTTGATAACAGACAAGACATTTCTTTGCAGTAATTCAACATGTCATTCTCACACACATCCGTTGATGGCAGCCTTTGTTTACCCCCTTCTATGCCCATGAATGGTGGCCTACCAAACAAAATTTCAAATGGGCTCAGATTTGGTTTCACTCTTTTTCTCATTCTCATGTACATCAGTACAATTGGGAGGGCTTTAAGCCAAGTCAGACCCGTCTCTTCACAGCATTTCGCTAATTTGTTCTTAATTGTCTGGTTCTGTCTCTCTACTGCCCCTCCTGATGAGGGCGCGTAGCTGCAGTGTGTTCTCATGTCAATTCCCAAGCCACATTGTGTGTTACACGTGACACATCTTTTGCAAAAAATTTCAGCAACCACTGTAAATCCCTTTGTAAACCATAATTCCCTCATCTGCATTATCATACTTCCCTTTGACACATGATCCAACCCATGTGTCAACTTAGCATAATGCTGAAAGAAGTGTTTGGGCAAACAAGGAATGTCATCAACACTCATCCATACACCCCCCTGGAGACTGCAGCCAGACGACCTCCATTTTTGTTTTTTCCTGCTCCTGTGGAAAAAAGTCTGCATACTTTGTAAACAAGGTGAAATATCAGGGTTAGTCACAGATACTAAAGCACAAGTCGTTTCTTTTGTCTCCTGTGCTGCCGCGGCCTTCGCTGCCGCGTCTGCTCTCACGTTTCCTGTGGAGATAAAACTTTTATCGTTAGTGTGCGCTGCGCATTTACAGATCGCGACCTTGTCTGGTAAAAGAATGGCCTCCAAAAGCTCAGACACAAGTGATGCGTTTAATATCGGATGTCCATCCGACTTCAAAAAATTTCTGTGCTTCCAAAGTGCCCCAAAGTCGTGCGTGACCCCAAAAGCATAACGCGAGTCTGTGTAAATTGTCACACATTTGTCTGCCATAATTTTACACCCTCTCTCAGAGCAACCAATTCAGCTCCCTGAGCCGAATAATTTGATGGCAATTTGCCAGACTTTACGACTTCAAATTCAGTGGTCACCGCGAAACCAACCTTATTCAAGCCTGTTTGTGGATCTTTGGACGCCGACCCATCCACAAAGAGGACATTGTCACAGTTCTCTAAAGGTGTGTCCAACAGGTCTGGACGTGGTGTACACACCTGTTCCAACACTGATAGACAACAATGGTGTTCCTCCCCATCCTCCTCTGTAAGGAGGGGTGTGGCAGGATTCAAAGTTGTGCATCTTTTCACCGTTACATTTGGCATGTCAAGCTAAATCGTGTGATACCTCAGCCATCGGGCTGTTGATAAATGTGATGTTCTCTGTTCTTGCAAAATCATGGAAACTGCATCTACCATCTGTGTAAAAAGGCCTTTCAATCTTGTCACATGACCTCAGCCCTTTCCCTGTTGTCAGGGCTCTCAAGGGCTTTTCAAGAAATGCATAATTTGGAATAAACGTTCGACAATATGCACACATTCCCAAGAATGATAACAACTGTTTCTTTGTTACTGGTCTTGGGACATCTCTGATAGCTTTTATTCTTTTCTCAGAGATAGCTTTACTGTTTGGTGTTATAGTGTGACCCAAAAAAAATTATTCCCTGCTTCACAAACTGTAGTTTTGTCAGACTGACCTTGTGACCCTCTCTCGCCAGATGGTTCAAGAGAATTACAGTGTCAGCCACGCACGTAACCTCATCTTGTGCATAAATCAATAAATAATCTATATACTGCAATGTGTTTCTCGCCTCTTCCCTTTTCAGCCCTTCTGTGGCTGTCATGCATTTTCCTCAAAACAGTCTTGAAGCGGCCCAGTGGCCTTGGTTAGAGATAAGCGTGGCGCAGACTTCCTCTGTTATCAAATACAGCTGAATTTGTTTTTCTGACAGGCAAGCTGAAAGCACACACACATTTTCATTCCAGAAAATCTTATTAAACCTTGTCAAAAACATTTTCTGCCCCGTTAAACCACTCTTCCTCATATTGATATATGCATATATCAATGAATGCAATCTGTCAGGCAACATCCTTTCTGTGTCAGCTGATACTGTTTGATCTTTGCCAATTTCAAAATCATTTGTGCCCAATCAGAATCACTTATCTGCCACTCGTAAGCCCACTGTGGCTCAAATTTTGCACAACTCATCTGCTGTTCCTCTGCAATAAATCCTAAACGGGCCAGCAGTGAGTTTCAGATTTAATTTACACATTAGATCCCTGGCCATTAACGGAACCGGACAGGTTTCAGAGCACAACAACGCATGTTTCAATGCCCTGCCCCCCTCCGTCTCACATTTTAACAGCACAGTATAGTTTTCTGAAATTAATGCCCTGACGCGGACGTGCTTTCAAACACCAAATCCGTCATTCTTGGTTCACATGGCAAGTCACATGGATCGAGCTTCCCTCGAATCAACCATAAAGTCTATCATTGTCCCGTCAACTAACATGGGATATCTCGGTAGCCTCAAAAACCCTAAACTTTTGTACATTCTCAGACATTCATCAGTCACATGGTCTTATTCAAAACTTCAGCAGTCACACATTAACGGTTTGCAAGCATGTCTTCATTGCAGATAGCCTTATTCAAAACTTACACAATCACACATAAAGGGTTTGCAAGCTTTTCTTCATTGCACAGAGCGGTATTTGAATCAGTGTATGTGAGCGTGTTGTGTGTGTGTGTGTCAATCAATTTTTACTTCCCTTTTTCGTAGCTTGCTGAATGCCTGTCACCCGCCCTCTCCTCTCCTGTTCTCCGTTCCTCTCCTTTCAATCCGCCTTCCGCGCCTCTGGACAATCCTGTGCCCAGTGTCCGTGATTCTTGGACAACCTGCACTCCGTGCAGCCAGAAAAGTCATGTTCACCCCTCGCACACAGTTGTGCTGTCTGCGCTGCCTCTCGTGCTGCTTTAATCTGTACAACAGCCAGCTGCATCGGAGAACATTTGAGGTCGGGGCGAATTTCAATGCACCCAGCTGGGCTATTGGGTAGATGGGTGTTTTATATTCTGGCGGTGCCGAACTCACCGTATTTTCATGTGGGAAACACAAACATACACAAACATACTGTGAGTTAATCGGTTCTGGTGGTGCAGACACGCATACAGATAGACTTTCACACTTTTCATTTTTTCTCTTTTATCCGCTTCCTTGAGCCAACAATCTACTTCTGTTCACATTTTCTACATATTTAACACATTTGCAACAACAACCTGGTTGTTTGTCGCTACTTTGTTCAACTGAGTCCCTCACCACTTTCAGTCTTGTGAGGCTCAATGTTCCCTCTTTGGGAAAATCATGATGCTTGATTAATTTTTCAATATCTTGCATACATTTCTGACCATAATATATTTTTTTAAATTTGGTAGTACACCGGTGTATCATATTTCACAAGCTTGCTCTGAGACATCCCCATGCTGGCTGTTTTCTGCTTTCTGTGGATTTGCTCACGCGCGCTTCTTTAATCTGCTAGACGTCTCCAGCAGATCCGATTTTCTCTTATCCCGCAATCGGATCGGGTTGCACTATCAGTGCCCTCTTAATTGTGATTTACCAAAATCTTTCGATTTTTTCTAACCCCAATTAACCTCGGTACCTGTTTGAAACCTATCTTGATCTGTACAAATCTCAAGTTAATCTCAGGTTACCTATCTGAACGTTCGTGCCCAGATTACTCTACCACAGAAACTGTTTTCAGCCAATATGGTTCAATTTCACTCTTTCCCCCCTAATTAAATTGAATTTAATTGTTTCTTACCAGAGATGTCGTTTTGTGCCACCTGGGTTCTTTTTGATTCCAGTGGTCGATCCCTCTGGTCCCAACAGCGGAACGGTCCCTCGTCTCTCAATCTTTTTTGCGAGGTAGGGTTGGAACTTTTCAGCTCCAAGGTGATCAGCCTCCGTCCGCTGTCAGGTCCAGAAGTCACGTCCAAGGAATCCCACTATTCTGACACCAAATTGTTGTGGCAATTTCTTTCTAACAAACATCATCACTGAGTAAGAGACAACTCTGAGTCCAAATTATAATAATAAAGTATTTATTCCCTTGCAAGGGAAGATCCCTCGTGCACTAACACACATAGCTGTGAGTCAGTCAGGAAGAGAGAGAGAGAGAGAGAGAGTCACAGTGCCAATCTGTTTTATAGTCCTTTTCCCTCAAGGCCCTATTTCTTCCCTCCCCTATAGGAGAGATACCAAGTTGTTTATCTATTAATGGTTATACAGAAAAGGCAGGCAAATGCCCCCTTGACCCCCTGACCATCTGCGTTTCCTTACCTCTATCACTTCCCAATCATAGTACATCATCACACACAGAATGCTTATCTAACTACGAGTGAGAAAACACAATGCATACATCTTGAATGTATGTTTCACTAAAGATCAATACATGTAAAGGAAAAATTCCATAACAGATATTTTTGCAAATTTGCATGACAGAAGCTAATCTTAACTTGATTTGTGATTCTTATCCTATCTTACAAAATTGTATCTTATAGTTAGGAAATCTTAAATGGCATTATCAAGCTCGACAATCCACTCTCAGGTCTGTTGTCAAGCAACCAACACTGCGTGAGCTGCTGATGAGGTAAATAAAAGCTACCTCACTTTGAAAATCGACCTTTTGCAAAACAATGTAAGGTATTAGTCACTTGCACTACAACCAGTAATGCTCCGTGATGCTTTTGTTGATCTCTGTAATGCTGGCTCCAGTTTCTGTTGCGTGGTAATCTGTAATTACTGTAGTGTTTTGTCATCAAAATGTAACATCTTCAGGGTCATCCAAGAGCCTTTCTACCATTAAACATCACCGTTCTGCATTTTCCATTATTAATAAATGTAATACCAGTGGTGGACGGAGTACACAAATCAAGTACTTGAGTAAAAGAACACATATTATAAAATATTACTCCAGTAAAAGTAAAAGTACTGCTTTTAAGTACAAAAGTATTTTTTTATATACTTAAGTAAAATAGTACTGATACATTAATTTTGCAATTTTATATAGCCTACTTAATTTGATTTTATATTTGCACATATTTTTGTAATCCTAATGCTCAAAATACCTGGGATTCTCCCAAAATAACCACTATATGGAGTCAAGATATATATTTTTTTGACGTTCGTACAATTTAGTTTGTTTTATCATTGGCCCCGAAGTAAGATAAACTACATTTTTAAAGATATACGGATGTTAATGGTCGCTGGACGAGTCGTTAATAAGCTAAAGATTAATATAACTTCAATCAAATCAATATTGAATCTTTAATAAACATGTCACATACACAATTATTCAGAGTATAACCAGCAGTGACATTTTTTGCTCTGCATTTAACCCATCCAAGTCCACACACACCTGGTGCAGTGGGCAGTCAATGCAGTTGGGGGTTCGGTGCCTTGCACAAGGGTCTCACCTCAGTCATGGAAAATTCCTACCGGAGCTGAGATTCGAACCCACAAACTCAGGTTTCAAGTCCAATGCTCTAGCCATTAGACCACAACTGCCATAGAGCTTTCAATGGAGTCATGCTGATGTTATGAGACTAAGTTTGAGTTTAGGAGCCTGAATAAATCTAGGAAGAAGTCTCTCAGTTTTTGCCATCATGCTCCGGAAGTGCTTGCCAGATGGTAGTAAAATGAAAAGACGGTTACCGGGGTGATTTGAGTCCTTGATGATTTTAGCAGCTCTGCTTTTGCAGCGTTTGAGGTAGATGTCCTGCAGAGAGGGGAGGGCCTCTCTAGACCCTGAGATGCGCTCAGCTAAGCGCACAACTCTCTGAAGAGCTTTGCAGTCCTGATTGGAGACATTTCCATACCACACTGAGTCAATACACTTTTATGGCCCCTGAATAGGCGCCTGGATGAATGGTTCTTGCCAGGGCGCTGCCAGACCCCTCGTCAATGAGCTTCGCCATTCTTCCCAGAGATCCATGACGAGATCACCAAATCTTGGCGAGCACCCTATTAGTCCCGCCTATGTGCCTCTTCTTCCTCCGCCCTCACTTCGGTCGATGGCGTGGAATAAAAAGAATATGACGGCCTGCCTCCCCTGGATGAGTCACAGCCATTGTCTGGAAGGCAAAAGCTGCCCACGGCAGATCCATGGCCAGTTTAGTGGTGCTCGAGCGCCATCTGTGGTTGAACCTGACGGAGATGAAGGATGCGGATAAGGTCCCCTTCCTCGACTCCCCGGTCTGGGGAAACCGTTTCCACGGCTCCTTTCGCCAACAAACTCATCAAAGATCCTCTTTGGTCCTGCAGTAGTGGGCTTCGCTGAATGCTTCACAGCCACACAGAAGTCGTCCCAGGCAATGCGACACTTCCTGCATAAGCGCTCCAGCTCTGCAGCTGCTTCTAGTAGCCCCAAGATGGCGCCGACTCAGCAGCCAGCGAAAGCCACGCCACCAGCTGTTCAGCTAGCCGACAGGAAGAGGAAAGGGCTAAGTCTCGCTGCAGCCGGAGCACCCATCAAAAAGCCTCTGTTATGCCTCCTAGCACCCCGTTCAGTTCCGGGTGCAGATGGCAGTGTTTGTGAAAAATTCTGTTGTGAACATTGGGTCCTTTCACATAGCGCCCACACAGCCAATCGCTGTTATAGCGAGAAAAATAAAACACAAACATATCCAAAAAGAGAGCACTTTTCCTCTTCCCCTTATCACGAGCCTAGGCTGAATCAGCCATTCAGGATGGTTACTTCGAAGCAGATCCTCTCGCAAATATGCCCAGGGGAATGGTTCTTTTAGCTGGATCTGAAAGACACTTAATTTCACTCATATAGGTCGACCCGGCCTTGAGTAATCATCCCAAATAAGTCTGTACAGCCTCGGAGCTCTATTGAGGGCCAAGAGCATACAAGAAGAAGGCAAATGCCCATACTGTTTTGTCATATGATAAGAGTCAGCCCGTTATGCAGAAAGGACCCGGGCTTGTAAGGCTGAAACTTCCAGATTATAAAACCTGGCAAATGTGGACGGCGAGGCCCAGCTGGCTGCCGCACATATCTCTGCAGTGGACACACCGCTAGACCATGCCCAGGACGAGGCGATGCCTCCAGTTGAGTTGGCTCTTACTCCCATGGGGCATTGTTGGGCCAAAGAAGAGTATGCTATAAATGATAAGGACATTAAACTGCAGAACCCAGAAGATAAATGGGAAATAAAATACAAATAATAATAATAATAATACAAATATTAGCAACATTAGTTTTCTTGTGATTATTTATATTTTTTATTTTGTAGTCATTTCCTTTCAGTATAAGTAAGAGAAAGATTAAGGACGATAGTGCTATCTTTCTCTGTAATAATTGTGCTTATCTTCCATGGTGATACTATCTATGCATGAGAAGTGTCTTGGTATTCTGCTTTCTGTTCTAAAGGTTTTGAATGTTTGCTCTTTGGTTGAATTGTTCTTTCTTTGAAGGTAAGGTGGGGTGAGATGTATTGGTGTAGCTTTTAAAGAAGGCAAAGAGAAACTGAAATTGAGGAGTTGGTAGGGTAGAGTGCATTTGCATTTGCAAATTAATGTCTGAACAGCCTTCTAACACTTTTCTTAAATGTTCCTACATCTTACTAAATGTAATCCATTCCTGATAGTTTCAATGCTGCAAAACTCATTTGGAATATTTTCTGTGAATAACATAATAGTTGACTGCATTTCTACAACATTCATTATTGTGATTTAAAATTTTAAGAGCATTTTTCTTAATGCTGATGTGTTTCTTTTAATAGAAAGTTTGGAATTGACAACAAAAAACTACAAATCAAGTGTTTATTTTTTAATTTGATCATAAGCAATCAGCAGTGGTGCCAGCCATAAATTATCAGG
This sequence comes from Schizopygopsis pylzovi, assembly GCA_027422435.1. Classification (NCBI taxonomy): domain Eukaryota; kingdom Metazoa; phylum Chordata; class Actinopteri; order Cypriniformes; family Cyprinidae; genus Schizopygopsis; species Schizopygopsis pylzovi. Next base: position 2,146,419 of record CM049833.1, read on the forward strand.
TTGTGTGACTTAAATTGTAAATATGCTCCATCACAATATCACAAATATATATGACCTAAAGCATATAGCTGCTGTTGTATGTAGTTTACTACCCGATCTCATGAATGTGCGTATATATAATACGCCAAATAAAAACGAAAAATCGTGGTATTGCTACGTAAAAGTGGACTTTGTCGTGTATATGCTACGCGATGGGAAGGGTTAGGGTTGTGGGGTAGATGCGTATCATATGTGCGCGAAAACTGCGTATCATATGTATGCCAACAAAATTCATATCACATGCACGCGAAAATTGGGTATTATATGCACGCCAAACACGTGCGTGTCTTATATACACCAAAGTCAATTTTCTTTCATGTCAATACCATGAGTTTTCATTTGTATTTTGGCGTGCTATAAATATGCATTTTCATGAGACCGGGCTGGTAGTTTAAACACATGAAAGTAGTGATTGTGTTACTATCGGTCTGTGAGGATTAACATGCTTGTCATGCGAGAGATTCTTTGATCAGGTGTGGCCAGGCGTGATTCTAGGATTTTTTTATGGGGTGGCACAAGGGGGGCCAAGATCCAGTCAGGGGGGGCCCATGGGAAAAGTCATAATGTTCATAGCAAGATAATGGAGAATAAAAAAAATAAACTGTTCATGCAAAGGTGACTGTCATGTACAATCTGTTTTTACTACTTGGTGAATCTTGTTCAACTGGTTGCAACTGAAAAAAATCCACTTTCAGTGATTGACAGCTGCTTAATGAAGAAACTTTTAAGCTTTCTTTGGTGGTTTTCTTAAGATCCTACAATGTATAACAATTACAATAAACCTGACTATCCAGTTTGACTAAACAAATGAAATGGGGAAAAACAATTTTACAAATATATATATATATATATATATATATATATATTTCTTTGTTTTTCTATTGGTGCCAAGTTTGTTGCTGCAGCAGATTTAGTAAAAAGTAGCTTTAATTTTTTGAAAATACTGCACACTTGCATGTATTTCATTTAGTTAATATTTGGTAATTCGTGATACCTAATGCAATAGCATTTTATTACTTTTAATAAATAACATGTATTATATTATGCTGCTTCATAAGAATAAAACATATTAGGGTATGGAGGAGATAATAATAACGGTAAAAGTATGTTCATAAATGCTGTAAAATTGTTGTTGTTTTTGTTTAAGAGACGCGAAAAAGTGAAAGTGATGTTCGGTCAAATATGGTGTCCCGTACTCGGATGTTGTGCTCTGCATTTCACCCTTCCAAGTGCACACACACAGCAGTGAGTAGTGAACACACACACACACACACACACACACACACACGCACACACACACACACACACACACACACACACACACACACACACACGCACACACACACACACACACACACACACACACATACAGCAGTGGGCAGCCATTTCTGCAGCAGTGCCTGGGGGGCAGTTGGGGGTTCGGTTCCTTGGTCAAGGGCACCCACCTCAGTCATGGTATTGAGGGTGGGTGGACGAGAGTGCTGTACATTCACTCCCCCCACAACAATCCTTGATTCAAACCTGCAACCTTTAGGCTACAAGTCCATCTTTCAAACCATTAGGCCACGACTTACAAAATCACAAACAAATTAAACCTTACAGCTACCAAAATCTCCTGACAAGCATGCACTTTTAATGTAAGATTAGAAAGTTAAATAAACAGTTATACCTTTTTATTATTTTTTATTCTTCTATATTTGTATTAGTCTACACATTTCCTGAGAAGACATTACTGTCAGGCCACTTTAATGTGCATCACATGGGGTTTGGGACGAGGGTTTTTAAATGTTGAGCTAAAATGTGCAGCAGAGGAATGTAGGACATTCTTAAAGAGTGTAATTGAATATTGTGCTCACTTCCTTAAACTGCCCAAGATCAGACTTGTGTTCCTGTTTTATTGTGTTTTTCTTCCCATTGACTGTGTTTCTGCTTTATTTGATTACGTTCATTTGGTTCAGGTGTATCTTGTCTATTTCCCTCGTTAAGTTGTGTATTTAAAGTGTTGTCTTCTCTTAATTCCCTGTCCATTGTTAAATGTCCATGCTATGTGTGTTCTTGCCCTCCTTCTATCCAGTTAGATAAATATTATTATTGCTTTATCTCCTTCGTCTCCTTGCTCTTACACCGTAGACTGTGACAGATTCCTCGGACTTGATTTTATTTTGATTATGATTGATTGATCATTTTTTTTCAGTAGATGTGACATTCTTGCTTTAGGGAAGTACCAACTGTTCTACCTCATTCTGTTTGTTTTATGATATCTTTATATATAAGCTTCAATTAATATTTGTTGCTTCTTCTTTGTGTTTTTCCCTTTCATTTATTTATCCAAATATTAAAATACCTATTAATTTTCCTAATGTTAACCTGCTTTGTAACTGGCATGATCTTCCGCGGCTGCTTTTAAAGACATTAGTTTACTTTAGGGTTTAGGTTGGAGTTGTTAGTTGCATTAAACATATGTATGTATTTCTGTTTGTGTTATAATTTTCTTAGTTTGCACGTCTAAAAATATCCCACGTACTTGTCCACTGCCTGCATCTGTCCAGTGGTTTTTAATTAATGAAATGTAAATTTAAAAACATTATTTACAAACAGAATTATCTTTTCTGTCCCCCTTAGTTCACTCATTGAGCATTTTATAATATAATTTTTGCAAAGCTGCTTTGAAAACAAAAACAAAACAAAACAAAACCTGACTTGTTTGTCATTCCATCTATATTCACATCTATTCAAGCACAGAGTGAAAGAATTTGTTGCACACAATGTAGTCACACACCACACAAGGAAACAATCAGTTCAAATAACACATGTCACATGAAAAACTGGTTCAGGACATTGCTGAGAAATTACATTTGGTTCCAGTAATGATCCACCCACATGTATTAATAAAGGCACTGATAAGTGTGTGAGATCAGCAGGTCAGCATCACTGTATTCAGCTGCTGAAGAGAGAATCTCCGAGTTTGATCTGCAGCAGCGCTTGACCTCAGGTTATTTCTCTTCATTTCATCTAGGAATTAACTATGAATTACTTTGTAAAGTTATGTTTATTTAGTTAATAATAATAGTTATTTACTTTTTAGCTAAAAATCTTTTTACAAAAATGAAATGTAAAATAATTTATATAATATTATTATACTAAATAATTCATATTACATTTAGCAGACGCTTTTATCCAAAGCGACTTACATTGCATTCAATTGACAGTTTCTACATTTTATCAGCTCTTGCTTTCCCTGGGAATCGAACCCATGATCTTGGCGTTGCTAACGCCATGCTCTACCAGTTGAGCTACAGGAAAGCTGTTTATAAATATTAATAATATTAGAATGTATAATTGTTGTATATGTGTGTGCAGGTGCTGCCGTTGGTCACAATGAGGTTTCTGATTTCACTGTGTGTGTCACTACTGCTGCTGATTAATGGTGAGTGTTTTATTATCTGTCAAGTGCATTAGAATGATGCAGGTGAACTGACTGAATTTGTCCATAATTCATTATGTTTATATTGTACATTCAACAGGTGAAATAATCAATGCACAAACTTCAGGTAAAGTGTATATATATATTTTTTTCCTAAATCACATCTTCACTTCTTTCATATTTTTCTTTCCTTTAAAAATGTAAAAACGAAAGAAGTATTAAAGGTATTAATTAAAAATGTATTTAAATTATTAAATAACAATTAAGCAAGCCAGATTAGCTATTGATATAAAACCTCATATTGTAGTATTTCTGTTATTATTTATATAAGGCTCCAAAATATTTTCTTTTTCACTTAGAAAAACTTTCATCATTTTCGTAATTTTGTTTAAAAAAATAAATGGTTTGGAAATTTGACAGTTATGCCATGCATTCCAAACTGGCTAATTCTCAAATTTTATGATGCATGTAGATTCAGCAGACTGTCAATGATTAAAAGTTGTCATCATTTCAATATTAATACATTTACATAAGCATCCACAGTGTCAGGATCTTTGGGATAAGATATGCTATATTTTAAGAATCTAGATAATGACTAGATATACCCCCAGATTCACAGACAAGGCTTAAGCTAGTCCCAGACTAAAATGCATGTTTGAGCTGTCTCAACTGAAAATATCTTGCTGTGACATATATTAACATATGTAAGTGTCATTGTTCTGTGTCAAGATGCAGACCTTAATGGTTTCTTCTGAGGCATTTTTGTAAAAGTTGCTTAAATATCTTAATTTAACTAAGGCCTTGTCCTGGCTTGAATTAAGACCCGTTTGTGAAACTGGGCCAATGTGTTTTAGACAACAGGAACAAATATCTTTACCTTAAAAGTCATGTTTATATGCTCATTAGGCAATTTTATATCTTAAAATTGTAACCTTATTTCTCATAATTTCAACTTGCAACCCTTTCTCAACGATGAGATTTTGAAGTGACTGATAATTTATACAATATGAAGAGTTCCAATGCAAAAGCGTCTAAAATTAGATAACAATACTGAGTGAATGCTCTCCACACATACTGTGTATGTTCAAGTACTTTCAAGTACTCTCAAGTACTAAAGTTCATTTAAATTAGGGATGTTCATCAACCTTTAACCGACTGCTAAGAATTTTGACCGATTAATATAATCAGTTAAACGGTTTAAAGTCACTTATTTATTTATTTTTAGTAATTTATCAAAATGTTTTAAAAGGTTTACTGCATGGTTAAAATAAGCTATACGCCTATAAAAAACACGTTTTTTAGAGAGAGTGAGAGAGAGCCTATAAGTAGCATTTTATTATTTCATTCAGAAATAGGCCGACTCGAATTACAAACATTATAATAAACACTGTAACCATAGCTAGGCTATTTTAGTTCCCCTCACTCCACAACAAATCCTTTCAATTAACAGTATAGGCTAGAAAATAACAAGAATTAAAAATAAGAAACGACTAACCAAAACGTATTATTTTAGGCTAAAACGAAACTGAAACGAGGGTCTCTCCTTCAACACAAAATCAAATGTTCTCGTATTCGCAATATTTGAATGCCAAAATATTATTTACCTTTTATGTAGGCCTACTTCACCCCGTTACAATTTACACGGAAAACAAAAAGTTTTGCATAACTTCACGCCCCAGTACGTGATAACGCTTAAGGGCACACATTTTACTACATATTTAAATAGAGCAGTGTGTTTTTTCCATATGTTTGACTGGTTATTTTTTATAATGATAATGAACAGGCTGCATTGTCAAGGTAGAATGCTTAAATGTGAGGTGGAGCAAGCACTTGATTTTTCCCCTTCTAACAGTGAAAGCAACTCCTCTTGGTCATGAAGATAATCGGAATTGTAAAAGGTTTGCTTTTATTTGTGCTTTTTTGTAAAATAAGACAAAAGAATAGAATGCAGCTTTCTGCCGTCTGCATTAATCTCGCGCAGCATAACAATGAACAAACTCTGCATACTCAAAAAAACACTGGGTTAAAAACAACCCAATTTGAGCTGGGTGAATATAGGACAGAACACATTTGGGGTTAATTTTACCCAGTAAATTGGGTTGTTTATTTAACCCATCATAAATGGTTGATTTAGCTCAGCTAATGGGTTTATTCGTTTCTATTATAATATAAGCTTTTTTTTTTACTTTATGCATGAAATTATATTTACAGATTAACTTAAATCCTCTAAACTTTTGTAAAATACTCCAGAACCACTGGTTTACATGATAACTTTCTCATTTGCTTGTTTTTATGTAAGCTATAGGCCTACACATTGCCTATTTAATCTCGTTTAAAAAACATTGGAAGTAAAGATTAAACATTAAACAGACGTAATTCACGAGTAAATCGACCACTCTGTAATTCCGTTTCCACCGTATCGGCTCTGGCTCTCGTGACCGAGCTGGAGTCGTGTTTGACGGGAACTGATCACGAATAAGACCGCCGCCCTGCGCTTCACTCCTGGACGAGATGTACTGCGATTGCCTTCACAGTCTGCCCAAAAACAAACAGTAAACAGATCTGAGGACATATTTTAACATCCAAAGTATTTGTGTTCTGTATCTTTATAAATATAATCGTATCAAGCAATAAGACCGACTGAGCGACGTTCGTTTGGTGATTCACACCGCGCGCCTGTATGTTGCTGGCATAAATTTGAACGATATACTGCACAGAAACAATTTTATAAATAAACTAAAATGTACACAAACACTGAACAAATAACCCCCCAAAAATGACCCAAAAGGCTCAACCCAGCATTTGGGTTAATTTTTTATTTTTAGAGTAGGCTGCTTGTTGCACAGTATTTCTTTCGTTTTCTTAAGTTATTATTCAAGTGAAAATATATTTCTAGTATATGCCTATTTATTCGTTATAATATATAGCGCCTAGCTTTATTATGTTGTTCTCTGCTTGCAGAAGTGCTGCAGGTGCATGATGTAATATAATATGATCATGTAAATCCTCCTTCTGTTGCCTGCTGCTTTTTGCGCATGTCAAATTAATACCCGAAAAATAATTGTTAGTATTTTTAACGTGTTACAGACACTTATTCTTTCTAATTTAATTCAGTTCTAATTTAAAATATTATTGTCGGTTAACGGTTAGGAAAAATAACCGAAATTAACATCCCTAATTTAAATGTATAAAATTTGTTTTTGAAGCCACTTGGAAAACTTTCGTAAAAAATTAAATAATTAAAAATTTAAACACGCTTCATATTCAAAACAGCACACAAGATGAAATGCAGATATAGAATTTCACAAAATACACCTTGCTTATCAGGCCCATGAAAGCACACACAAGATGAAATGCACCTTACAAAGAATTATTTTGTGGCGTAAATAAAAGAAAAACACTTTCTAAAATTAAAATAAACCAAAACTGCGGGGAAATGCGTTCTATAAAATGTCTGTCACTCTTCACAGTATTTTAGAATTTGCTTTTAGAAACATTAACTTAAGACAAACTATTGCTTAGCCTATTCCACAGATTCTGGAATTAGCAAATTACCAAAGGGGCATTTTGGGCTGAGCGAGCGGCGCTGAGCGTATTGAGCGAGCGCCATCTCCAGAAAGACGCTCTTGCTCTGAAGGAAATATGATCGCTCTGCTCCTCGCTCCGCTCGCGCTCCGCTCTGCTCACATGCTCTGCTGTATGATGATCGAAATCGCGAAATGGCCTCAAACGATTAGTAAATAAACTGCAGAATGTTATGTTCCCTTCCGAAGGGAACTTCTACACTGCGTCCTCTAGAGGGCGCTATGGGAACACCTTCAGCGTGACCGGTCTCTGAAGCATGAATAAAAACACACAATGCACTTGGCAGGTGGAAGCCTATGATGTAAGCAAATGAGCGTCCGTGGGCATAAAAGGGCGCCTGTGGAACACGTCATCCTCTTTTTGTCTTCAGGGGACTTTGTTTCTGAAGTGTGAGTAATTATGTCTGTTGAGAAACGCTTTAGGAGGTGTGTCGATCCGTGTCAGCGTTTTCTGACACCAGATGACACACATGATTTGTGCGTTATGTGTTTGGACGAAGAGCACGCGCGCTCTGTTCTCGAGGGAATGGAGTGCACGCATCGTGAGCTTTTCTCTCTGGGAAAGCTCCGCTCTCGTATGTCCCTTTTCTCGAGAGAATTGGGGCAATCATCTGCCCCCCGCAGCTCGGGTCCAGCCGCTGCTGACGCAGCGAGGTGACTGAGGTTGTGGGGATCGCAGATGGAGCTCGCTGACGAGTCTGCGGGAGGAATTAATATCTCGCGCCCGTCAGCGGCTGACGAGAGTAAACTGCTGGAGGAAGATGTATTGTCTCTTACATCTTCTGATCCAGCAGGAAGTGATCTGCTGGCTCATGGTGGGCTGATGAAGGCGGAGAGGATATTTCTGAGCCTTCTCAGCTTGTCTGCCCCGCGTATGTAGAGCTGTTGGTGGTTATGAAGCGTGCGCCTCTGTTAGGTTAGACCTACAGTGGAGGCACGAAAAGGAGGAGGGGCTTGCAGTAGACTTGATGAGCGATCTCTCTCTGGCATAACCTCTCAGCTCCCGTGAGCCTTCCAGATCTTCATAGTGAGATCATGTAGGCATGGGATAAACCATATTCAGCCCGCATCCATCGGTATAAGCATGCTAATTATGCTGACATCGAAGGGAGGCGCGGGCGCGGATATGCGTCGCTTGCGAGCTAAAAAAAAAAAAAAAAAAACGGTATTTTTTAACCTGGATCGAGTGTTGTTAGGCTTCCTCTCATTTAAGAGAGTCCTTTTGCTGAAGTCTCCGCTCTCCAGAGCTCCGCTTAGACTGCACTATTAGTATGTAGGCTCTATTGTGAGCCTCGCTAGCTGTCGCTAGCGCTGAGTGAAGTCAGGTCTCCTCTCGCTTTACAGAGTCGTTATGCTGAGACTTCCACTCGTATGGGTTCCCCTACCTGGATCGAGTGTTGCTAGGCTTCCTCTCATTTAAGAGAGTCATTCTGCTGAAGCCTCCGCTCTCCAGAGCTCCGCTTAGACCGCACTATTGGTGTGTAGGCTCTATTGTGAGCCTTGTTAGCTTTCTCTAGCGCTGAGTGTAGTCAGGTCTCCTCTCACTTTAGATAGTCGTTATGCTGAGACCTCCACTCTTAAGAGCTCCTGTACCTGGATCGAGTGTTGCTAGGCTTCCTCTCATTTAAGAGAGTCATTCTGCTGAATCCTCCGCTCTCCAGAGCTCCGCTTAGACCGCACTATTGGAGTGTAGGCTCTATTGTGAGCCTTGCTAGCTTTCTCTAGCGCTGAGTGTAGTCAGGTCTCCTCTCACTTTAGAGAGTTGTTATGCTGAGAACTCAACTCTTAAGGGCTCCTGAACCAGGATTGTGTGTTGCTAGGCTTCCTCTCGTTTAAGAGAGTCATTCTGCTGGAGCCTCCGCTCTCCAGAGCTCCGCTTAGTCTGCACTGTTAGTATGTAGGCTCTATTGTGAGCCTCGCTAGCTATCTCTAGCGCTGAGTGTAGTCAGGTCTCCTCTCGCTTAGAGAGTCGTTATGCTGAGACTTCCTCTCGTAAGAGCTCCTCTACCTGGATTGAGTGTTGCTAGGCTTCCTCTCGTTTAAGAGACTCATTTTTCTGAAGCCTCCGCTCTCCAGAGCTCCGCTTAGACTGCACTACTAGTATGTAGGCTCTATTGTAAGCCTCGCTAGCTGTCTTTAGCGCTGGGTGAAGTCAGGTCTCCTCTCGCTTTACAGAGTCGTTATGCTGAGACTTCCACTCTTAGGAGTTCCCCTACCTGGATCGAGTGTTAGGCTTCCTCTCGTTAAGAGAGTCATTCTACTGAAGCCTCTGCTCTCCAAAGCTCCGCTTAGGCAATACTATGCACAGGCTCTTTCTTGAGCCTCACTAACTGACTTTGGCATTGAGTGTAGCCAGGTCTCCTCTCACTTAGAGAGTCATTATGCTGAGACCTCCACTCTGAGAGTTCCCCTACCTGGATCGAGTGTTAGGCTTCCTCTCGTTTAAGAGAGTCATTCTACTGAAGCCTCTGCTCTCCAGAGCTCCGCTTAGGCAGCACCATTAGTACGTAGTCTCTATTGTGAGCCTCGCTAGCTGTCTTTAGCGCTGAGTGTAGTCCGGTCTCCTCTCGCTTTAGAGAGTCGGTATGCTGAGACCTCCACTCTTAAGAGCCCCCCAACTAGGGTTGAGTGTTGTTAGGCTTCCTCTCGTTAGAGAGTCGTCCTGCTGAGGCCTCCACTCTTCAGAGCTCTGTCTCTGGCAGTAATAGGAGAATGTAGGCTCTTCTTGAGCATCACTAACTGCCTGTGGCGTTGAGTGTAGCCAGGTCTCCTCTCAATTAGAGAGTCGCTATGCTGAGACCTCCACTCTTAAAGAGTTCCCCTACCTGGATCGAGTGTTAGGCTTCCTCTCGTTTAAGAGAGTCATTCTACTGAAGCCTCTGCTCTCCAAAGCTCCGCTTAGGCAGGACCATTATTATGTAGTCTCCATTGTGAGCCTTGCTAGCTGTCTTTAGCGCTGAGTGTAGTCTGGTCTCCTCTCGCTTTAGAGGGTCGGTATGCTGAGACCTCCACTCCTAAGAGCCCCCCAACTAGGGTTGATGCTTGGCTTCCTCTCGTTTAGAGAGTCATTCTGCTGAAGCCTCCACTCTCTAGAGCTCCGCTTAGGCAGCACTATGCACAGGCTCTTTCTTGAGCCTCACTAACTGCCTCTGGCATTGAGTGTAGCCAGGTCTCCTCTCAATTAGAGAGTCGTCATGCTGAGACCTCCACTCTTAAGAGTTCCCCTACCTGGATCGAGTGTTGCTAGGTTTTCTCTCGTTTTAGAGAGTCATTCTGCCTAAGCCTCCATTCTCCAGAGCTCCGCTTAGGCAGTACTATGTGCATGCTCTTCCTTAGCCTCACTAGCTGTTCATAGCGTCGAGTGTAGAAGTCTCCTCTCAATCTAGAGAGATTGAGCTAGTCTATGATGGAGCTTTGAGGTTGCCTGAAGAGGGGTTTTGACCCTAGTTCTGCTGGGCAGGGATGGTGTTCCTCGAGTCTGTGACTTAGGAATCCAGCTTTTGGACACTCTTTCCCTCAGCATGGCGGCGTTGGCATAGCGTTCCCATAGCGCCCTCTAGAGGACGCAGTGTAGAATTTCCCTTTGGAAGGGAACGTCTCAGGTTACATATGTAACCATAGTTCCCTGAGAATAGGGAACGAGACACTGCATCTCTTGGCCATGCTTCCAGCATTCCTGTCGGCGTCCCCTTTGAAAAAAGAGGATGACGTGTTCCACAAGCGCCCTTTTATGCCTGCGGATGCTCATTTGCTTATGTCATAGGCTTCCACCTGCCAATGCCAAGTGCATTGTGTGTTTTTATTCATGCTTTAGAGACCAGTCACGCTGAAGGCATTCCCATAGCGCCCTCTAGAGGACGCAGTGTCTCGTTCCCTGTTCTCAGGCACGAACGGGACAGAGCAGAGCAATGGCTGGGTCTGCCTCCTCCCGGGGCAGCGCTTGCTAGTTCACCACCTGGTCCCTGAAGGGCATGGTGGGAACTTTGGGCACATATCCAGGCCGGGGTCTCAGGACAACGTGAGAGTCAGCCGGCCCGAATTCTAGGCACGAATCGTCGACCGAAAATGCTTGCAGGTCCCCTACCCTCTTGACTGTGGCCAATGCCGAGAGGAGCACTGTCTTCAGAGACAGAAACTTAAGCTCTACTGACTGCAGAGGCTCAAAGGGGGCCCCCCTCAAGGCCAACAGGACCGAGGGGAGATCCCAAGAGGTTACCAGGTGAGGGCGCGGAGGATTTAGCCTCCTTGCCCCTCTGAGGAACCTGATGACCAGGTCGTGTTTCCGCAGAGACTTACCATCTACTGCATCGTGATGTGTGGCAATAGCGGCGACATACAGTTTGAGGGTGGAGGGAGACAGCCTTCGCTCCAACCCATCCTGCAGGAAAGAAAGCACGACTGCGATCGGGCATCTACGGGGGTCCTCCCGGCGGGGAGAACACCAATTGACGAACAGGTTCCACTTCAGCCTGTAAGCTTGTCTCGTAGACAGAGCCCTGGCAGAAGTGATAGTGTTTACTACCGCTGGAGGTAGCCCACTTAGAACCTCCGCATCCCGTCCAAGGACCATACGTGGAGATTCCACAAGTCTGGGCGCGGGTGCCAGTGGGTGCCCCCTCTTTGAGAAAGTAGATCCCTCCTCAGAGGAATTTGCCAAGGAGGGGCTGTCGCGAGGAGCATCAGTTCTGGAAACCACGTCCGATTGGGCCAGTAAGGCGCCACCAAGAGGACTTGCTCCTCATCCTCCCTGACCTTGCACAGGGTCTGTGTGAGAAGGCTCACTGGGGGAAACGAATATTTGCGTAAGCCCCGAGGCCAGCTGCATGCCAGCGCATCTGTACCGAGGGTCCCCTCGGACAGGGAGAAAAACAACTGGCAGTGGGACGTGTCCGGGGAGGCAAACAGGTCTACCTGAGCGTCCCCGAAGCGTCTCCAAATCAGCTGGAGTACCTCGGGGTGGAGTCGCCATTCTCCCGGAAGGGCGTGCTGACGTGAGTGCTCGTCGGCTGCACGGTTGAGCTCGCCTGGGACATGAACGGCGCGAAGCGACCTCAGATGCTTCTGACTCCAAAGGAGGAGATGGCGGGCGAGTTGCGACATGCGACGGGAGCGTAGACCGCCCTGGTGGTTGATGTACGCAACGGTCGCAGTGTTGTCCGAGCGGACCAGTACATGCTTCTCGTGTAGCAGCGTTCTGAAGCGGCGCAGAGTAAGCCATACTGCCAGCAACTTGAGGCAATTGATATGCCACTGCAGCTGGGGCCCTGTCCAGAGCCCCGCGGCTGCGTGCCCGTTGCACATGGCCCCCCAGCCCGTGGCAGTGGCGTCTGTTGAAACAACAATGTGCCTGGATACTTGCTCTAGGGGAACTCCTGCCCGAAGAAAGGCAAGGTCCGACCAAGGGCTGAAGGTGCGACGGCAGGACGGGGTGAGTGAGACCCGGTATGTGCCGTGGCGCCATGCCCATCTCGGGACTCGGTCGTGAAGCCAACGCTGAAGCGGTCTCATATGAAGCAATCCGAGCGGCGTGATAGCGGCTGAGGATGCCATATGCCCCAGGAGCCCCTGAAAATGTTTCAGTGGAACCGCCCTCTTGCGCTGGAGAGACTCCAGGCATCTCAGCATTGACTGAGCACGCTCCTCTGAGAGACGTGCTGTGAGGTTGACCGAGTCCAACTCCATGCCGAGAAAAGAGATCCTCTGCGTAGGGGAGAGTTTGCTCTTTTCCCGGTTGACCTGAAGTCCCAACCGGCTGAGGTGACTGAGCACCATATACCTGTGTTCGCACAACAGTGCTCGAGACTGGGCCAGGATGAGCCAGTCGTCGAGGTAGTTGAGGATACGAATGCCTGCTTCCCTTAACGGTACAAGGGCTGCTTCTACGACCTTGGTGAAGACACGAGGCGACAGGGATAGCCCGAAGGGAAGGGCCTTGTACTGGTATGCTCGCCCCTCGAACGCAAAGCGGAGAAACGGTCTGTGTCGAGGGAGGATCGAGACATGGAAGTAGGCGTCCTTCAGGTCGATTGCTGCAAACCAATCGAAGGGACGGACGCATTGAAAGATGCGTCTCTGCGTCAACATCCTGAACGGGAGCTTGTGAAGGGCCCGGTTCAGAACGCGCAGGTCCAGGATTGGTCGTAACCCACCGTCTTTCTTGGGTACGATGAAGTAGGGGCTGTAGAACCCTGACTTCATCTCGGCTGGAGGGACCGGCTCTATCGCGTCCTTCGCCAGTAGGACCGCGACTTCTGCACGCAAGAAAGGGGCATCCTTGCTCAACACTGAGGTGAACCGAATGCCCCTGAACTTGGGGGGACGCCGGGCGAACTGAATCGCGTAGCCGAGTCTGATAGTCCTCAGGAGCCAGCGAGACGGCCTGGGGAGCTCTATCCAGGCCCCCAGGGACCGTACAAGCGGGACCAGGGGAGTTACTGACGTACCCACGGTGGGGCAGCGAAATGGAGCACAGGGGCCCGACTCGAAAGGCAGTGCGTCTCGAAGTGGGGTCTGAGTGTGTGGTGTGACACTGACCTGGCTCCATAGTTGGGTAGGGGATGCGGGAGAAGGCGTCGCGTCCTCGGACCGGACCCTGCTGCCCACCCGGGGGTCAGTGGCGGAACAGAACAAAAAGGAAACAAAAGATTCTCCACCCGGCCCTCCTCCGGGGGAAGGAGTGGTGTGGTCACCATCTCCTGAAGAGCAGGATCCAAAGGCTCCGGGTCGCCCGTCTCAGGGACGCCGCCTGCCCTGGCTCTTCACGGGCTTGGCAGGGGCGGAGGCGGGCTGCGCCGGTCTCCTGCGGCCAGCTCCACGCTGCGGCCGTAGTGCAGGCTGCTGTTGTGGCCGAGCTGGAGCGGAGGTGGAGGCAGCAGGAGGGCACCCTCGGCGACGAGCAGATGGAGGGGCTGCAGCCGGCGGTGGGGTGGAGACAGCAGCGGACCGCCGGGGCAGGATGTGACGAAACGCCTCCCTCTGCTTCAGTGCGGCGGAGAACTGTTGGGCAAAGTCCTCCACCGCTTCGCCGAATATGCCGGCCTGGGAGATCGGGGAGTCCAGGAAGCGGTGCTTGTCGGACTCCCTCATATCCGCCAAGGTCAGCCACAGGTGGCGCTCCTGGACCACTAATGTGGACATCGTCTGACCCAGGGCCCGCGCCGTGACTTTCGTCGCCCTTAGTGCGAGGTCCGTCGCTGTGCGCAGTTCCTGCAACACACCTGGGTCAGCATCACCCTCGTGCAGCTGTTTCAATGCCTTGGCCTGGTGGAACTGCAGGAGGGCCATGGCGTGCAGGGTGGAAGCGGCCTGTCCAGCAGCACCGTAAGCCTTGGCCGTTAGAGCGGACGAGAACTTACAGGCCCTGGACGGAAGGCGTGGATTACCCCTCCAGGCGGCAGCGCCTTGCGGGCAAAGCTGCATGGCAATGGCGCGCTCGACTGGGGGGACCTCCACATACCCTTGGGCCGCTCCACCGTCGAGGGTGGTGAGGACGGAGGAGGCACTAGGCCTGTTTCGGGCAGAAAAAGGTGCCTTCCAAGACCTAGTCACCTCCTCATGCACTTCCGGGAAGAAAGGAACCGGGGGCGGTTGCCGACGTTCGGCCTGCGCCCCCAGGAACCAATCATCCAGCCTTGAGCGCTCGGGAGAAGGGACTGAGACGTTTTCTAAGACACGCACAAATGCATGTAAGTTATTGAAACAGTGCTGCACAAGCTTGCAGTGCCAGGGTTCAAAGTCCAAAGTGTGAGAAAAATCTGTGCTAAAACACTTTTACTCGTCAGCTGCTCAGTAACATTTGTATTAGTTTTTAAAGGCATGTGCCAATTCGATACGTGCGACAAACATCTTCCCAAACTCGTCAGAATCATTTATGAATCTGCTGTCAACAAAAAGAAGCACTTAGTTCTTCCTGCGGGTTTCTGCCAAAATAAAAGCTCATCAACATTCATTAATGTTGGTATTGTAATTTTAATGTTGTTCTGTAAAATAAAATAAAGCAAGACAATAATAATGATAATAATAATTACCCTACAACAGCTCTATTAATACATTTATTATAACATTCACACATTCAAATTGGGTTCAAATTGGGATATGTAATATATTCTAATGTTTCTAATCTTTTTCTCAGAAAGGCTGTATTTATTTTGTACAGAAAAAAATGCATGCCTGATTCAAGAAGGGGTCTCAAAAATGGCCAAAAATTGTGCTTTGATTGGTATAATGTCTGATGGAATGTTAAAAAATATTCAGTGTTAAGTAAATATTTTTTAATTGTTGTTTTGTAATTGACTGTTTTATTTGAAAAGCAGGACAAAAGAGTAAAAAGCACTTTTTGGCTATTTAATTTATGCAATGGTGAAGAAATGGCAAAATAGGCCTACATGGGAGAAAAAATTAGGAAAAACTGTGTTCGGTATTCGGCCCAGTGTTTCATTTTGTTCGGCTTCAGTTTTGGCCAAGAATTTTGATTTCGGTGCATCCATAAGAAGTAATGGGATAAAAGTGTATAGTTTGGGTATAAACACTTACAGTAGCGATCAAATAGTAGCAGTAGCGAGTATGAGTATGCTACAGTAGCGATCAAAACGATAGTATCTTAACACTTGTATTGTTAACGACAACCCGTTTAAAAAGTATTTGTCATTGAAACATTCATTCAGGAGATAATAGTGAAAGAAGTCTTTATGAAGTGAGACACTGACTCCTTTTGAGACTTGAATTTTTATGTTTTATATTGTTCAAATGAATATATATTTTTAAAAGACTTTTGTTTGTCATTTTGTCAGAACCACTAGTAAATTACGTTATTTTTAGTTTTCTATTTTTTTTTTCAGAATCGTGATCTCCAATTTATATTAAAAAAAATTGTGATTCTCAATTTATTCAGAATCGTGCAGCTCTAGTGTACATGTTGTTATTACAGCATATAATTAATTAAAATAGAAGTTTAATTTCATAAAGTACAAGTTGATTTCAAAATGCATCTACATTTATTTGCATTTTGTGTTTTTCAGTTGAATAAGAGTATTTTTCCCTATATATTTCATCATTGAGGATTTAAAAAAAAGAAGTCTAAAAATCTCTTCTTGTCTCGTTCTTGTGAACTCAGTCTCATCTCGTCTCATGGGATAAGTGTCTCGTCACACCATTACTAGTCAAACAACAGTAGTTTATCAGTAATCCTAAAAAATACCACTGCCAAACACACATGCTAAAAAACGTCTCAGGTTACGTATGTAACCATGGTTCCCCGAGTGGGGAACGAGACACTGCGTCCCCTAGGGGTCGCTACGGGGAATGCCCTCAGCGTGACTCGGTCTGAAGATACATATGAAAAAACACCACCTGTTGGCCGGCGACAGCCCATGACGTCACTACCGGCGTACCACAATATAAGTGCCGCCGGGAGGATACATCATCAGCTTCTTCGTCTGAAGCTTGCGTCCGAAGCATGGCTCAAAGCCCAGGGGACGCAGTGTCTCGTTCCCCACTCGGGGAACCATGGTTACATACGTAACCTGAGACGTTCCCCTTCATGGGAACTCGAACTGCGTCCCCTAGGGGTCGCTACGGGGAACGTTATACCCAGTTCACCATGCTGAGGGGAATGCAAGCCAATTTTGCAAAAAAGGCGAGCACTACCGCTCAGAAGGGAGCGGCAAGCCCAACCATGAGCTCTGGAGAGCGGGGAACTCATTCCTCAGAATGAGAGGGAACTCCGCCGCTCAGCAGGGAGCGGCATGCTCATAGATAACCCTCTATAGTGAGGGGAGCAATGCTAGCTCGACCAGCAAGGAGAGCGACCTATCACAGAGCTCTGAGGAGCGGAGAACTCATTCCTCAGAATGAGAGGGAACTCAGACGCTCCGCAGGGAGCGGCATGCTCAAAGGTGACCCTCTAATGAGGGGAGCAATGCTAGCTCTACCTATAACGAGCTCTGGAGAGCGGAGAACTCATTCCTCAGAATGAGAAGGAACTCAGACGCTCAGCAGGGAGCGGCATGCTCATAGATAACCCTCTATAGTGAGGGGAGCAATGCTAGCTTGACCAGCAAGGAGAGCGACTTATCACAGAGCTCTGAGGAGCGGAGAACTCATTCCTCAGAATGAGAGGGAACTCAGACGCTCCGGAGGGCATAGGTGACCCCGGAAAACTCATTCCTCAGAATGAGAGGGAACTCCTCTTTTTTTTTTTTTTTTGCCTTAGCTTAGCAGGAAATTTCCACCTAACCTCGGTCAGGTGAAATTTACGGTGGTTACAGGGGAATTAGAGAGGAATGAGAGGGCTTGCCTCTCTCTGACCCGCGCCTCTCTCTCACCCTCGCAGGAGGGGGAGGGGCATGAGTCGCGAGACTAGCCTTCTGAGCCCATCTCTGACCCTCAGACCGAGATGGGCTAGGACCCCTGGTTTTTCGGGCTCAGACCTGGATTATATAGAACCTTACCCAGGTCTTTCAGCAGATCAGTCTGGTACGCCTTAGTGTGCAACGAAGCGACGGTCTGACCTGCTGCTGCATATACCCTGCCATTTAAGCGAGATTCAGGGGCTTAGGTGGCCAGGGGGGAGCCTTGAGAGAGGATGTCTGCCACAGAGAGATAAGCTGTTTATCATCTCTTGCACAGGGGACATCCCCTCATAGCCATTTTCACACAGTGTCAGCATAACTAGTATGCTGAAACCTATGAATACGAGAAAAAAATTGCTTTTTTATGATCCACAACCCCCAAAAACTCGTTCATATGCAGAGAAGAGCACTAGCCGCTGAATCTGATTATGTCAGAAAGATCGCATCGTCACAATCCAGCAGCTCACTCTCGTTCTCGTCCGACGCGCGCGAAAAGGGGCGGTCCCTCTTTTCTTTCTCACTCATCGGCCACATCCAACTGCTAATTTCATTACCTCCGTGCCTCGGCAGCGGTGGGTCCCGAATCGCAGGAAGCAGACGGCTGCCCCTCTTTCCTCGGAAAGAGGGACAGGACGAGAGCGGAGCTTTTACATAGAAAAAGCTCACAGTGCACGCAGATTTCCCCTCAAGGACATCGCGTGCGTGTTCCTTGCCCAAACAAAAGGCGCAAAGATTGTGTGTGTCATCGCGGTGGGTCCCGATTTTTCCACACACAATCTTAAACGCCTTGCTAGTGCTCTCCATTTGATAGAGAGAAAACTGTACTCTTACCAGATTGCACGCTTCAAACAAACCAGTCAGTGAAGACGAAAAAGCTGATGATGTAATCTCCCGGCGGCACTTATATTGTGGCACGCCGGTAGTGACGTCATGGGCTGTCGCCGGCCAACAGGTGGCGTTTTTACATATGTATCTTCAGACACGAGTCACGCTGAGGGCGTTCCCCGTAGCGACCCCTAGGGGACGCAGTTCGAGTTCCCATGGAGGGGAACTATGGTTACATATGTAACCTGAGACGTTTTCTAAGACACGCAAAATGCATGTAAGTTATTGAAACAGTGCTGCACAAGCTTGCAGTGCCAGGGTTCAAAGTCCAAAGTGTGAGAAAAATCTGTGCTAAAACACTGTTACTCGTAAGCTGCTCAGTAACATTTGTATTAGTTTTTAAAGGCATGTGCCAATTCGATACGTGCGACAAACATCTTCCCAAACTCGTCAGAATCATTTATGAATCTGCTGTCAACAAAAAGAAGCACTTAGTTCTTCCTGCGGGTTTCTGCCAAAATAAAAGCTCATCAACATTCATTAATGTTGGTATTGTAATTTTAATGTTGTTCTGTAAAATAAAATAAAGCAAGACAATAATAATGATAATAATAATTACCCTACAACAGCTCTATTAATAGATTTATTATAACATTCACACATTCAAATTGGGTTCAAATTGGGATATGTAATATATTCTAATGTTTCTAATCTTTTTCTCAGAAAGGCTGTATTTATTTTGTACAGAAAAAAATGCATGCCTGATTCAAGAAGGGGTCTCAAAAATGGCCAAAAATTGTGCTTTGATTGGTATAATGTCTGATGGAATGTTAAAAAATATTCAGTGTTAAGTAAATATTTTTTAATTGTTGTTTTGTAATTGACTGTTTTATTTGAAAAGCAGGACAAAAGAGTAAAAAGCACTTTTTGGCTATTTAATTTATGCAATGGTGAAGAAATGGCAAAATAGGCCTACATGGGAGAAAAAAATTGGAAAAACTGTGTTCGGTATTCGGCCCAGTGTTTCATTTTGTTCGGCTTCAGTTTTGGCCAAGAATTTTGATTTCGGTGCATCCATAAGAAGTAATGGGATAAAAGTGTATAGTTTGGGTATAAACACTTACAGTAGCGATCAAATAGTAGCAGTAGCGAGTATGAGTATGCTACAGTAGCGATCAAAACGATAGTATCTTAACACTTGTATTGTTAACGACAACCCGTTTAAAAGTATTTGTCATTGAAACATTCATTCAGGAGATAATAGTGAAAGAAGTCTTTATGAAGTGAGACACTGACTCCTTTTGAGACTTGAATTTTTATGTTTTATATTGTTCAAATGAATATATATTTTTAAAAGACTTTTGTTTGTCATTTTGTCAGAACCACTAGTAAATTACGTTATTTTTAGTTTCCTATTTTTTTTTTCAGAATCGTGATCTCCAATTTATATAAAAAAAAATAGTGATTCTCAATTTATTCAGAATCGTGCAGCTCTAGTGTACATGTTGTTATTACAGCATATAATTAATTAAAATAGAAGTTTAATTTCATAAAGTACAAGTTGATTTCAAAATGCATCTACATTTATTTGCATTTTGTGTTTTTCAGTTGAATAAGACTATTTTTCACTATATATTTCATCATTGAGGATTAAAAAAAAAGAAGTCTAAAAATCTCTTCTCGTCTCGTTCTTGTGAACTCAGTCTCGTCTCGTCTCGTCTCGTGGGATAAGTGTCTCGTCACACCATTACTAGTCAAACAACAGTAGTTTATCAGTAATCCTAAAAAATACCACTGCCAAACACACATGCTAAAAAGCAAAAACTTACATATAGTAAGAAATGGTTATAAAAAACTGAAGTAGTAGGAAAATATGTAATGTACAATCTATTCAAAATAACTTTATATTTTGAGCACACAAAAAACAACCATACTTTTACATTTTTTAAGATCTAGGTAGTATTTTTATTTGTGATTTTTAACTAATGAGAATGTCTTAAACTGAAGATACACTTATTGTGGGTGCAGTCAGTTTATATAGTCCCTCCTTAGTGTACTAGTAGTCTAAATAGTGTATGCAAATGTTGTCTTGTCATAAAGACACAATTATTTGTCACATAAATATGAGTACATAGCTTGATTGGATTGTCCTTTTTATGTCATTATTCTCTCAGAATCTACAACGTCCATCTCTGATCCATGCTATAATTATACCACTCTTGATGAATACTGGAGAAACATACGGCAAAGCCCATATCAGTACTCTGGCTATGATGACACCCTTGTTGAATGGAGTGGCTGGTATCGGCTGTATCTGAATGGAGAAAGTGCCCAGATGTCTGAGTGGTGTGTGAGTAATACGGGATGTGGTGGTGAAACTGTACTGTATCTCAACGGCTCTCATCCAACACTTGAGGATGGAGAGGTGACCCGTGAAGTTGTGGGAAGTCGTTCGTGGTGGTGGGGATATTCCAATCAGTGTGGTGCCTATACATCCACCTCCGTCCAAGTCAAAGCCTGTCCAGGAGATTATTACATCTATGAATTTGTCAAACCCATCATATCAGCCCCCAGGCCTACATACTGTGCAGGTGACATTTTAACTCTTTTCTCTCTCCTTTTATTTCTTTTGTGAATTTTTTTTTTTTTTTTTTTGAATGTTACTATCAAGAGTAAATGCTCAGAGTATTAGAAAAAATAACATGCATCTTAATTAATTATTTAATTAATTTAAACATGGTTTAATTAGCTAGAATTAGTACTGTCCATGAACCATTCTGTAGGCTACTATGTAAGTCTCACTCTTACCATACTCTACACAGCACTCCCCTATTGTAGCTCTCATGTTTGTTAGCTTTTATAACATTTTATAAAAATATTAGCTATGCAGAATATCGAATTTGGATCGGTCTCATCAGACTGATACCCCGATCCAGCAGAAAATACCTGTATCGAAGCGATACCGATCCTGAATAACGGATCAGCGCACCCCTATTATAAACACTGAATTAATACCAACATATGAAATTAAATGAATTACAGAATAATTAGGAATGTTGGACAATAAATATATAACAGGAATAAAACAGCTTGACAGTAAACAGTTTTTTTGCAGTATTGTCTTATATTAATGTCCGTTAAAGGAAGGCTGTAATTTTTTTTTATATAAACACACACACACACACACACACACACACACACACACACACACTTTCCAACATTATTTATTTAATTATGACAGACACAGCAATGCATCATGTTCTAGAGATCATCATGTTTGCAGTGTGTTCCAGGGGATTAAAACGTATATATTTCAGACCTAGCGGAGTAGTAGTAAATAATAATATAGTTATTGTAAATGTGTAAAGTTGTATAAGCTCATTATAACTTAGTGTCATATCCAAATAAATCATTATTTCTCTCTGTTTATGTGTATCTGCGCTGTTGTCCAGTTGGAATTTTCACCCCAAAATGGCGGCCGCGCTACCGATGCGCCACCGAGTGGCTGCTACCCAAAAAGAGTTTTGCCTCTTGGTCTTCTATACTCTTTGCCGGAGCTATCCGTTTTATAATTACATAAATAAATATATATATATATGTTTGTGTGTTAGTCTAAATACCTGTTTACATAATGTTTGGTAAACTAATGAAGGCTCTGTGAAATTTCACTTATTTCGCAATTTAAACATATGAACAACAAATATATTGAAAATAATGTATATTTTATAATATTATACTATATATTATTATGAACTCAGTCAGTGCTATTACATGAGTTGTTATAGTGTTGCTCTGCCACATACTGCAGGCTTCAGCCAGGTGTAGCCTGCTTGATTTTACTTTGATAAAATAAACTTTGTATTTGATAATATACTTTCCTTCAATGTACAATAAATAAAGTATTTTAATGGTACTTTTCCAAATACCATTACAGTTGCATTCCAAAGCCTCAGCAGTGATCCCTGCTACAACTATGAGTCTCTGGATCGTCCCTGGAGAGCCAACAATGAAAGTGGAGATTGGATTTGTGAAGACTCTTTCTCCTGGAACGGCTGGTACCGGCTTTTCTACAATGGAATGAACATCCAGATGTCAGAGACCTGTGCTAGTTCATACAGCTGTAACACATACATGAATCTGTGGCTCAGTCGTCCTCATCCTCAGATAGAGGATGGAGTAGTGATCAGAGAGGTCTGTGCAGGGTCTTATTGGGTGGCTGCTGTGATTATAAGACAAACCCCATCAGAGTGAAAGCGTGTCCAGGAAATTACTATGTCTATGAACTTGTGACTCCTCAATTCTGGTGTTCAGGATACTGCACAGGTGCCTTGCTTTTTTACCTCTTTCTAAAGTATTTCAAACCTTGTGAAATGATCTCACTCATGTCTTGACTGTCCTTCTTTGTAGATGTCAGCACTATTTCACAGGTGGTTTATACTGTAAGTCCAGCTTTAATCACTGGATCCAGCATCACCTTGAGTAAGTTTCATATGAATGTTTTTATTTTATAATTTTTTTATGCATTTATGGTAACACTTGAGATTATGGAACAATATTCCTTGTTAACTAGTTTCTAATTACATAGTTGCATATTACTATAGGATATTGGTTATTTATTAGTACTTATAAAGCTCTAATTCTGCATAGTATATTCTAGATCCCTTAACTATCATATGCCTAAACATAACAACTACAACAATGACCTTAATAATTATAAATAAACAGTAATTAGGGGAAAACTCTTAGGGGAACTCTTAATACTGAATGTGTTCCCTAATCTAAAGTGTTACTCTATTTATTTATACAGCAATGAAAGTGACACCTTTTCAGGATGAACTTTTAGCTACACTTTCACAGCTATGTTGTGAATTATTTAAGAATCTTTTGATTGCTACTGTTTTGCTGGTACATATTTGCATTCATGAAGTTCTTCAATAAAGTATAACGTGTTCATTTTTATATCTCACTAACACAGATTATGACCCATGCGAAAACTACAACATACAAGACAACTACTGGAGAAGCACACTCAATTACTGGTCTATGTATGGATATATCTCTGATCATGATGACACTCGTGTTGAATGGGATGGCTGGTATCGACTCTTCATTGATGGAGCAAGTGCTCAGATGCCTGAGTGGTGTTTTTATTACATGTCATGTGGAGGTCTTAGTTCTCTGTGGCTTGGTGGCTCTCATCCTCGGCTGGAAGATGGAGTTGTATCTCGTGAAGTTTATGGCTCTCGTTATGATCAGTGCAGTCGCTACACATCCAACCCAATCCAAGTCAAAGCTTGTCCTGGAGATTATTATGTCTACAAATTTACCAGACCAATAGTTGCGATTCCAGCTCCTGTATATTGTGCAGGTACATTCATTCATCTTTTCCTTTGCCATTATCACAAATTGTTTTGGTTTATATTCATATGATATTGAATAGATATAATATGCATTATGCAATGTTCTCTTTCTACTTTTTTCCCCATAGTACCTTTCAGTACCCCAAGTGTTGATCCCTGCTACAACTACACCAGTCTGGATGAGCCTTGGAGAGCCACTGACAACTCTTACTATAACAACTATTACTACAACACCATGTGTGATTATAATGTGGAGTGGAATGGCTGGTACAGGCTGTTCAACAATAGTCAAAATGCCCAGATGCCAGAATCATGTGTTAATTTCGGCATGTGTGGCACTTATCACCCACTGTGGCTCAACGGATCTCATCCACAGCTGGAAGATGGAGTGGTCACCCGTCAGGTCTGTGCCTCCTCATGGGATGACTGCTGTGGTTACACATCCCACCCGATACGAGTCAAAGCCTGTCCTGGGAATTACTATGTTTATAAGTTTGTCAAGCCCATGGAATGTGTAGCTTACTGTACAGGTGAGTATTTACTCATATATAATTTATTAATTTACTGTTTTGGGTTTTGTTTGCTAATTGTTTAGTGAGATGAATTTTTTTTCTTAATACCAGAATCGTCAAACCAGTCCATCCCATCAGTGTCTACCACAACAGAAACAATCCCTCCCACAGAATCTATTACTCTACCAATCACAACCACTGGTATAGTATTGTTTTGCTTCCTTTATAAACCTTAATGAGTACACTGTGAATAAAATTATAGCGGTTTCAACTAATTATTATTTAGTAACTAGTTCCACAGAATTTTCACATTCAATCAATTTCTGACTTCAAAGTGTTAAATGAATTGTTATTTTGTCGTTGGCTCAAACTTTAGTGAACAAGTTGTATAGTCCTTTCAACTAAAATGTTTTAATTTGTCAAACATTTAGAAGACTACAGAAATCAGAATCAAAATCAGAATGAGTTTTATTGCCAGGTATGTTTACACATACGAGGAATTCGTTTTTGTGACAGAAGCTTCCACGGTGCAACAGAATGACATGCAAAAAAACAAACAAGTAAATGTCTCTCTCATAGTATTGACCTTGTACATAAACCTATATTTTTATAGCTTAACAAAATTATAAAAAATGTTTAACTGGTATTTATCAATCACTAAAAACACACACTTTACAACACATAATAGCCTTTTTATAAAAAATGTAATGCAAACTAAACATACAGGAATGAATGAAAAATGTTACCTACATCTTGGATGTCCAAACGGGTGATCTATCCCTTTAAAGCTGCAGGCGACCAACAGATAAAACCAGCATGGTGTAGTTTAATTCTTGGCTGCAACACAGGTCAGATTGAGCAGAGAACTTGTCTGGTTCTCGTGATCTTGTCCCGATGGCTGACAGGGTCTTCAGAGGGGATTTGTCTCTGGAGCTCATCTAACTGACATGGTCTCCGCTGACATTCACAGCTGTAGAAGTCATCTCTAGGTTCTGATCCACCATCTGATCTGGATACAGACCGGATCTGGGTGGTTACATTCACCTCGGAATAAGAAACAGACTAATATTAGCGTAGATACCACTGAGAACAATAAAGCACATTATAATTGTAATAAAAACGTAAACATTTACACATAACCTGGAATGAAAACAATAAATCCATTCCACAATCCATTGCAAATTAGGGAGCATTGATGCAGTATGGAACTGTAATATAACATGTACATTTCATATTATAGGGCTGTTACCTTAAATAGCATAAAATTAATATCAAAATATAACGGTCCTGCCATGTTAACTTCAAATAAGCACATTACTGTGGTTTACATCAAGTTACACATTTAATAGATTTCGGTTAACATTAGCCGTTTTAAGCATAATTAGAGAAAGGCTGCGCAATCTCTTCATATCTTTTCACGTCACGGAAACACAAAAATATCATGCAACAAAATTAGCTAAAATTAATTATAGTAACACAGCTTTTGATATTATGTGTTTTATGGATTAAACGAGGTGAAACATTCCCTTCACTTAAATTTTCCGCAGACATATCATACAATGCTTATTTGATGTTTGTCTATATGTTGTATGTGTACTCTAAGGAGTACCAGGGAGCTTAAGGAAAGAGTGTTCTACAGATTTCGTACCACTATTTCAGTTGTGCAAAAAAGTATATACAATTCATTCAGTCAGGAAAATTTATTTTTTTGAATGTTTACATATCAACAGCTCCCCCTGTTGACCCCTGCTACAACTACAATGTCCTGGACGATCAATGGAGATCCACCAACAATCAACATTCCTCTCAAATAATGTGTGATACTGTGGTCAGCTGGAACGGCTGGTACCGTCTCTTCATTCAGGGTCAGAGCGTTCAGATGCCAGATACATGTGTTGATGAGTATAGTTGTGGCACTCATGCTCCACTCTGGCTGAACGGAGGACATCCAACAGTTGAGGATGGAGTGGTCACTCGAGATGTCTGTGGTCACTGGAGCAATAACTGCTGCTTTTTCCAATCCAATCCCATTAAAGTCAAAGCCTGTCCAGGAGATTATTATGTCTATGAGTTTGTGAGTCCAGCTAGTTGCAGTTTGGCATACTGTGCAGGTGAATATATTTATTATGATATATAAATATCAAAATATATTGATATGCCCTTTGTTTACATAAGAAATAATTAAGAATATTTATAATGTCATTCAGATGCAAGCAACTTAAACACTACCTCTACTACTGTCACGCCCGAGACAACCACTACCACAACCACAGAAACTACAACTATGGACATTACGACTGGTAATATATTGTAGTGTGTTACAATGTGGAGGATTGTTGTTTTGCATGAGCAAATTAGATCCATGCTATGTGTTTGTGATGCATGTAAATAAGTTTAAATAGTTTATAAATTTACACTGCAAAAATGGCTTATCTTACTTAGTATTTTTGTCTTGTTTCTAGTCAAAATAGCCACAATTCTTGAATCAAGATACTTTTTCTAGATAAGCAAAATGACTTAGGATACTTAGTTTTGTTTCCAGGGGAAAAACAAATCTGTCAGTGGGGTAAATAAAACTTTCTTAAAACAAGAGTATTTTACTGACCTCACTGGCAGATCATTTTACTTGTTTTAAGCTAAATGCACTTAATTTATTTACCCCCCCCCCCCCCGAAACAAAACTAAATATCTTAAGACATTTTGCTTATCTGGTAAAAGTATCTTGGTTTAAATGTTTTTTTATATTTTGACTAGAAACAAGACAAAAATAATAAGTGAGAGAATATTTTTTTGTAGTGTATATATGTTAATATACTATCAGCTATGTTAAAGTAGACAAAGGTCAAAATTAATCACAGCTTTGATGATATACAGCCATATTGCTGTATCATATTTATTTCACGTTGCAAAGTATACAAATAGTATCACAAAAATATGAGTACATAGCTTGATTGGATTGTCCTTTTTGATGTTATTATTCTCTCAGAATCTACAACGTCCATCTCTGATCCATGCTATAATTACACCACTCTTGATGAATACTGGAGAGACATACGCCAATATCAGTACTCTGGCTATGATGACACCCTTGTTGAATGGAGTGGCTGGTATCGGCTGTATCTGAATGGAGAAAGTGCCCAGATGTCTGAGTGGTGTGTGAGTAATACGGGATGTGGTGGTGAAACTGGACTGTCTCTCAACGGCTCTCATCCAACACTTGAGGATGGAGAGGTGACCCGTGAAGTTGTGGGAAGTCGTTCGTGGTGGTGGTGGGGATATTCCAATCAGTGTGGCGCCTACACATCCACCTCCGTCCAAGTCAAAGCCTGTCCTGGAGATTATTACATCTATGAATTTGTCAAACCCATCATATCAGCCCCCAGGCCTACATACTGTGCAGGTGACATTTTAACTCTTTTCTCTCTCCTTTTCTTTATTTTGTGATTAATTTTTTTATTTACTTTTTTGAATGTTACTATCAAGAGTAAATGCTCAGAGTATTAGAAAAAATAACATGCATCTTAATTCATTATTTAATTAATTTAAACATGGTTTAATTAGCTAGAATTAGTACTGTCCATGAACCATTCTGTAGGCTACTATGTAAGTCTCACTCTTACCATACTCTACACAGCACTCCCCTATTGTAGCTCTCATGTTTGTTAGCTTTTATAACATTTTATAAAAATATTAGCTATGCAGAATATCGAATTTGGATCGGTCTTGTCAGACTGATCCCCCGATCCAGCAGAAAATACCTGTATCGAAGCGATACCGATCCTGAATATCGGATCAGCGCACCCCTATTATAAACACTGAATTAATACCAACATATGAAATTAAATTAATTACAGAATAATTAGGAATGTTGGACAATAAATATATAACAGGAATAAAACAGCTTGACAGTAAACTGTTTTTTTGCAGTATTGTCTTATATTAATGTCCGTTAAAGGAAGGCTGTAATTTTTTTTTTATATAAACACACACACACACACACACACACACACACACACACACACACACACACACACACACACACACACACACACACTTTCCAACATTATTTATTTAATTATGACAGACACAGCGATGCATCATGTTCTAGAGATCATCATGTTTGCAGTGTGTTCCAGGGGATTAAAACGTATATATTTCAGACCTAGCGGAGTAGTAGTAAATAATAATATAGTTATTGTAAATGTGTAAAGTTGTATAAGCTCATTCTAACTTAGTGTCATATCCAAATAAATCATTATTTCTGTCTGTTTATGTGTATCTGCGCTGTTGTCCAGTTGGAATTTTCACCCCAAAATGGCGGCCGCGCTACCGATGCGCCACCGAGTGGCTGCTACCCAAAAAGAGTTTTGCCTCTTGGTCTTCTATACTCTTTGCCGGAGCTATCCGTTTTATAATTAAATAAATAAATATATATATATGTTTGTGTGTTAGTCTAAATACCTGTTTACATAATGTTTGGTAAACTAATGAAGGCTTTGTGAAATTTCACTTATTTCGCAATTTAAACATATGAACAACAAATATATTGAAAATAATGTATATTTTATAATATTATACTATATATTATTATGAACTCAGTCAGTGCTATTACATGAGTTGTTATAGTGTTGCTCTGCCACATACTGCAGGCTTCAGCCAGGTGTAGCCTGCTTGATTTTACTTTGATAAAATAAACTTTGTATTTGATAATATACTTTCCTTCAATGTACAATAAATAAAGTATTTTAATGGTACTTTTCCAAATACCATTACAGTTGCTTTCCAAAGCCTCAGCAGTGATCCCTGCTACAACTACGAGTCTCTGGATCGTCCCTGGAGAGCCACCAATGAAAGTGGAGATTACATTTGTGATGAACATTTCTCCTGGAACGGCTGGTACCGGCTTTTCTACAATGGAATGAACATCCAGATGTCAGAGACCTGTGCTAGTTCATACAGCTGTAACACATACATGAATCTGTGGCTCAGTCGTCCTCATCCTCAGATAGAGGATGGAGTAGTGATCAGAGAGGTCTGTGCAGGGTCTTATTGGGGTGGCTGCTGTGATTATAAGACAAACCCCATCAGAGTAAAAGCATGTCCAGGCAATTACTATGTCTATGAACTTGTGACTCCTCAATTCTGGTGTTCAGGATACTGCACAGGTGCCTTGCTTTTTTACCTCTTTCTAAAGTATTTCAAACCTTGTGAAATGATCTCACTCATGTCTTGACTGTCCTTCTTTGTAGATGTCAGCACTATTTCACAGGTGGTTTATACTGTAAGTCCAGCTATAATCACTGGATCCAGCAACACCTTGAGTAAGTTTCATATTAATGTTTTTATTTTATAATTGTTTATACATTTATGGTAACACTTGAGATTATGGAACAATATTCCTTGTTAACTAGTTTCTAATTACATAGTTGCATATTACTATAGGATGTTGGTTATTTATTAGTACTCATCAAGCTCTAATTCCGCATAGCATATTCTAGATCCCTTAACTATCATATGCCTAGACATAACAACTACAACAATGACCTTACTAATTATAAATAAACAGTAATTAGGGGAAAACTCTTAGGGGAACTCTTAATACTGAATGTGTTCCCTAATCTAAAGTGTTACTCTGTATTTATGTATACAGCAATGAAAGTGACACCTTCTCAGGATGAACTTTTAGCTACACTTTCACAGCTATGTTGTGAATTATTTAAGAATCTTTTGATTGCTACTGTTTTGCTGGTACATATTTGCATTCATGAAGTTCTTCAATAAAGTATAACGTGTTAATTTTTATATCTCACTAACACAGATTATGACCCATGCAATAACTACAACGTACTCAACAACCACTGGAGAAGCACACTCAATTACTGGTCTATGTATGGATATATCTCTGATCATGATGACACTCGTGTTGAATGGGATGGCTGGTATCGGCTCTTCATTAATGAGTCGAGTGCTCAGATGCCTGAGTGGTGTTTTTATTACATGTCATGTGGAGGTCTTAGTTCTCTGTGGCTTAGTGGCTCTCATCCTCGGCTGGAAGATGGTGTTGTATCTCGTGAAATTTATGGCTCTCGACATGATCAGTGCAGTCGCTACACATCCGACCCAATCCAAGTCAAAGCTTGTCCTGGAGATTATTATGTCTACAAATTTACCAGACCAACTCTTTCGATCCCAGCTCCTGTATATTGTGCAGGTGTTGTACATTTATTCATCATTACGTATATCTGACATGCTTATCATCAGTTTTATTATCTTATTATCTATATTATTATCTTGAATTAATTAAATCTGAAATTTGTGATACTTTCTTTTTACTTTTTCAAAATAGTACCTTTTACCACACCAAGTGTTGATCCCTGCTACAACTACACCAGTCTGGATGAGCCTTGGAGAGCCACTGACAACTCTTACTATAACAGCTATAACTACTATGGCATGTGTGATTATAATGTGGAGTGGAAGGGCTGGTACAGAATGTTCAACAATAGTCAAAATGCCCAGATGCCAGAATCATGTGTTAATCATGGCATGTGTGGCACTTATTACCCACTGTCACTCAACGGATCTCACCCACAGCTGGAAGATGGAGTGGTCACCCGTCAGGTCTGTGTCTCCTTAGGGGGTAACTGCTGTGATTACACATCCCACCCGATACGAGTCAAAGCCTGTCCTGGAGATTACTATGTTTATGAGTTTGTCAAGCCAACATTTTGTGGAGCTTACTGTACAGGTGATTATTTACTCATATATAATTTATTAATTTACTGTTCTGGGTTTTGTTCGCTAATTGTTTAGTGAGATTCATTTTTCTTCTTAATACCAGAATCGTCAAACCAGTCCATCCCATCAGTGTCTACCACAACAGAAACAATCCCACCCACAGAATCTATTACTCTACCAATCACAACCACTGGTATAGTATTGTTTTGCTTCCTTTATAAACCTTAATGAGTGCACTGTAAAAAAAATTCAAGCGGTTTCAACTAATTATTATGTAGTAACTAGTTCCACAGAAATTTCACATTCACTCAATTTATGACTTCAAAGTGTTATATGAATTGTTATTTTGTAGTTGGCTCAACCTTTAGTGAAGAAGTTTTATAGCCCTTTCAACTAAAATGTTTTAATTGGTCAAACATTTAGAAGACTACAGAAATCAGAATCAGAATGAGCTTTATTGCCAGGTATGTTTACACATACGAGGAATTAGTTTTTGTGACAGAAGCTTCCACAATGCAACAGAATGACGCAAAAAAAAAAGATAATAAAAGAAAAAACAAACAAACAAGTAAATAGGGAATAACAATATACAAATCAACAGTTGTATGGACAGGTGTATTACAATAGACAGTTTTGTATGTACATGTAGGTATATTATGTGCAAATTCGTAATGTAAACTAATATGCGTGTTTAAATATAATTAAGTGCATAATATTTAACTGTTTACTTGTCAGACTTTGTCTTCCTTTTCCTTGTGTTTCCACACCCTTATATGGTCCTTCCTGTTTCCTGTCATTAGTTCATTCATCCCCATCTGTGTTTGATTTGCTCCTCACCTGATGCTGTTTCCCTTGATTGTGTTATGAGTTCATAAGCCCTGAGTTTTCCCTGAGTCTTTGTCCGTCAACTCGTCTATGTGGTTGTGTATCCTGTGTTTCGTCATTAAATTCCCATTATTCCTTTTACCTCTCGTCTCCCGTGTCCTTCCCGCAGCGCGACCGTGACAGATTGACGGACCACAAAAGAAAGATGGAGGAGCACCGCCGCCGCCCGCAGTTGATCCTGGTCTGCCGTTCGCCGGGTTCCTTCGACGCCGCCCGCGGCTCGCCCAGCCCGCCGTTCGCGGGAAGTCAGCGGCCGTTTGCGGCTCACGTAAGCCCGCCGTTCGCGGGAAGTCAGCGGCTGTTCGCGGCTCGCGTAAGCCCACCGTTCGCGGGAAGTCAGCGGCCGTTCACGGCTCACGTAAGTCCGCCAGCCACCGCAAGCCCACCTCCCGAGGCTCATGTGCCCCTGGGCTTGTTGGTGACATACGAGGGGATGGATTGGAGCCCAGCCCCAGAGCCTGCTCCTCGCCAGCGCCCTCCGGTGCCTGCTCCTCGCCAGCGCCCTCCGGTGCCTGCTCCTCGCCAGCGCCCTCCGGTGCCTGCTCCTCGCCAGCGCCCTCCGGTGCCTGCTCCTCGCCAGCGCCCTCCGGTGCCTGCTCCTCGCTGCTCCTCGCTGCTCTCAAGTTTCCCCGCTGGTTACGTCCAGCACTCCAGAGCACCCACGAGAGTCAGCGCCACCCGAGCGCCCACGAGAGTCAGCGCCACCCGAGCGCCCACGAGAGTCAGCGCCACCCGAGCGCCTACGAGAGTCAGCGCCACCCGAGCGCCCCCGAGAGTTGGTCCCGTCCAGCTCACCTTTGCCTCCGCTGGTCCCGTCCAGCTCACCTGGGCCCCCGCTGGTCCCGTCCAGCGCCCCTTGGCTTCCGCTGGTCCCGTCCAGCTCACCTTGGCCTCAGCTGGTCCCGTCCAGCGCCCCTTCTGCGCTTCCCGAGCGCCCCCGAGACTCCGCGCGACCCGAATGCCTACGAGAGTCAGCGCTACCCGAGCGCCCACGAAAGTCTGCGCTTCCAGAGCGCCCCCAAGAGTTGGTCCCATCCAGCTCACCTTGGCCCACGCTGGTCCCGTCCAGCTCACCTGGGCCTCCGCTGGTCCCGTCCAGCTCACTTTTGCCTCCGCTGGTCCCGTCCAGCTCACCTTGGCCTCCGCTGGTCCCGTCCAGCTCACCTGGGCCTCCGCTGGTCCCGTCCAGCTCACCTGGGCCTCCGCTGGTCCCGTCCAGCTCACCTTTGCCTCCGCTGGTTCCCATCCAGCTCCCCTTGGCATCCGCTGGTTCCGTCCAGCTCACCTTTGTCTCCGCTGGTCCCGTCCAGCTCACCTTTACCTCCGCCGGTCCCGTCCAGCTCCCCTTGGCCTCCGCCGGTCCCGTCCAGCGCCCCTTCTGCGCTTCCCGAGCGCCCCCCTGGGATGGGGAGCTTCCCCAAGAACATTTTGGGGGGGGGGCTACCCTCCATGGCCTCCCAAGCTCCCGATCCGCCATGGCCTCCCAAGCTCCCTGCTCCGCCATGGCCGCCCGAGCACCCTGCTCCGCCATGGCCGCCTGAGTCCCCGGATCCGCCGTGGCCGCCTGAGTCCCCGGATCCGCCGTGGCCGCCTGAGTCCCCGGATCCGCCGTGGCCGCCTGAGTCCCCGGATCCGCCATGGGTCCCGGAACGGGCACCGCCCTGGAGGCCACCTGTCCGGTCTCCAGGTCCTTGAGGCCTCCAGAGTGCCCACCCCCCCCCTCCCCTTTCGATGTCGTACGGCGCGGGACGCGCCTATTGGAAGGGGGGGGGGGTAATGTCAGACTTTGTCTTCCTTTTCCTTGTGTTTCCACACCCTTATATGGTCCTTCCTGTTTCCTGTCATTAGTTCATTCATCCCCATCTGTGTTTTATTTGCTCCTCACCTGATGCTGTTTCCCTTGATTGTGTTATGAGTTCATAAGCCCTGAGTTTTCCCTGAGTCTTTGTCCGTCAACTCGTCTATGTGGTTGTGTATCCTGTGTTTCGTCATTAAATTCCCATTATTCCTTTTACCTCTCGTCTCCCGTGTCCTTCCCGCAGCGCGACCGTGACATTACTCTGTTTTATATGTTACCTCAACTAAGATGTATTATTTGGGCATCATAAGAAATTGCTGGGGAACTACATAAACCTATTTTTTTAGTTTAACAAAATTATAAAAAATGTTTAACTGGTATTTATCAATCACTAAAAACACACACTTTACAGTCAATAAATTAACAGCAAATTTTCATTTTTGGGTGATCTATCCCTTTAAAGTTCCAGGCGACCAACATCACATCTGTAATACAGATGCAAAATTCAATTTAAACTTTCTTTAATGAACCAAGAAAAAATATACAAGCTAGACAACATGTTAGTATACAAACATTTGCAAATATTATTACGGTTTACAATTACATCTTTAAAATGAGGCAGAAGTAAAGAAAAACAAAAATGAACCAGGTGTTACAGTATATAAAATCAAATCAAGTCACTTTTATTTACATTGCGCTTTATACAATACTGATCGTGTCAAAGCAGCTTTACAGAGTCAAGCAGGATTGTTTGTCAATAATGCACGAGGACATTAACAAGTAATGTTTCCAGTTAAAGTCAGTTCACTGGTGATTCAGTGAAGTCATCATCCAGTTCAGCTCTCTTCCAATAATGTCAAGTCAAGTCACCTTTATTTATATAGCGCCTTTAACAATACAAATTGTAACAAAGCACTGCACAATATAATTAAAATAGGCAAATTGTGTCAATAATGTAAAATGACAGGATTTAACACTCAATTATCTGCTGAATGCATTTCATTATTGAATTTAGTAATGGCATTGTCCAGCTTAGTTCAGTTTAAATAATATCTGTGCAATCAAGTCGATGATTGTGCTGGAAATGAAGTGTCCCCAACTGAGCAAGCCAGAGGCGACAGCGGCAAGGAACCAAAACTCCATCGGTGACAGAATGGAGAAAAAACCTTGGGAGAAACCAGGCTCAGTCGGGGGGGCCAGTTCCCCTCCGGCCAGACGAACCAGTAGTTTGTTCCAACTGCAGCAAAGTCAGAGTGTAAGTGGTCCACTGGTTCCAGGGGTCTTTCCCCGATGGATGTCTAGGTGACGAGGTCCTCACTGGAGATCTGTCTCTGGGGCTCATCTATGTGTCCTAGACTCCACTGACGGTCAGGGCTGTAGGGGTTGTAGAGGTTGTCTCCAGGTGCTGATCCTCCATTTATGGCAGACTTTGGTTAAGTCAGTATAATCGCTGATGGTTGGCTTCCTCTGAGGTCCTCGGAAGGGTTGTCATCGTCTCTTCTCAGGTGTTCGGTCATCTCAATCGTTTAAGGGTAGGATCCAGATGTCTGTGCAATAAGCCAAGTGTCCCCGAATAAGCAAGCCAAAGGCAGCAGCGGTAAGGACCCAAAACTCCATCGGTGACAGAAATTGAGTAGAAAATCTTGGGAGCAACCAGGCGCAATTGGGGGACTGTAATAGAACATGTACATTCCATATTATAGGGCTAAGTTATTTAAATAGCATAAAAATAATATCAAAATATAACGGTCCTGCCTGTTGTTGATAAATACCAATGGTGTCGTTTTAAAAATTGATTGACCAGTGTTTGCTGAGCCACGGTCTTTCCCAGTGCAGGAACTCTAGTGAACAAGGAACTAGAGGTCTGCTACCCGACCCGAACCCGCGGGTCCCGAAATACTTTCGGGTTTCGGGTCGGGTTTCGGGTCGGGTTTCGGGTTAATGTTTAATGGATAGCTTCGGGCTCGGGTCGGGTCGGGTTTGTAGCTAAACCAAAACTATATGCAGAGGCTTCGCTGCTTTCATAGACGCACGCACGCACACACATATCAGAGATCGCGCACAAACAGCACGGAAACTTTTATTAGTAAAATAGCTTCGACAGGCTACTGACTCGCAAGTCACAACATTATATTTATCTGCAATGAGGCGGCAAAATCGCTGTTTTTGAAGTAACTAAGCCTCATTGCTTATAGAGAGACATGCGCAGAAGCAGGTTCACATGCACGCGCAACTTTCCTCGGTCTCTCGCTCGGTCTCTCTCTCTCTCTCTCTCTCTCTCTCTGTGCTCGCTCGCTCAGTCTCTCTCTCTCTCTCTCTCTCTCTCTCTCTCGCTCGCTCTCTCTCTCTCGCTCGGTCTCTCTCTCTCTCTCTCTCTCTCTCTCTCTCAAATAAATGATTAATTCATTCAAATAAATACAATCTTATTTAAGAGCTTATGTCTGATTTAAAGTAGACAGAATGCTAACGAGCCTTAACTGACAAAAAATGACCATAATTTGCACGGTCATCATCTTCTTGTCCAAACAAAATTCATAAACTCGGCAGAATGTATGCGACCGCTGCACCTGATGTTCACAAACTTTCATAACTGGTAAATGTGTGTGAAATGGCAGAGCCTTGATTAATCCGTTTCTTTGCATGCAATCGTGAAATGCAATCTTTTTCCTTTTTTTTTATTCATTATGGGCGGTGGGGGTGATTTCGGGTCGGGTTCGGGCTCTAAATTTAACTGTGCCGCTCGGGTCGGGTCGGGTCAGACGATCTCGGGTACGGGCCGGGTTCGGGCTTCAGTTTTGAGCCCGTGCAGACCTCTACAAGGAACTGACTGAGATGCTTTGAACGTCCTTGTGAAACGATTCAATAGTTAATTTTCACTCGGAACGATGAACTTCTCTTACGAAGTGCATTCACGAGACCAGAAACGCCATTAAATGTTAATCCACCCGTTTGAAAAGAGTGACATTTCACCGTGGCTTGTTGTTAGTCATGTTTAATGTCATCTTTTTACTTAACGGGACAATTGCAAAAGTTTACATACGCAAAAACCACCCATTCAATACACCCATGTTAACTTCAAATAAGCGCATTACTGTGGTTTACATTAAGTTAAACATTTAATAGATTTCGGTTAACGTTAGCCGTATTAAGCATTAAGAGAAAGGCTGCGCGATCTCTTCATATCTTTTCACGTCACGGAAACACAAAAATATCATACAACAAAATTAGCTAAAATTCATTATAGTAACGCAGCTTTTGATATTATGTGTTTTATGGATTAAACAAGATGAAAGACCACATTCCCTTCACTTAAATTTTCCGCAGACATGTCATACAATGCTTATTTGATGTTTTTATATATGTTGTACTCATATATATATATGAGTACCAGGGAGCTTAAGGAAAGAGCGTTTTGCAGATTTCGTACCACTATTTCAGTTGTGCAAAAAAAGTATATAAAATTAATTCAGTCAGGAACATTTAATTTTTTGAATGTTTACATATCAACAGCTCCCCCTGTTGACCCCTGCTACAACTACAATGTCCTGGACGATCAATGGAGATCCACCAACAATCAGCATTCCTCTCAAATAATGTGTGACTCTTTGGTCAGCTGGAACGGCTGGTACCGTCTCTTCATTCAGGGTCAGAGCGTTCAAATGCCAGATACATGTGTTGATGAGTATAGTTGTGGCACTCATGCTCCTCTCTGGCTGAACGGAGGACATCCAACAGTTGAGGATGGAGTGGTCACTCGAGATGTCTGTGGTCACTGGAGCAATAACTGCTGCTATTTCCAATCCAATCCCATTAAAGTCAAAGCCTGTCCAGGAGATTATTACGTCTATGAGTTTGTGAGTCCAACTACCTGCCATTTGGCATACTGTGCAGGTAAATACATTTATTATGATATATAAATATCAAAATATATTGATATGCCCTTTGTTTACGTAAGAAATAATTAAGAATATTTATAATGTCATTCAGATGCAAGCAACTTAAACACTACCTCTACTACTCTCACGCCCGAGACAACCACTACCACAACCACAGAAACTACAACTATGGACATTACGACTGGTAATATATTGTAGTGTGTTACAATGTGGAGGATTGTTGTTTTGCATGAGCAAATAAGATCCATGCTATGTGTTTGTGATGCATGTAAATAAGTTTAAATTTATAAATAATTTATAAATTATCACTGCAAAAAACGGCTTATCTTACTTAGTATTTTTGTCTTGTTTCTAGTCAAAATAGCCAACAATTCTTAAATCAAGATACTTTTTCTAGATAAGCAAAATTACTTAGGATACTTAGTTTTGTTTCCAGGGAAAAAACAAATTTGCTTAAAACATATAAAATGATCTGTCATTGGGGTAAGTAAAACTTTCTTAAAACAAGAGTATTTTACTGACCTCACTGGCAGATCATTTTACTTGTTTTAAGCTAAATGCACTTAATTTATTTATCGCCCCCCTGGAAACCAAACTAAATATCTTAAGTCATTTTGCTTATCTGGTAAAAAAGTATCTTGGTTGAAATGTTTTTTTATATTTTGACTAGAAACAAGACAAAAATAATAAGTGAGAGAATATTTTATTTTTGTAGTGTATATATGTTAATATATTATCAGCTATGTTAAAGTAGACAAAGGTAATCACAGCTTTGATGATATACAGCCATGTTGCTGTATCATATTTATTTCACGTTGCAAAGTATACAAATAGTACAGTAAGGTAAATTGAAATTGAAATATAAATGCAAATTAAATGTCAGTGTTTCAGAAACTGATATTTATGTTGTTAATAATTAATGGTCAATATGTATATATATATATATATTTTTTTTTCTCTTTCAGACAATGGAATCAATATTACAGGACCATTTTATCCATTTGGAACTGGAGACATAGTGAATGGACGCATTGATGATGGGAGTTCATCAATTATATACCTGCAGCAGCCGTTTATATTTTTTGGACAAACATACAACCAGATCTATGTGAGTAATTTTGAAATGGTTGGAATTTAGATCGTGTGCCAATAAATGGAGATTATAAAAAGTAAATGAGGCTTTACTTTACTGCAGTTTAAATTTGTGTTATAAACAATTTAGCATCTTACATGAGAGTCCTGCGGACAGTAATCAGACCCCTTCTGTTTTAGGTCAACAACAATGGACACTTGACTTTTGATGGGGCATGGAGCAGCTTTTCTCCATATCAGTTCCCAGCTTATGGAGGGAAAGACCTCATTGCTCCATTCTGGACAGATATTGACAATCGTTATAATGGTGTCATCTCATATCAACAGTACACCTCTGGCAGTGTCCTTACACAGGCAACCCAAGACATAAACCAGTACTTCCCTGACTTGAGTTTTTCTGCTTCATGGGTCTTCGTTACAACGTGGGATAGAGTAGCATATTTCCCCAATTCAGGAACAGTCAGTAGCTCAGTCTTGTACCATGAAAATCTTCTTTTGCCTATAAAAAAAAAAATACATAAAAAAATCTGCATACCACATAATGTTTTCTTGCTTTATTTAAAAAAACATTGACGTTTATGTATTTTTAAGGAAACATCGTTCCAAGTGGTTTTGATTTCAAATGGCCATCTTTCATTCGTTGTAATGAACTATGGTGCAATTGCTTGGACGCAACGATATATACAGGTATGCACAAAATGACAAACTGATATAAAAGATATTGCATTTCCTATGAATAACCGAATAAGCAGACATCTGGATGTCTTCCTTGTCATTAGGCTGGTTATGATACTATCGATTCAAGTCACCATTTCTCAATTACTGGATCACTTCAGAATGACATCAGAAGCCTACCACACAGCAGCAATGTCAATGTGCCAGGCAGATGGGCCTTTAGAACAGATCATGGAACACGGGGTTGTCAATTCAATGGTAATGTTGCTTCCCTGACAGCGTGCCATATGTTTGTGAGCCATAGGTTAAGCCTTTCTAAATTATTTTAGGTGTTTATATCCATCAACCCTGAGTTTTTCTCATAGGTTTGCCAGTGCAGCAGGGAGACTCTTTCTGGAGTGATGCTGCTTGCCAGGAAAGATGCACCTGTACCAGAAGAGGCCTCCAGTGCAGCTTTGAGCCCTGTTCTTATTCTCAAGCTTGTCGTCCAGCTGCTTTCCAATACTCTTGTCAGAACATTCAGCGGCAAACATGTACCATCTCTGGTGATCCTCACTACTACACCTTTGATAATCAGGTTTTTCACTTTCAAGGAACCTGCACATATGTTCTGTCTGAGGTCAGTAATGTTACTATGCCTTTCTATTTATAATGTTGCTATGGTTTTCCATTTATTTATTGATTCGATAAGATTGGGAATCCTTTACTGGTATATACTGATTTTTTGTCATTATATAGGCTTGTGGAAAT
This sequence comes from Schizopygopsis pylzovi, assembly GCA_027422435.1. Taxonomy (NCBI): domain Eukaryota; kingdom Metazoa; phylum Chordata; class Actinopteri; order Cypriniformes; family Cyprinidae; genus Schizopygopsis; species Schizopygopsis pylzovi. Next base: position 2,186,346 of record CM049833.1, read on the forward strand.
GGTTTACCATATTATCGCATTGAGGGCAAAAATGAGCATCGGGGTAGCACACATGTGTCATGGACTCGAATGGTCAGAGTATTTGTCTATAATGAAGAAATTGAAATGGTTAGAGATCACAATTATGAGGCAAAGGTAAGTATCACTATATTGCTCTTATGTTGATTTCAGCCATCCTTCCATTTTTCTAATTTATTTTTGTCAACATTGTTAAGGTTAATGGGACCTTTATTGCAACACCATTCAGCCTTCGCAATGGCTCCATCCAAGTCTATCAGTCAGGTTTTTCCTTAGCCATCAGCACAGATTTTGGTCTCCTCGTTACATATGATGCATATAGCTACGTTACCATCTCTGTACCTTATGACTACCAGAATGCCACATGTGGTCTGTGTGGAAACTATAACCTACATCCTGAAGATGACTACCGTTCAATCTCTGGGGAGATCTTGAGCTCGGATGTTGACTTTGCCAACTCTTGGAAGGTAGAGGGAGACACAGATCCTGAATGCCATGATGTCAGGTGCACAGGTCTAGGTTGTGCGGTTTGTACAGCCGATGAAATGAGCCTTTACAGTGACACAAACCACTGTGGGATTCTAGGAGATGTTTTGGGGCCTTTTGCATCTTGCCACTCTGTGTTTTCACCACAGACCTACACAGAGAACTGCGTCTATGATCTTTGCGTAGGAGGAGGGTACCAGCCCATTCTGTGCCAGGCTCTCAATGTGTATGCTGCTCAATGCCAACAGCAGGGTGTACAACTAGGACACTGGAGACAACCAGGCTTTTGTGGTAAGTGCCTTGTTGTGTCTTCATTAGAAGTACATTTGCGATGTAACTGAAATATTTGCACAAAGTGAAATCTTACAGAGTTTGAGACATATACTTACTTCTGCTCTGCATTTCCAGAGATTCAATGTCCCGAGCACAGTCATTTCGAGTCACATGGAACAGGCTGCCCTGCAACTTGCAGCAACCCCTCCGCCCCAATAAACTGTCCCTTGCCGAATCAGGAGAGCTGCATTTGTGACGATGGGTACATCCTCAGCACTGGGCAATGTGTGCCTGAAGCGAACTGTGGCTGTGTCTTTGAGGGCTTCTATTACTCTGAGGGACAGTCGGTAGTGTTGGGTGAGGACTGTGGGAGGCAATGTGTTTGCAGTAGCAGGTCAATGGTGTGCAATCAGCACCAGTGTGGTCCAGTGGAAGTGTGTGGACTACATAATGGTGTAAGGGGTTGTAGACCCATCAGTTATGCTACCTGTTCAGTTGAAAGCCTGGGTTCATACCACACCTTTGATGGACAAACTTTCAGGTACCCAGGAGCTTGTGGACTGACTCTTGCAAGAGTGATGGGGCCATCCCAACTGCCATACTTTGTATTGACAGTGGAGAAAGTACCCAGAGGCCTTCAAGAGTTTTCCAGGTTCCTGAGTTTTGAGGCAGGAGGAACTCATGTTTCCATTGAATTGGGAGAAGGTAGCAATGTGCAGGTTAGCCCCCCAAAAATCCCCTTAAGCCTTGTATTAAGTACAATTTAACATTATCTCAAACTCAAATGCTAGATCAAAGTCAAATTGTTTTTCTCTTCAGGTGGATGGACAGATGGTTAGTCTACCCATCAGTGTTGGCTCCAGTCAGACCCATATCTATCACAGCAGCGCAAGAGGATTTGTTTTGGAAACAAACTTTGGAGTGACCGTTAGAGCTGACTGGCCACACATTGTCCGAATCACAGCTCCAACCACTTACAATGGTACACTTGGAGGTCTGTGTGGGAACTTGAATGGAAATATTGATGATGAATTCTACAGCCCAGATGGTGTCCTGCTGGATGACTCCCAGCTTTTTGCAGACAGCTGGCGTGATGGATCCCTGTCAGCCCACTGTGTGGATCCAACAGACGTGTGGGAACCAGGTCTTTATCAGAACAGGAGTGAGTTCAATGCACACTGCAGCATCATGGCCATGAATGATGGACCATTTGCTGAATGCAGCAGAACACTAGACCCTTGGAAACGGATTGAAGATTGCATTCAGATGCTGGAGCAGACAGATGGTGCAAGGGAGGCTCTATGTGAGGCCCTGCGAGGCTACACACTGCACTGCCAACAGAATGGCATCACAGTTGGAGAGTGGAGGAGCATCACCCACTGTGGTTAGTATTTTACAAATGTGACAATATTTTCTGAATTAAAACTATATATCTCCTTCAAAGTGCTGATCATTCATTGCCTTGTCCATGTTTTGTCTTCCCAGATCCCAACTGTCCAGCTAATACACATTACGAACTGTGTGGCACATCCTGTCCTGCGTCCTGCCCTAGTCTCTCATTTCCCTTCCAGTGCACACTGCCGTGCCAGGGGGGATGCCAGTGCAATGATGGACTGGTGCTGGATGGAGATCGCTGTGTTCCCCCCACTGGTTGCGGCTGCCACTATGATAGACGCTACCGACAGCCTGGAGAGCAGTTCTGGCATGGTGAAGAATGCCAGTTCCTGTGTGTCTGTGATGGAATCACTGGAAATGTCCGTTGCACACCTTCGTCTTGCAGTGAACAGGAAATCTGCCGTATTGTGGAGGGGGAGTATGGCTGCCATCCTCATCCCCATGGTACCTGTTATGCTTCAGGAGACCCCCATTACAAATCTTTTGATGGAAGCTATTTTGACTTTCAAGGCAGATGCCGATATGTGCTGTCCAAAGTATGTAATGATACTGGTAGCATGCCGCACTTCCAGGTGGATGTAAGAAATGATGGATGGCATGGATGGCCAGTGTCAATAACTGTTGAAGTTTTTGTCAATGTCTCTGGTCATCTTGTGCACATGTCACAGGACATGAACGGTTATTCTGCTGTTAGGGTAAGCAGGTCACAGTCACTGTAATTTGCCATAGAGTATATGCGATATGAAGAACAGTATTGTTTTAATTATTGATAAGATTGTTTTGTATAAATAAGCTCCATTTTTTTCTTAAATCAGGTTGATGAAGAGATCAGAAACCTCCCTGTCTACCTTGACTCTGGTCGGGTATCTGTCTACTCTACAGGGCAGTTTATATATGTCTCAACTGACTTTGGTTTCAGTGTCAGTTATGGTGGCTCCTGGGAGGTAATCATTGTTGTACCAGCTGAATACAATGGAGCTGTGTGTGGCATCTGTGGCAATTTTAATGGCCGTCCCGAGGATGACTTTCTCACTCCTTCAGGTGCTCCGGCACCTTCAGTAGACCAGTTTGGGGCAGAATGGGTGGTTGATGATGACATATCAGACAGTCATGACTGTGGTTTTCCTGAATCTCCTGACTATTGCCAAGATGAGAGCACAAATCTCATCTCACAAAGCTTGTGTGAGATCATCAGGGGAAGTCAGGGTCCCTTCAGCTTCTGCCATGGCTCTGTTGATCCACAAGCCTACTTTAATAACTGTGTGTTTGATGTGTGCATTTCTGAGAACAGTAATGATGTCTTGTGTCACTCTGTCCAAGCCTATGTGAGTGCTTGTCAATCTGCCAATGCTGTTGTTTATCCCTGGAGAGAAAATACATCCTGTGGTAAGTATCTAAAAATTGTAAAACGACCGACCACTTTTTTTTTTTTTTTTTTTTTTAGTTTTCCCCTCTTCTATTTCAAATATTTAATTTAGTAGATACTATTAATTGCATTCTACAAATACATGTTGTTGTTTCATTTCCAGTCATGGACTGCTCATCAAACATCCGGAACAGCCATTACGAGGTGTGTGGCACAGACTGTGGTCATACGTGTGCCAGCAGCATTGATGCTAGTTGTGAACACACGTGCTCAGAAGGTTGTTTCTGTGATGAGGGATTTGTGAGGAGCGGAGGACTCTGTGTACCAGTGGAGCAATGTGGCTGCTTGTATGATGGATTCTACTATAATGTAAGGATTAAAGCATTATTTTCCTTTAAGCATTATGGAGAACATGTCACACAGATCTACAGTATGATAATACTGTACCATGATGCTGTTTGGTAGGAGAAAATACTCATTGACATCATGTTATGGAAATGTAAAATCATTGTCATTGTGGTTTTATAGATCGGTGAACAATTCTGGGATTCAACATGTTCTCAACGCTGTCAGTGTTTTGCTCCAAATGATCTACGCTGCTCTGCATCTTCCTGTCCACCGGCCATGCAGTGTGCTGTCAGAAATGGACATCGTGACTGCTATAGTCCAATGTCCACCTGCACAGTCTGGGGCGATCCACACTACATCACCTTTGATGGAGCTGTGGCCCACTTTCAGGTATGAACTGGTAAAAACTGCACAAAATTTATTTTTTTGCAGACAACTACATTAACTGTTGTTTTGAGTCCCAATGTAGGAGACAACTGCTTAACAGTCAGGTTTACTCAAAAGAGGTTTAGGACGGTTATTGGTGTGACAATGTGTTTCATAAAATGTATTTCATAGCACTGAAGATTTTTGCATGACATGTCTGTATTTGAAGTTGCATCTTTGCGGGAGAAAGGTGTAATGGAGACTATGTGTATCGTATTAATCCTACCAGGGAACTTGTTCATATGAGATTGCCCAGACCTGCGGTAATGTTACAGACAGTGATCTGGAGTTCCGTGTGGTGGCCACCAACAGGCACCGTGGGAACATGGTGGTATCATTTGTGTCTGCAGTGGATGTTTGGTTGTCTCAGCATGGACAACAGACACGCATCACAATTGGCCAAAACAGGAGAGTTAAAGTAAGTTGGACTTCAAATGGTGTCAATATAAATGTTTTTTTTTTCACTGTCTTTCTTTTCTTATGTTGGACTTTTCTGATTTCCCTCCAGGTTGATGGGAATGCCATCGACACACCAGCATATCAAATCAATGATCTTGTAGAGATACACGAGGAGCATGGATTCGTAATTCTAAATGCTTTCAATGAATTCATTGTCCATTTTGATGGACATAGCAGCCTTGTAGTCAGAGTGAGTGAAGTATTCTATGGATCTCTATGTGGAATGTGTGGAAATTTCAATGGCAATCCTGCAGATGACAAAGTGCTGCCCAGTGGAGACCTTGCTCTTGATGATGTTTCCTTTGGCCATAGCTGGCAATCAGACACCAGCATTCCAGGGTAAGAACCAGAATTTAGGACAGTAGATTTGACCTGTCGTGATAAAAAAAAAAAAAAACGTTTCTCAGGTTTGTTTAGAGCAATAGACAGGGAAAAGGGTTCAAAGGGTTATGTCTTAAGGTTAAAATAATCAAGAATAGTTCATAATCAAGAAACTCTTTCTGTGACCAAGTGATGAAACAGTACAGGCATTTGAATGAATGAAGGATGCATTTATATAGCGCTTTATTGTGTATTGCTGTACACACAAAGTGCTTTACAATTAAGTGTTTGTGTGTGTGTGTGTGGGGGGGGGGTCTCTCCTCCACCCACATTTAACTGAACTTCATTTTTTTCATGTTTTCATGTACTTCAGCTGTGGTGCCAGAGACCAGACAGGTAATGCTGATGAGTGTCCATCCAGACAGAGGTATTCTGATCTCTGTAGCATTATCACGAACACCTCTGGACCCTTCCAGATCTGCCATCTTCATGTTGACCCTGCACCTTACTACTACTCTTGTGTGTATGATCTGTGTCTGTACACACGTGCAAATGGCATGTTATGTTCAGCTGTTGAGGCCTATGAGACAGCTTGTGCCATCTTGGAGATACAGATCCCAGAATGGCGCTCGGGTCTGCGATGTGGTAAGTCATAATAACATTTCAGCACAGATTATTTTGTGATCTTGTCATCAGTATTGCGTGAAAAAAAGTAGTAGGTAGCTGAACTATCAAGTGACAAACAGCTTTCAAATGATTCAGTGCATGAAAGAGCTATAATTCGTGAACTGATTTTGATCATTTTGCTAACCTAACCTGTCACAAATCAGACATCACTAGTTCTTAAGAGCAATTTCACAGTTAACATAGACTTAAACATATACAGTAGAGGGTGTTTATACATAAATTGTAAAGATAAAGTAATAAAATCCCCCAGCAATTTAATTATAATGTTAATTAATTCTAAATCTACTGTTGAAAAAACGAACTAATAAGCTATTATTTGTGGATCTTAGTGGGAAAATTATGGAACATATGAAATTAGCTTTTTTTCACTAAAAAATATATATATTTCATTTATTTGAAGAATGTAGAGCAATGATCATTCAGGGGGCTCAGAATGTTGAGCTCTCACTCTGTTATTATAACTCAATGTCTTTGTGTTGTATTTAATTTATCTGTGCTTCTCGTAGATGTGAGAGATCGCTGCTCTGAGCTCAGCTGCTCTGAAGATGAATGGTGTGGGAAGAAAAATGGTGTTTATGGCTGTATGTGTAACGACGACCTTCCCAGACCACAAGCTGACTCTTTTGGTTGGTAACATTCCACAACAGAATGTGACATATTTTCACATTACATTATCTTTTTTAATACTTTAATACTTGTTTTTATACTCTCAGATTTCTCAGAGACCTGTGAAAGCAGCTCTGGCTCCATGTCTGTGTCTCGCTGTCAGCTCTTTGAGGCTGGTTTTCCAGCTGGCTTCTTACACCTCAATGATCCCAGCTGCAAAGGAACAATCCGGAATGGCAGAGTGGAATTCCATTTTGATAACGAAGAACACATCTGTGGCACAAATCTTCTGGTAGGACAAACTATGTATAATCTATTAAAATACACCATCCAAACATTTATAGTGTCTCATAGAACCAAAAGGGTTGTGTTGACTGATACAAATTTTTGCGGGGTATATATTTAATAATTTTGCTTAAAATAAAATATATATTTTTAACATGTTGAACTCAATTTAGTCTAAATGTCAAAATGTTTTACGTGTTGTTCACAGGCCAACGGCACCCACTTCATCTACAGTAACTTTATTCTGGGGACACCGGAAGGTCTCATCAGCAGAGAGAAAATCCTTAAGCTTTCTTTCAGCTGTGTTTATCCTCAAACACAAACTCTTTCCATGAATGTGGAAATCAACCCACTGGAGACGTGAGATTCAAATACAAATTCTGATTCCAGTTGCACTGTTTTATTAAAGGAGAAGAATTTTAGCCATAAAGCTTAGTAGTTTTAACACAGATCTATTCATTATTTCAACAGCATTGTGCACAAGACCCTCCCCGCTGGTGAAGGCAGATATCAGGTTCGGATGATTCCATATGAGGATGATGAGTTTACCCGGCCCTTCACTGGGAGAGTGGATGCAGAGCTCGACCAGAAGATGAATGTGGAAGTTCGTGTTGAGGGGGTTGACAGCCGTCAGTTTGCCTCAGTTCTGGACGCGTGTTGGGCTACACCTGTGAACGATCCTGATTACAGTCTCCGCTGGGATCTCATCGTTACAGAGTAAAGAAATTTTGTTTTTTTCTGTTCCTTAAAGCTCAGGCTTAACTCACTGTAACATTTTTGCACATAAACTGAATAAATAATAATCCATATCGATTTTAAGATGACCTGACATAATATCTTCCAGTATTGCAGTACTAACGCAAATAATTCCATTTATTGAATATAGAATGCAAATGTGCGATGATTTACAGGAAATCGCTTTTGAGTTGAATGTGTCTCAAGTAAAATAATTTGATTTGTTGATTCTCAGGTGTCCCAATCCAAATGATGACTCAGTGGAGCTGCTGCAGAACGGCGTCTCGACATCCAGCCGTTTCTCCTTCAGGATGTTCATCTTCACTGCAAACTCCACAAAGCTTTACCTGCACTGTTCTGTTCACCTTTGCCTTCTGTCAAGCAATCGCTGCTCAACGGTGAGTTTGCATAAACTCTCATATTAATAAAACTGTGATAATGTGTTTCTGTGTAGCTATAGAACTAATGTATGGAAATGTATTGAATGTATCTCCATAGTTAAATGTAATGGTTAAATTGTAAAGGTTTAAGATTTTACCGTTGATCAAACATTGAATATTGGATAAAAAAATTTACCCTTAACGTCCATGGTGGTAAGGTTTGTCCTGTTCTGGAGACTTTATGCACTCCTTTATGTTTCATGTTTGTTGATGTTTATCAGGGATTCACACAGATGGATTTTCTCTTTTCTCTTTTAGGACTGTAACTCTGAACATCACTGGAGAGAGCGCAGGTCTCTGGACTTCCATGACAGTGCTTCCATATCCATGGGTCCTCTGATGTTGTCTGAAGGCAACACAGGTGAATATTTAATTGAATCATTTGTAAACCAAGGTTTCTGTTGATTTCTGCTATCAATACATTACAATTCACTGTGCATTATATCCCCTCTCCACAGATAAGTGGGTCCCAGAGCAAGTGAAGGTGTCTGAGGCTTCTAGTCTGTGTGCTTCTCTGATGCTGTTACTTGTTCCTCTTATCAGTGTCCTGACCCTATTTTAATGCTTTTACTCAAACATAATGTAACATTTTGTATGCATAATTTCTAATGCCATTTTAATGACTGTTTGAGGGTTACTAAATTTCTCCTTGTCATAAATGTTATTTTATGTTCCATAATCAGGTATTTAATCATTTACATTAATTGTTATATACTACATGAATCTAATTTTACTTCAGAGATTGTGTTACATTACCAAAGACAATCAGATTATATTTATTTGCTTAATCATGCAGAAACATTAAAAAGTAATTCTTGTTCTGTGGTTGCTTTTTTTCAATTCAACAACATTTTGTGTTTAACAAATGGGTAGCAGACTTTTAGAAATAACAAACTTGAAATATGTGATAATGAGATCAGGGTCAGACTTCGTTTGCACCCTATTCGAAATTTGCCAATTTTTACAGGCGGTTCATTCGGAATTTTAGTCAGGTCGCCCTTCCTCTGGCGGATCTCACCTCCACTAAGAAACGATTTTGTTGGTCATCGCAGGCCCAGACTGCGTTTGAGAGTCTGAAGAGTCGTTTCCTTTCGACTCCCATTTTAAATACCCCTGACCCGTCTCGGCAGTTCATTGTGGAGGTGGATGCGTCCGAGGTGGGGGTTGGGGCCATTTTGTCTCAGAGATCATCTTCGGACGAGAGAATACATCCCTGCGCCTTTTTTTCTCATCGTTTAACCCTCACGGAACGGAACTACGACATTGGGAATAGGGAGTTACTAGCAGTCAAGCTGGCGCTGGAGGAGTGGCGTCACTGGTTAGAGGGCGCGGCTTTCCTATTTATGGTTTGGACTGACCATAAAAACCTAGAGTACATCCGCACCGCCAAAAGAATAAATTCCAGGTAGGCTCGCTGGGCATTATTTTTCGGACGTGTCAGGTTTACCATTTCCTATTGTCCAGGCTCTAAGAATGGTAAACCTGATGCGCTGTCGCGGATCTTTGAGGCTACGGCTAGTCCCACCCCCCCTGTGGAAATCCTTCAACCCGAACGGGTTGTGGCGGTGGTGACCTGGGGAGTGGAGTCCAAGGTCCGTGACGCGCTACGCGACATCACTGTTCCCGCGGGGTGCCCAGAAAGTCTGCTGTTCGTGCCTGAGTCAGTCCGAACTAGCGTCCTACAGTGGGGCCACTCTTCTAGCCTAGCTTGTCACCCTGGAGCTACTCGTACTTATAGGCTAATCAAGCAGCGGTTTTGGTGGCCGTCCATGGTGAGGGACGCTCGACGGTTCGTGTCGGCCTGTCCCATTTGTGCTGCGGGTAAGGGCTCCAATCATCCCCCAGCAGGGCTACTCCAGCCGCTGTCGGTGCCTTCACGACCCTGGGTCTAAATTCCTGGGGGTGCACATCACAGAGGACCTCACCTGGACTACCAACACCAAGTCTATCTCCAAGAAGGCACAACAGCGCCTACACTTTCTCCGCCGGCTGAAAAGAGCAAGCCTCCCTCCACCCATCCTCACCACCTTCTACAGGGGTACCATTGAGAGCGTGCTGACCAGCTGCATCACTGTCTGGTACGGGAACAGTTGTGCAGCAGACCGCAAGACCCTCCAGCGGACAGTGAACACCGCTGCAAAAATCATTGGTGCCCCTCTCCCCTCCATCCTGGATATTTTCCTTACACGATGCTCCAGCAAAGCAAAAAGTATCGTGGAGGACCCCACCCACCCCTCCCTCAGTCTCTTCCAGGTCCTACCCTCAGGTAGACGGTACCGGAGTATCAGAGCCCACTCCGCCAGACTGCTCAACAGCTTTTTCCCCCAGGCTGTGAGAGCCCTGAACTCAAATCACACCGCCCCTCTCTGAAACCCCAAACAACCCCACCCCCCCCCACCTTACCACATCTCAGGAAAAACTGTTAACTTTTATCTCACAATAACTAAATAAAATACAAACAGGCAAAGCATGATTGCAAGCAGTGCTGTATTTGACTGAGATGTTTGTCACATTTAAATCATGATAGAGAGAACTACTAAAAACTACTGTATACGGGTTCATAATTAAAGTGAATTATGCATAATGTATAATTAATTCTGAAATGAAGATCACGGTAACCCACTAGTAATGAATCAAGTAATATCAAATCCTTCTACAGGAATTATTAATTACTTGGATCAGTATTCTAAAGTGAAAAGCATCATAACTCCCTAATATTGACTGACGTCATTGTAAGCTTTTGGATAGTAATGACTCGTGTTACTACATTCTTCTGAAGAAATTACTAATTATTTGGATCAGTATTCTTAAGTAAAGATCACGGTAACCCCCTAGTAATGATTTAAGTGTAACCACATCTAGCAAAATGAATTATTAATCAAAACCTTACCAAAAGCTTACAATGACTTCAGTAATTTCTAGAGAGTTGTCACGGTCTTCACTTTAGAATACTGATCCAAAATAATGAGTAATTCCTTTAGAAGGATGTAGTACCACCTTAATAGTTACTACCCAATACTTTACAAAACTCATTATTAGTTATCACAATCTTCACTTTTCAATACTGATCCAAATAATTAGTAATTCATTCTGATGCATTTGGTAATACTTGAGTCATTACTAGTGGGTTACCATGACCTTTAATTTAGAATTAATTATACATTATGTATTATTCATATTAATTATGAACTTGTATACAGTAGCCTAGTTCGTCGTAGTTCTTAGGGAGGTATGAATAAATAATAGTTACTGATGATCTAATAGTGAGCTACCACATTCGACTAAGCTCTATCACTTACTATTTCATTAATCAGAGGTTATTATTAGTTATTAGTAGTTACTAGAGTGCTAATATTGTGTTTCTTGTGTAGTTATTAATTAATGTTGGAGCGGTATTCTAAAGTGTTACCACCAGATTTGCCTGAGATTACTTTCCATGTTTGGTATCATTGAAATGTCTCAATGTGACTGGTAAAATAGCCTCATTAGCACAGAACTGAAGTAAAAGAGATATTTTGTTACTGTAGAGGTTGTGCTTTTCCTCAGGGTCTTTCATGCAAATTGCCCTCTGTCCCCAATAAGGTGAAAACTTACAAGGTGTAGGAACTTGATTAATGCAAATTCCAATTGTTAGGTCATGCCTCAGAATTTCTGTTTAGAGCAAGAGTATTGCTCGACCAGTCTACATAGGGTGAGCCTTGACCTCAGATTATTGTAAAAATGACACTGGCTAAGCTATAAGGGAAACCATCACATGACTATATAAAGCTACTATTAGAAAAAGCAATGTTGGTCCGCTTTTCTATAGTGCCATCATGACAACTCTCAGAATATTTTAGCATGGTAACATATATGACAATGCTAATGTATTTGGTCTTGGCGGATTAGATCTGCTACACTGCTGCTGAATTGTTGCTGCTGTTGGTTATTGCTGCAGTTGTAGATTATTGCTGCTGGTGCAAACAAGTACAGGATTTTGCTACTGCTCATGCATACAGCGATACGGTGCCATGAGTATTTAAGACATACTGCTGCTGCACAAATAGCACATAACATAATCTGTAGCAGATCTGTACAGGTGGAGCTGAGGAAGGTAGAGTGTTTCAGAGCAACTCTGAAAGCGAGCTGCAAAATGCTGAAGTAGATGCTAACCAGCCATTTAAATGTAAGCAGGTCGTTTAATGCTGTGAATATCATCAGTTATGTTAGACCCATCAGCCTGCGCCAGCTAGAGTTTCATGAAAGAACTAGGCATTAGTGGTCATGATCTCTGAATAGAGATAGTGGTTCTCCAGTTAGAGATCTAAGGGAATAAATACAGTACTTTTAGAAACGAGCAAGCATAGGCAGCCATCTAAATAGTATTAGTCATAAGTGTTGTCTAAAGACCGAGACTGGTGAGTTTGTGACGATGATCTGCACACGTGGCCAGAGCGAGACTGAATGACATTGAAATCTGAGTGAAAGTGTTCAATAAGATAATCAAATGTCTATAAATTATTATATAATTTTTATTAAATTATTATATAACTGACTGATGAAGAATTAAAGTTCCAACCTAAGTTTGATTTTGCAATAAAATTGATTCAGAGAGTAAATAGTTATCTGAAGCTAAATTACTTTTATTCTTACATTTATAATGACCATTGATTTTCAATTTGTCCATAGATCATTTCACCTAAAAAACACAATATAAGCATGCAAGCAATGAAAACAAAATCTGTTAAGTGTATTTGTTAGATTCAAAAACATGTTATACCGAATGAATTCATACTGGATACATGACATACAGTACCACACCAAAGAGTCTGTCAGATATGTAGCATTGTAACTATCAGAGAACAATTGAAACACAATAAATCTTTCTTAAATAGAAATAGAACACTACATACCATATAACAGCAGCTCATACTTAATCTTGTAGCTTATACCTTAACATGTTCATCATCATATCTTAACATGTTAGGCAGGAAGGAACAATCTGAGTCACACAATATGATCACTCACTACAGACTGGTTATGATCAAATGTAGAAATGTTTCTTTGACTTGTAATATTTAGTTGTCAAATCCAAACATGCAGCATTCAAGAATGTGGCTTATAATATTATAAACTTAAAATTGTATCTGAATGTTTCAGTGAGTCTGCAAATTATTTTCAACACACATTACCCGCACTACAAGTCTGCTTTACAGGAGTTTTGATGTAAGATGTAGTAATATTTAATTGCAAAGGACTGTTCAGATATGAACTTATGCAAAATTCTTTCTCACACTGAATGCACTCTGACCTACCCAGCTCTTCAGTTTCAGTTTCTCAAGTAAACATAAGAACAATACAAGAACATTTTTGGTAATCTTTCCAGTGATCAAACCTCACACATGACGCTCTCAGAAAGAACAATTGAACCAGTCTGGGTACATTCTTCAAAGCCTTTAGAATTGAAAGTAAAATAGAAGGCCTCATCACACGCATTCTATCGTAGCATCACTATAAGCAAGATGTGTCAGGAGTCCAGGCCTGGCGTCCTCCCTCTCACCACCAGAGGGCGCCACGTCCCCTCCTCCTGGACTCATCAACTTCACTCCACACACCTGTGCACCCACTCATCACTCCCAGCTGGTCTCAATCACTGTGGACTATTTATACACCTCACCCCCGTCCCTCTGCCTGCCGAGATTACCTCTATCTGCACTTACTCGTGTATGTATGTCTATTCACTGTGTTTCTTATTGTACCGATTACATTCGGTTTCGTGCACTCGGGACACCAGCACTACGTTGCCGTCTGGGGTGTCCCGTTCCTGAGTATTGTTTTGCTTTTGCCTGTTGGCATTTGATTTAATAAAAAGAAGCTTACCTGCATTTGGACCCAGATCTCAAATATTTTTTGATATATAAGGTTTTTTGTGACTTTTATTTTGATAGACAGTGAGAAGGCAGTGAAGTTAAAGATGGCCGCTTCTCACCTTTTTATCTAGAGAACAGAGAACAAAGAAGCACCCTATCAACCTACTAGGCATATAAGTTCTTTACGGCTATTTGCTTTGCTATTTTCCTTTTGGTTATTTGATCTTGAGTTTGTATCCTTTCAACCCTGCTCTAACTTTTGTATGGATTACTGGAATCCAGTGGTGGTCAAAGTACACAGATCAAGTACTTGAGTAAAAGTACAGATACGTATACTAAAATATTACTCCAGTAAAAGTAAAAGTACTGCTTTTTCAATTTTACTCGAGTGAAAGTACAAAAGTACTCAATTTTTTATGTACTTAAGTAAAAAAGTACTGATAGACAGATTTATTTTGCAATTTTATGTAGACTACTTTAATTTTATATTAGCACATATTTGTATAATCATACTGCCCAAAATACCTGGGTTTATCCCAAAATAACCACTATATAGAGTCAAGATATATATTTTGTTGATATGGACTACGTTGATGAGAGTGATGTAGTAATGTTCACTGTGAAGCTTACACTGCCATGTACCTGAGAGAAAACAGATTTCACATCTAATCTTCACCAGTAAGAAAAAAGTGTTTTAGAACTTGTTGTTTTGCAGAACGTCAGTTATATATGACATGAGAATTAGGCCTGAAATTAGGAAGAACATTTTAAGGAAAATCTAATTATATTTTCATAAGGATTTTTTTTTCTTCTCAAACCTTGTCTGTGGTGTAAAAACACCCCTGGCCCAATGCCCCCAGATGGCATCACTTCCCACTCTGATAATTACTGTAGTTACTATGTTCTGAACATCACATCCTTTCTTTTTCCCTCAGATGGAATCTATCTAGGTGGCTGAATAAAGATATTTGGACTTTATATCTAAACATTTCCTCAACTTAGCACCAGCAAGCTTATTAGCTAGACAGTTAGCATCAGCTAACGATATTTACTTATTTTCAGTATGGTTATGAATAAACATTCATATCTGTATACTCGGCTGGTTGATCTAAACAATATAAAAATGTATACTGTTGATAAACAATATAAAAACAGACGTCACATAGGTCTAAATGCATAGCATTTAAAAAAAAACTGCCAACGTTACAGCAGCTGGGAATATGAACGTGTGTATCTCCCCCGGGTCCACACCATCCTAACTCGTTCTTGCTCCGAGCGGGTCGCGAACCCGGGATTCCGGCGCGGGAGGCGGGCGCTCTAACAAGGAACGCCAAAGGCTACAGCCTCTTGCATTAGTCGCTAGAGCGCCTCTTTTTGAGGTCAGGGGAGTGAGGTTTACACACAGCCTTTACTGGTATACATCCGTTACACGAGCATCAGTTATTTTATTTAATCTGTGTTATTTTAATGTTTTGTTTTTTGACCTAAAACATAACGTTAGAGACACTGATGTTGATCTGTCTGCATTCAAGCATTTCAGTGGGCTTAAATAGATCACCCTTTACAGCAGATTTAGTTCACAAACAACTGACAGTTTTGACCTAAATATTATTTTCAGTTACAATAATGAATCCTAAAATTCGACATTAGTAACGTACTTTTCACAGCATCAGTAGCGCGTGCTCACGAGATCTCCCGGTTCTTTACTTGTGAGTTCAGTTCACTGAAGAAGACTCGCTCTAAACGGATCATTTGAATCAGTGAGTTTTCGACTCGAGAACAGCTGCAATCGGGTGAATGAATCGTTTGTTGCGATTTGCGAACCGATTGAACAGGTTCATTGAAAAGAATCAGTTTGTTCATGAATCAGACACCGCTTCTGCGTCTCGGAGCACGTGATGTATCACGTGAGTAACGATATGTTTTATGAAATGTAGTGAAGTAAAAAGTACGATCTTATGCTTTGGAATGTAGTGAAGTAAAAGTAAAAGTTACTCAAAATAAAACTACTCCAGTAAAGTACAGATACTTGAAAAATGTACTTAAGTACAGTAACGAAGTAGTTGTACTTCGTTACTGACCACCACTGCTGGAATCCATTTTGGAAAATCATTTGTTTGATCCATCTACCCTGCTCACGCCTTTCCATCCTGCTCATCTCCTCCTTAAAAGGTACAACAACTCAAGTTTAGTTAGATAGTCGTTCAAAGAGCGTCGGCGAAGTATGTTGGTGGCTGCTTAAAATTTGACATTACAGCCACATTAAAATGAAAAAATAGTTTAAGCTATTTTCAAGAAATTACAAGTGGTTCCAATAATGATCCACCCAGTTATCAATAAAGGCACTGATGAGATTGTGAGATCTGCAGTTCATCATCTCTGCAGTATGCTCTGCAGCAGCATTTGACCTCAGGTAAAGTTATTTATCTTCTTTTCATCACATTGTGTACTGAGTTCGACTGTTTCTTACATTTTGTAAAATTGGTCTTTTATTGAAGTATCTGTGAATGTTTTATCTGTTTGTATGTTTTTTTCCCCAAAATGTGCAAAAAAGAATAAAATACTTTCTTTCACTTTATCTAATCTTCAATTTAATAATTCATTTTCCATGTATAAAATGTAGTAGTTTGTGGAATTTTTACACACACACGCACACGCGTGCGCGCGCACACACACACACACAAAGAGGAATATAATGAGCTGGAAATGGTTGGAGAAACACGTGGGATAACCCATGATAGACAGCAGAATAGTAACACCAGACTTCACCTGCTGGACAGAGCAGGAATAGCAGAGAACCTGTAAACCAACTGAGAGTTGATAGACCAAGCCTTATTTGTCCTTGTTTGTTTATTTTAAGTATTATTTTGAATTGTTCAAACAGTACAGCATCACACTCTTTAATTGTCTGAGGATTATCATAAATGTCCATTGTTTCCATTTTGTATCTTTTGTTTCAGTGGTAAATAATTTTACTTGTATATTTAAATCTCACATTTATCATTATCACAAAGCATAACATTGTCATTCACATTGGTGGAAATACATATAAATACATTTCCTAAACATTACATTTATATAATCCATTCTCAGTCTGCTCTTTCATACAGACACAGACGGTAGAGTTTGCAAGACTCTTGTTTTTGCCAAGAGTTGGTCTTTTTACTTTATTGTCTCTCAACCTACAGCTTCCAGCTCTGATCCATGATTACAACACTTTTGATGAATACTGGAGAGATGTACTTCAAAACCGGCATCACTACTATGGCTATGATGACACCCTTGTTGAATGGAGTGGCTGGTATCGGCTGTATCTGAATGGAGAAAGTGCCTAGATGTCTGAGTGGTGTGTGAGTCATACGGGATGTGGTGGTGAAACTGGACTGTATCTCAACGGCTCTCATCCAACACTTGAGGATGGAGAGGTGACCCGTGAAATCGTGTGATCTTATTCAGTCTGATCATTGTGGTTTTCCAATCAGTGTGGTGCCAAACCCAACATATCAGTCTCCAGGCCTATGTACTGTTACTTTCTTCTTTGTTACTTCAGTAATGATTTTTATGGCAATAGCAAGAGTAAATTATCTATTTAACATAGATCTTAATAGACTGTTTAATGAAAATGAGCATTCTTTGGTGTGCAGTCCATTACTCATTCTGTAGGTTGTTGGCTCCCTGTACAGATCAATAGCACTCACTTAGATCTTGTCATTTGTAACACAATTCCTCAAATCTCACAAATTTAGGCCATTTGTTTAAATTTTAATATGCATATATAAACACAATTTCAATGTTACTCCACGGTCCTCTCGTGTCTATTTGCAGTGAAGACTTTGTCAGAAAATATTTGATTATTTGCATATATTTTTTGTTACCTCACAGCTGACAGGACCCTTCAAGGAAAGAATGTCACTCCAAAGTCATTATCATATACAACTTTGTCAAATTGCAATGAATTGCAGTTTACATATTTTAACAACAGACATATCAACACACATTTATTTGTTCATCAGTCCATGTAGCCTTCTCAGTCTGAAGTCTGATTAAATCTCCAAAATAATGTAGAAACAACATAATGATTGTATAATTTAAATATATGTTTAATAGCATCTATATATATTATATTTTTTACAAAGTAAGGTATAACTGGGCTAATAGTGCACCAGAGTAAAGGCACATATCCCTTTATTCTAGTTTTAACCACTAGATGGCACAGAAAAACTTACTTTTGCACTTGTCTTAACCTTGCATTTGTCTATGCATTAAAAAACCTTAGTTAACGTTTTATAGTTTTGTTCAAGGTAATTAAACAACAGTTTTTCAATATCAGAAGAGTATGAAAAGTATGGTATTTGAGGTAAAGTGCCACAGCTGTTGGGGCTAAACTTATTTATATGTATATATAAAAAAACTGAAATAATTATATTGCAAGTATTCATGCCCTTTTCCGGGACACTTGAAATTTAGCTCAGGAGTGCATAGTGCTTGTGGATGTTACTATACTTCGAGTGGAGTTAACTTGTGGCAAATTAAAATTCACACAGCTCTCAATAAAAGGTCTAACAGGTGAAAATGCATATCAGGGCACAAACTAAGCCCTAAGGTCAAAAGTACAGCCTGTAGAGCTCAGAAACTGTATTGTGTCAAAACACAGATCTGGGGAAGAGTTTAGAAAACAAAACTGCTGCATTGAAGGTTCACAGGAGCAGGTAGCCTTAATTATCCTTAATGGAAGAAGTTTGAAACAATCAGGACTCCAACAGGACTGGCCTCTTCACCAAACTGTGAACTGGTGACTAAGAAGCTGATAGTCACTCTAGTCGAGCTCCAGATGGGAGAAACTCACAAACATCCCTGCAACACTCCACCAATCTGGGCTTTATGGTGGTGTGGCCAGACTCAATACTTTCCTCAGTGAAGACACGTGAAAACTTACTTGGTATATGAAAACACTCTCTCACACACACACACACACCTACATAGAGGACTTTCAGACTATGAGAAACAAGATCCTCTGTTCTGATGAACCTTAGTTTCAAGCATCACGTATGGAGGAAAGCAGGCACTCATCACCTGCACAGTACCATCCCAATAGTAAAATGCATCCTTATGCTGTGGGGGTGTTTTTTCAGTGGCAGTGACTTGGGGGAAAGCTCAATGCAGCAAAATATAGAGGTAGCCTTAATTAAATCCTATTCCAGAGCATTCAGACCCACGGACTGGACAGAAGATTAACCTTCCGAAAGGACAAATATTCAAAGCACACAGCTAAAACAATGCAAGAGTGGCTTATGGGCAATTCAGTAAATGTCCTCGAGTGGCCCAGCCAGAGTCTGTGCTTGACCCCAATCTAACTTTTCTGGATAAACCTGAAAATATCTGTCAGCCCCCATCTAACTTGACAGAGCTTGAGAGGTGGCGAGGTGAAGAGAAGAATGGCAGATAATTGCCAGATGCAAAGCTTGTCACGTCAGACCCAAAAAGACTTGAGACTGTGCTTATTTCAGTTTTTTCTTTTTAATATATTTACAAAGTTGTCGCAGATATGTTTTTTGCTTTTTCATTATGATGTCAGCAGTGATCCCTGCTACAACTATGAGTCTCTGGATCGTCCATGGAGAGCCACCAATGAAAGTGGAGGTTTCCTTTGGGATGAATCTTTCTCCTGGATTGGCTGGTAGTTGAACGCACATGAACGCCACCACAAAGTCGTTATTACAAGTGGGAAACTCAAAATGTTCTTTAAGCCCAGAGTTTCCGAGTTGGGGGACGTGTCAGGGAGAAAACGTGTCAGATGCAATGGACGCAGCCAAAGACTAAAGATATGCAGCATCGGTAAAGATGTTGAAATGAATAAAATTATAAAAAAACAAATTGTAATGTACAGTAAAACTATATACGTTACATATACAAAATATTATATTATTGTATACTTATAATAGAATATATAATTATTGTTTCTTTTTTTCATATTATTGAATTTATTATTTGACAGGGACAATAGACAGTCAGATAACTGCCCCAGAATTAGCTACAGAGCTAAATTTCATCTGCTGTCCCTGGGCAGGAAATACAAAACAAATTATGCGACAAAAACATTATAATACCATGTACAGGAAAATTCCCCAACAAATTAACAGATATATAATATAATCCCCACATAGAAACTACAATCAAAATTCTACAAAATATCCCCTATAAATACTACAAAGCATCATCCTACAAACAATTTTACAACTCACCAAAGTTTCATTCAAAATACAGAAATACTCAATGGTCACACACCTGACTCGTCTTTAACCATATTTTCAAATGTAGATTAAATTGTGCTAAGGTAAAACACTATTATATCAAAAGAGTTAAAAGAATAGTTACATTTTATGTAGAAAAGTTAATCGCCATCCTGTTACAACCAAATTGACTTGAATGCACCTGACGTCACAATAACGACTTGTTAACTCACGAGTACAAACGTCCCAGGAGGACTTGAACGAAGCATCAGTTACAAATCTTTAGTTGGATACATATATGGACATGTTGACACTCGTGTTGAATGGGATGGCTGGTATCGACTCTTCATTGATGGATCAAGTGCTCAGATGCCTGAGTGGTGTATGTCCTACATGTCATG
The DNA here is from genome assembly GCA_027422435.1 of Schizopygopsis pylzovi. Classification (NCBI taxonomy): domain Eukaryota; kingdom Metazoa; phylum Chordata; class Actinopteri; order Cypriniformes; family Cyprinidae; genus Schizopygopsis; species Schizopygopsis pylzovi. The sequence continues at coordinate 2,206,671 of CM049833.1, forward strand.
TGGAGGTCTTAGTTCTCTGTGGCTTGGTGGCTCTCATCCTCGGCTGGAAGATGGAGTTGTTACCCGTGAAATGTATGGCACTCACTATGATCTGTACAGACGCTATATATCCGACCCAATACAAGTCAAAGTTTGTACTGGAAATTATTATGTCTACAAATTTACCAACTCTTTCAATCCCATTACTTGTGCAGGTACATTTAGTCATCGTTATATATGACATACTTGTCATGAATTGTATTGATTAGTATTCATATTATTATCTTGAATATATTTAAATAATATATAATGTTCTCTTTCTACTTTTCCAAAATATTATCTTTCTCCGCCCAAAGTATAAACCCCTGCTACAACTACACCAGTCTGGAGGAGTCATGGAGTGCCACCAACAACTCCTACTATTAATTATAACTTCTATTTGTGATTATAATGTGGAGTGGAACGGCTGGGACAGGATGTTCTACAATGGTCAAAAAGCTCAGGTGCCAGAATCATGTGTTAATCAGTACACGTGTGGCACTTATGATCCACTATGGCTCAGCAGCCCTCATCCACAGCTGGAAGATGGAGTGGTCACCCGTCAGGTCTGTGTCTCCTCATGGGATGGCTGCTGTACTTACACATCCCACCCGATACGAGTCAAAGCCTGTCCTGGAAATTGCTACCTAGTCTCATGGTATTTACGTTCCTGGGTGCACTTTTTAGCAAGACACCAAATACGTACCAATAACTACATTACTGCAGTTTCCAAAAGAGACAAACACTAGAGGCAGTAAAACTCCAACACCTTTTACTGCTTTTCACACAAATATACAGAGTTTTGATTAATAAAGTGTAATTTACGACTTCAAAACAATATTAAAAAGCTGGGAGATTTGAAAACAGATGCTTTCGAACGTTAGCATCGCACACATCCAGACTCGTATGTATGGGTTTTCGTAATTGGTAAGTTTGTTCGGTAGCTCACGGAGCACGGACACGTACTTAGGAGGCGAGGAGGTCCGGTTCGAATCCTGTGTAATCACTAGCTGCGTTTCCATCTACCTATTTTTATGTACATTGACTAACCAGCAGGCCGATTTCGTTCACAGCATCTATAAGTTGTTATGGTCATTCTGAAAAGCCTGAGGAAAGTCTGTCATCAAAGTATTTCTGTACAATTGTCTAACATGACTGCGTTCCCAAACTAAACACTTTCTATGGCCGCTTTGAATGTAACGTTAATGGCGGCGCGATTCTGCCGATCAGCACGTCAGAAAGCAGCAGACAGAGCAGCGATGATTTTGCTATCACATTTTCAGAGGATGACGTTCGGAGGGAACTAAAGAGAGTGAACGTAAGGAAAGCAGCAGGGCCTGATGGGATTACTGGCCGCGTTCTGAGGTCCTGTGCTGATCAGCTTGCTGGTTTGTTTACTTCCATCTTTAATGAGTCCCTTGCTACCTCTGTTGTTCCCACCTCCTTTAAAAAATCTGTCATAATCCCTGTGCCTAAGAACAGTAAACCCTCTTGCCTGAATGACTACCGTCCAGTTGCCCTCACATCGACAGTCATGAAGGTTTTTGAGAGACTTTTAAAGAAACACATTTGCTCCTCCATCCCTGCTACCTTGGACCCTCTTCAGTTTGCCTATCGGCCAAATAGGTCTACTGATGATGCCATCTCCCAGTTACTGCACTCCTCCCTCACTCACATCGACAGCAAAAATGGCAACTATGTCAGGCTGCTATTCATCGACTATAGCTCAGCTTTCAACACTATAGTCCCCACCAAGCTAGCTGTCAAACTATCAGACCTCGGCCTAAACACTTCACTCTGTGACTGGATTCAAGATTTCCTCACCGCCAGACCACAAGTGGTGAAAGTCGGCCAGTTCACCTCCAACTCCATCACCCTGAATGTAGGAGCCCCACAGGGCTGTGTACTGAGTCCCCTGCTATACTCTCTATACACCCACGACTGCGTGTCCTCACACAGATCCACTTCCATTGTTAAATTTGCTGACGATACTGTGGTTCTGGGCCTCGTTTCCAACAATGATGAGGCCGCATACTTGGATGAGGTAGAGAGACTTACATCATGGTGCCAGGACAACTGTCTCTCTCTGAATGTGAGCAAAACCAAAGAGCTGATTGTAGACTTCAGGAAGAGACAGCTGCAGCCCTACACCCCTCTTATGATCAGTGGGACCCCTGTGGAGAGGGTGAGCAGCTTCAAGTACCTCGGTGTAAACATCTCCGAGGACCTGACATGGACTGCACACATCCAAACACAGGTTAAGAAAGCCAGGCAAAGGCTGTACCATCTGCGACAGCTGAGGAAATTCAGGGTCTCACCAGCTATCCTGAAAACTTTCTATTCAGGGGCCATAGAAAGTGTTCTGACTCAGTGCATCTCAGTGTGGTATAATAATGCCACAAACCAGGACTGCAAAGCTCTGCAGAGAGTCGTGTGCTTAGCTGAGCGCATCTCAGGGTCTACTCTCCCCTCTCTGCAGGACATCTACCTCAAACGCTGCAAAAGCAGAGCTGCTAAAATCATCAAAGACTCGAATCACCCCGGTAACCATCATTTCTGTTTACTGCCATCTGGCAGGCGCTTCAGGAGCATGTTGGCTAAAACTGAAAGACTGAGGAGGAGTTTCTTCCCCCAGGCCATCAGGCTCCTAAACTCAGTCTCATAACATCATAACATCCACAGGACTCAACTTAATAAACTGTAACACATCCATTATTCCCCATCATCCACACTGCTGCTATGTGTACATTCCCGGTACAACCTATTTGCACATTCTCTTGCACAGCACACTTTATCTCATTGCACATCTTACTCCTTATTTTATTTCATTATTTGTTTCTTATTTCATTCTCACCATATTTATATATATATACTCTCTCGTGTTTTGTTTCATAGTTTTTATTGCTTTTATGTTATTTTTATTTTTATTATTATTTTTTATTTTTTTTGCACTTTCCATTGAGCGGACCTGTCCTGACTAACATTTCACTACTTATTATACCCTGTATGATTGTGTATGTGACAAATAATAAAGAACCTTGAACCTTGAACCTTGAACAGTAGCAGCCAGCTCCGAAAGAAGCAGCATTTATTGTGTCTCGTCTGCTCAATCTGAGGTGCAAGTAATTTATATCATATATAAAACTTCTTATATTCAGTGGCTTCTCCAATATTCTTAGTGATATTTAGTACCACAGTTTACCAGGAAGTGACGATTTTGTTCTATCTGACTCGTTGGAAGGAAACAGTGCTTTATTCGCATATGTTTTATGCGATATTCCAGTTTTGCCCATAAGTTTAATTCAATCTTTGGATGGAAACATAGCTACTGTTCAACAAAGCAGTTCAAATCTGCATATAAGGAAGTTGAAATGGCACGGTTGCATCAGGAAATAAGTTGTTAGATCAGTTTTGCATTTGTTAACACTATCGGGTACGTTTAGGGTTGGGTTTGATGCAGGGCATATTTACAACACGATAGAGCATTAACTTTTAGGGACAGACCCCGGATATTTGAATTCTGAACCGCCGCAATACGTTTCTGTAGCAACATAATAAAAACACAGCAATATGTACCTATATCTACGGAATAAAAACGTGCCAAGGTTCATGCATTTAATCTGTGTTTTAGCACCACTCAGTGGAACATTTCTCTTTGAAACTGCAGCGAAACGTGCAGTAAGGTATGTAAAACAGTGTCGCACAGAAAGTGCACAGAAGTACGTATTTTTATGAGACCAGGTTGGGAAATTACTATGTTTATGAGTTTGTCTGGCCAATGGTTTGTGGAGCTTATTGTGCAGGTGAAGATTTACCCATTTGTACTTTACTTTTCATACAACCATTGAGTCATTTACTTTTATGGATTTTGTTTGAAAATTATTGATGTTGATATAAAATTTTCCCAATACCAGAAGTCTCAAGTCAGTCCAACCAATCACAGTCTACAGCATAGACGATCCCACCCACATAATCCATTACTCCACCAATCACAACCACTTGTAATGTATCTTCTTGCTTCCTTTATAAACTGTCATGAGCATCTGTTTTGGGCATGCATTTGGACTTGATTTCTTGCATGATTTCTTGCAAATCTTCCAACACAGTGACATAGATATGTGGGGGTGGTGTTTAAATAAGGCGTTTTAGGAAGACAAGTCTTAAATTTTATAGATTCTCTCCACAGATTCTACAATACCTTGAATATCAAAATCAACTGCGGACAGCAGATCCTTTTCCTATTTAGCACCCAAACTCTGGAACAGGGCCGGCCTGTGGCATAGGCGACATAGGCATAGGCAGTTGCCTAGGGCGCAAAATGACTGGGGGGGCGCCGCACGAAAATGTTTCTGTTGTCAAACAACAGAATGAATATGAAATAGTGACTGAAACGCGACCCATTAAGACAACATAATAAGCTTTCCCTTCCAAGATGTTAATCTGCATCTATCAGTATGTGTGTTCCCTGGGAATTGAACCCACAACCTTTGCGCTGCTAACGCAATGCTCTACCACTGAGCAACAGGAACACTAGCCACAGGAACACAGCTTATAATCCAGCTGTTGTCTGATAAAATCAAATAGGCTACACATAAGATTACAATAGAAACAATAGCTGTGCAGTGATTTCGGCTATACTTGCATGTTAAATTAGAGAAGCAACATATCTGTGTTTTAAACTTAAAGCACAGCTCCTTTCAGCCGCTCGCAGAACAGAGCAGAAGCACAGAGAGAGTGTTGTAAAGTTTAGAAAAATGTGCATTTTCTGAATTTTTTTAGTGGGGGGCGGAAATCTAAAATCTCGCCTAGGGCACCAACAGAGCCTGGGCTGGCCCTGCTCTGGAACAATCTACCTAACAATTTTTGGGAGGCAGACACACTCTGTCAGTTTAAATCTAGAATACAGACCCATCTAATACACTCAACACACTAATACGCTTCTAATATTCAAATCCGTTAAAGGATTGTTAGGCAGCATTAATTAGGTCGACCAGACCCGTGAACACTTCTCATAAAACCCGATGTACTTGTTACATCATAAGAAGAATGGCATCTACACTAATATCAATCTGATTCTTTCTTATTCTGAGATAACCGGAGCCACTAGATGCAGTCTGTATCCAGATCAGATGGTGGATCAGCACCTAAGATGACCTCTACAGCCCTGAACGTCAGCGGAGACCAGGGCCTCATTTATAAAGTGTGTGTACGCTCAGATGTGATCTTAGAGTGTGTGTACGCTTAAATCCACGCCAGCGCTCATATTTATAAAGATGGTCGTTGATGTGTAAAAGCTTAGTTTCATGACAGGGTCTGAGCAGACTTAAGCATTATTTATTGTCGGGGTATTGCAGTTTTTTTTTAAGTAAGCTGTCCTTGCAGCTCGCTATTCTAAATTGATATGTGATATTTTATGTTAATGACATTAATTAGGAGTCGTTTACAAGCAGAGAGCTGAAGCCATTCAATTGCATGCAAGTTAAAGATCATTCTGATTCATAGATTTCACATCTGAAAGAGTGTAGTTTTCTGTTCGTACATTCGTTCTATAAATTAAACATACGCATCTTCGAGTGATGATCGTAAGATCAAATTAGGATGGTTTCTGCACAACATTTTATAAATGAGGCCCCAGGACACCTAGATGAGCCCCAGAGACCCAGAGCCCCTAGATGGCCATTGGGACAAGACCTTGTGAACCAGATGAGTCCTTTACACAATCTGACAACCCCCCCGAGTGAGATTTGTTTCTCCCAAGTTCTTTTTTCTCCATTCTGTCATCGATGGAGTTTTGTTTCCTTGGCTCTCTCGCCTCTGGCTTGCTTAGTTGGTTACACTTCATTTCCAGCGTTATCGTCTACTTGATTGCACAGATACTATTTAAACTGAACCGAGCTGGACGATGCCATCACTAAATCCAATAATGCCTTTAACTGAAAATGTAGTGTATTTTTTATTTTTTTGTCGTTTTACATTATTGACACTATTTCCGAGTTCGATATCAGGGGAAAGTTTCTGACACAATCTGTATTGTTAAAAGCGCTATATAAATAAAAGTAAAAAAAAAAAAAAAACATTAAATAAAATGCAATAAATTAATTGTACATAACAGGGATATAAAAAAATAAAATAAAATAGAAAAAAACCAGAAACATGTTTGTTCAAATTTGAAATAAAAGGACAAAGCAAAAGAACAAGTGGTGTAACAAAGCTGGCTTCATAATCTGTTCTCCCACTTTTTTTTGTAATAGGCGTATAATATTGAGATAAACGTGACATTGAAATACTAATACGATCTGTGTAATTTTCTATTGTGATTATACTGATACTTATTTGCGTCAGTCGTGTGTAGCAATGAACATTCATTTCTAAAGGATCTGAAGAATGTTGCAGCACTGGTTGATAGGGTGAGGTTTAGTTATTACTTAGATCACCAAAACATCTGTGTTGTTATCGTACTGATTGTTCACACAGGTGAGGCTGTGTAATGCTTTGATCCGCCTTGAACGACGGTGGCACCCCTCCCAGTCAATATATAAGAATAGCTTGGAAATAAACAGACGCTGCATCTTGGCACACACTAAAAAATGCTTTAACACACATACACATACATGCACGTCATTATGCTGTCTATATCATGGGCGAGGCCAGAAAAGGGCCAGAGGACACAGATCCACCCAAGATTCTTTCTATTTTTCTTTTCTATTTTTTACAACTGTAGTAATTGCAAAACAATATGAAGTGAAAAGTAATTTGTAAGATTGAAAATGTACAGTACATTAGTTTTAACAAATGAGTTAGGAACTAACATAAAATAAATAATAAAACAATTGAGTATCACATCGGGAAAGGTGTTGATTTGTCTGAATTTTGCCTTTAAATTAGGTTCTAATTCTGAGTCTCTGCAGAGCCAAATTACTACAGGGAGATATAAAATTAGTATTTTATTCACCATGTGGGCATGTCACATCCATCTCACAAACCACTATGATAGTGGACAACTAATGTGGTTTTAAAAAACAGGTCAATGCAATTTATGTCATTATGGATTCATAACAAATTGTCCAGACGAAGCCAAATGATCTAAACAATAATGAAAACAGCCTTCCAGACAGACTCTTGATTTGTCAGTTCTGGTACGTTTATTTCAATGGATGAGGATGAGAAGGTTTTCTGTATAAATCTTACTTTAATTTATCTTTCTGTATTTATTGGCCCAGAGACAGCACAGGGAAGCTGGTGATGCTGGCTTCTCTGACCACTGATTCAAAACACAATCACAGTTAGATTGATGTATTTGAGGTTCTCCTGTGTCCTTTATGTATATTTAAATCTTCTCTTTAGAAAGCCCCCCACTCTTATTCTCTCTTCTTCCTCTCGGTTTCATATATCATCTCCTCCTCCCATCATTTCTTTCTATTTAATTGATCATCTCCCCTCTTCCTTCTATTTCTTCTCTTATTTCTCTGTTCATTTCATGCTGCACCTCTTCCTCTTCTTCTGGTAACTAAATTATAAGTAAAAAAAAAAAATCACAATTGTTAAATGTTCATTTCGTAAATAGTGCTTTGTGAACGTATGGCTTAGCTGATTAACAGTTGAATCTGAGATGTTTCTGTGTAGAATTTTAAGACAATGTTGTATATAATTTGTATTAAATAAGTCAATAATTTACAGCATGTTTAAGAAAATGTAAGAACTGTTCAGATGGCTCTATAAACAGTTTTGAGAACATTGACCAGTTTGAGTAAATGTGGAAAAGCAACTGTAAAGTGATAGACTGTAATGATTTGGGGAATATGTCTTATCATAATACAGTTTAATCTGATTGTCTTCTATCTACGTCCATCTATTCAAGGCTAAAAATGTTTTCTCAACTGCAGGTGCACAAAGAAATACTGGCGTCATGTGACATGAAAAAAAGAAAGAAAGAAAAACTGGTTTGTATTATTTCTGGAGGTGGTGTATTGTTTAACCCAACCCAGGTTTTAGAAAAGGTCCACCCAGATTCATTAATACAGCCATAGACAAGATTGTGAGACCTGAAGTTCGTTCTTCATTGTATTCCGTAACTGGATTAAGCTTCGCTGTGTTTTTGGAGTTTGCTATCTATCAACATTTTGTAGCAGGTAAAGTTACTTTGCCTCACTTTATCCCAATGAGCTGTTATCACTGTTTAAGTCATCTGCTTTTGATCATTCTAAATTATAACTAACATATTATTTTGTAATATATGTCATAAAATGATGTATAAACATCGGAAAATAACAGTTTTAAATAGTTTTTCCCACTCTTGACGACAAATTATGCTAAATTTACTGCATTACCTATAGAAACACATATTTAACGTATATATGTGTGTGCGCAGGTGTAGGAGGTACCGCTATTCACAATGAGGTTCATATTCTCATTGTGTGTTTCAATACTGCTACTGTGTGGTGAGTGCTTTATTCATCTTTTTATACATTTTCTTGGGACAAAAAACACTGGAATGATGCAGTATTCAAAAACGTGAAATGACTGTATTGTCTTTTCAAATTAAACCATTATTCTTATATTCTTTTGCTTTAAAGGTGAAATAATTGACGGACAATCAACAGGTAATTCCTTCCATTCATTTGCTAATAAAAGGGCTTATAATAAAAATGTCACTTCACAGGTTATATTACTGCTTCCCAATGTTGACCTCTAGCTTTTCATTAGACAAAAACTGTTGAGGAAAAACAAAAAGATCTTTATGATAAACATGCATTGAAATTACTGGCTAATCATAAACATCTGTTTGGATCGTTGTATTCATTGTTTTGAATTAGTGTGGAGAAAAGCAAAATATTACTTTTACTTAGTAAAATATATAGTAAAAAATATAAGTTCAATCAAAATTACCCCTACGAAAAGTGCAGTAATTGAAGAATGAAAGTTTTCTGTGATTTCATGGCATGAAAGTCTCTAGTAATCCCAGTTCACCCTGATAGTGTAATTAGACATTGTTCTTTAACAAACTGTTTTAAGTTAATCAAAATAAATAGATTGTGAAAAGTTTGTGCGTTGTTGGAATTTGCCCTAAAAGTATTAAAGAAGTTTGTTTTTGAGCATGTCATAATAGTGTATGCAACTAATGGAATGTTAGCACGTCATGGAATTTCATCTTAAAAACCACATGCTGTAGGCGTGTGCATCACGTCGCTGTAAACCGACCTGTCACTCATTTTGCCACAGTTGCCATCCTGAGCTACACATTCCTCGTTTCTTTTACTATCACTACCATTCTATTTAATTTACACTACCCTACAACAGTAGGGTATGTTAGGCTGTTTATATCCTCATTTCAACAACTTTAATATACTTAATGAAATTCATTTTAATGTTCTATAACAGATGATCCTTGCAACAGCTACAATCTGCTAGATGATCCATGGAGAGCAACCAACAATCAATATTCCTCTGAAATAATGTGTGACTGCGAGGTCAGCTGGAACGGCTGGTACCGTCTCATCTTTCAGGGTCAGAGCGTTCAGATGCCAGACACATGTGTTGATCAGGACAGCTGTGGCACTCATGCCCCACTCTGGCTGAGAGGAGGACATCCAATAATGGAGGATGGAGTGGTCACTCGAGATGTCTGTGGTCACTATGACAATGACTGCTGCTCTTTTCAGTCCAATCCCATCAGAGTCAAAGCCTGTCAAGATTATTATGTCTATGAGTTTGTGAAACCAGCTTTCTGCTTTTTAGCATATTGTGCAGGTAAATATAATATATTTTCAAGTCATAATTTCTATGTTGCTTTGATTTTAATCTCTTTCTCCCTCTCTCTTTTTATAGATGTAAGACACATCATCAATACAAATACAATCACGACTGGTAATGTAATGCTTTACAATCTGTTTTGTTTTACAATCTGACCATTGTTTTGCATGAGCAGATCAGATTAATGTTTGTAATTTTATGTAAATAGTGTGAAATGTGCAGTTAAGTTATTGATTCTGTCATTAGTATCACTAAACTGCTTGTAGAATATATTTGCAGCTGCAATATTTTCCACGATTTACAATCATACAAATTAAAAGGAAATTAAGGGAAGTAAAAGTACTTATAGCCTTTTAAAAATTGAATTAATTCGAACATTAAGAGTAGCATTACAAATATTTAATGCTTTAAAAACATTTTAAAGAAAAATATTACAAAGTTTTAACATATTTTTAAAAGTTATGTAAAATATATGCATATTTGCACCTAAAATTATTATTACTTTTGCATTGTTGCTGTCCTTAAAGGTAGACTATAGATTACTGTTGGTTTTACTTTATTAGGAGGTTCTGAATAAATGAGACAGTATGGATAGAAAGTACAGGGCAACTTATTAAGCAATTTTGCTGGTCAACTTTTTTTGAGTAATGTTGCTTGTGTACTTTACCATTATGAATGGGTAACAAATTTCGATCTGGGTAATTTAGATTGGTTGTGTGCCCTGTGTCTCACCTGGTTGCCCTTTGACAGCAACATTGCTCAAAAAGTTGCCCCATGTATCTTTAGCTTAAAAGGGATAGTTCACCCAAAAATGAAAATTGTGTCATTACACTCTAAAAAATGCTGGGTTAAAAACAACCCAACTTGGGTTATTTAGCAACCCAGCACTGGGTAAATATTGGACAGAACACATTCTGGATTATTTTGACCAAGCTTGTTGGGTTAAACGTTTTTACGCACCATACTGTTTTTTTTAATTTATTGTTTAAAAACGTATTATATTGCTGGCTTAAAATGGGCTGGAAATTAAAAATCACGCACATAATTACTTTAGGCAACAGCAATAATCAAAAGATGAACATTTATTATTAAACAATAGCACCCATGGACAAAATACAAGACAAATTGAATTTATTTGGGTGAATACAGCATAGTTTACAATATTACATACATTTAAACTTGTATAACAAGCATTTTAGAAATAAAAAGGCATATGAAAGTAGCATTTTAATTTAAGTGTATTCAACCGTTTTCTGTAATCGCTTTTTACCAAAATAGTGCTAATTCTCGTGCTGGTGTGTTGCCGAAATTTGAGCCGGTGAAGGGCTGCTGTTCGCGGGGGAACTGCAAACTTCAGACCTCGGCCTTGCGTTTCACTTATCTGAGTGACTCCAAAACCTGCTCAAAAACAAATTGAAATTAGAGAACATATTTTAACATTAAATTACATTTTAAATAAAATGAAATTACACTCAGTATTATAATGAATACAATACATTTATTTTATGCAAGGCAAAGGCATGTCCAGGGCGAAACGACCGCTGCTGACATCTCGTCCTTATGTTGCATAAAATAAAATAAAATAATGTACACCACATTAAGGGTGAATCCCAATTCTCTGTCTTATCCCTACCCCTTCGTCTTTCCCCTAGCCCTTGAAACTGAGTGGTAAGCGCTAGGGGTGAAAACATACCCCTATGAAATGAGACGACACTTGGTTACTGTTACGTCATCATACATCATCGCTAGCTGACTGCTACGTCACCAGAGGAGACAAGTGTTGATCACAAAACTTGCTGTCTGCAAGTGTGTGTGTGTCGATTGCTTGGGTTTTAGTGATGTTTTCTCTAGTCAGAGAAATGTGAGACTGTTGTGCAAATCAGCAATGTAATGTTAGCGTGGAAAAATAGCGATTTTTAAAAAAACGTTTCAGTTAAGAACATGGTTGCAAATATATATGTAACGTTACAGGACTGTGTAGAGCACAAAGCAAGACTGTCGTAGTTTCTAAATAAAGTATTTAAGCCGAAAATACTTACATTACTCTCTGGATGATCTGGCTGCAGTGTATTCTGGGTACCCCTTGGTTTCAAGTAAGCTCGCAAAGATGCTTGGTTTTGAGGGGTATCTACCCCTTCCCCTTACCCCTACCCCTCGATCAAAACAAGAATTGGGACAGCCCTTACTCTCACGTAAACGCGCAAAACTAAGGGAAAGGGCTAAGGGGAAGGGGTAAGACAGAGAGTTGGGATTCACCCTAAAGACTTTATAATTGAAATAAAAAATGTATACAAACCTTTAGTTCCCCAAAAGAGTTCACCAAATCGGCGGTTGCGGCGGCAGCGTTGAGAACCGCTCTCTCTCCTGTGGACTTAAAAAAGCCTGTGCACTCACTCAGCAGCTTCAGAAGTTTCACTGGAGACAGGATCAACCCAGTGGTTAGGTAGAAACAAACAAAAACCCAGTTAACAAATGACCCAACAGGCTGCACCCAGCATTTGGGTTAAAAAGATAACCCAGCATTTTTTAGAGTGTAATTACTCCTTCATATCGTTCCAAACCTGAAAAACCTTCGTTCATCTTCAGAACACAAATTAAGATATTTTTCATGAAATCCGAGAGCTCTCTGACCCGCCATAGACCGCAAGGTTATTACCGCGATCAAGGCACAGAAAGTAAGGACATCGTTAAAATAGCCCATGTGCCTTCAGTGGTTCAACTGTAATTTTAAGAAGCTACTAGAATACTTTTGTGCGCAAAGAAAACAAAAATAAAGATTTTTGGTAACACTTTATTTTAAGTGTGTACTTGTTACATGTACTCACTATTATAATAACAATTAACTGTGCATAATTACATGCAAGTAACCCTAAGCCAAACCCTAATCCTTACCCTAAATTGTAAGTACATGTAGTTATTCAATATTACTCAGCACTTAAATGTATAAATACACAAGGACACCTTAAAATAAAGGGTAACCCGATTTCTTTCTTCAATTCTTCTAATCTGCGTCATGGTACTCTCGTGAATGGTGGCGGACAATGAAGCAGACGAGAAAAAATATTGTATAAAGTCATTATTTTTGTTCTCTGGTCACACAAAAAAGTATTCTCGCAGCTTCATATAATTACAGTTGAACTACTGATGTTGATCCATACTTCATTTCTGGGCCTGGGAACGTTTCAGTTGCTGTCTATGCAGGGGTCAGAAAGCTCTTGGATTTCATAAAAATTATGTACATTTATTTTCCGAAGATGAACAAAGATTTTATGGGTTTCAAATGATTTGTGGGTGAGTAATTAATGACACAATTTTCATTTTTGGTTGAACTATCCCTTTAAAGTGAAAACAGATATCTACAAAGAGTTTTTTTTTATTACAGATATAAAATCTAAACTAAACTTTCAGAAATATTCATTCATTATGACACTTCATTCATCACTGACTGGTGAAGCTGATTAGTTTCAGTCACATAAATGGTATATTTTAGAGAATATCTGTGTAGTCAGGGAGTTTCATCTGATTGTAGCTGGTGAGTATATTGGCACAATTTACAAAATGAATAAAAAAGAACCTTGCAACTTTGCTAAAACTAATTTAAAAGCACAAGGCATTTAAAAAAGCCAGAACTACTCTAAAATGGCTGGGCAAAAAAACAACAATATTAATATCTTGGATTGACCTTGTCAGAGTTTAGATTTAACATTAAACTTGCAGTAGAATTCATGCATGTTTTAAAAAGTCAGTCAACTCGAAATCTCCATGCAACCAGGCACAACTTACCCACACAAGGCTGTAATGTTGTTAAAGGTTCACCTACTTAATAGTAACTGAAATTGGGTAAATACATATGCAATCAATTATTTTGTGTTTGATATTTACAATATACTGTATATATATATTGACTGGTAAAATTTGACATTTTTTCTTTGTCTGTTAATCAGTGTAAATAAATAAATAAAGAAAGAATAATAATAATACACTTCTGTAGGGCTGTGTTGGAAAACAATAAAACATAAACATTATGACTAAAATATGCACTCTGTGAATGGTTGAAAAGGCAAACTGGCTTACAGACCAACATATAACAAATAAGTAGCATAGTGTGTATTGGAAGCATTATTGCAACGTTAAACTAATAGTAATAATCTTTTAAGTATAGTAACTCCAGGTTTACTGCTTATCCCCTTTTAACACAAATAAAAAGAGATTCTTAGACTCAAAAATGTATTTAAGCTTTAAAAGTAATTATTTCATACTGCAAAATCCAACAGTAAAAGTATATAACATGTAAAAAATTACTTTTGCAAAAACATTATTACATTTTTTTCCACAACAGTGGTTCCTCCTGTTGACCCCTGCAACAACTACAATCTTCTAGATGATCCATGGAGAGCCACCAACAATCAGTATACTTCTCAAATAATGTGTGACTGTGAGGTCACCTGGAATGGCTGGTACCGTCTCTTCATTCAGGGTCAGAGCGTTCAGATGCCAGACACATGTGTTGATCAGGACAGCTGTGGCACTCATGCGCCACTCTGGCTGAACGGAGAACATCCAATAGTTGAGGATGGAGTTGTCACTCGAGATGTCTGCGGTCACTGGGACAATAATTGCTGCTATTTCCAATCCAATCCCATTAAAGTCAAAGCCTGTCCAGGCAATTATTTTGTTTATGAGTTTGTGAAACCCACTTTCTGCTCTTTGGCATACTGTGCAGGTATGTATATATTTACATTTTACCTTTGTTTACCTGAGTCACAATTGGATCATTGGTGACATACAATTCGTCAATGTTTTTCAGTTGTAGCGAACATAAACACTACTAGTGTCACACCAATGAAAACCTCAACAACAGCCACTACAAACCTGGACTTTACTGGTAAGATATTGTGCTAAGTTGTAATCTGTAGGATTTATTACATGGATAGATAAATAAATGGATTTATCTATAAATGGTAATAAATTACCACTAAAATACCCACTGCTTTCTATTAAACTAGTTTGACAATTAAATCTGTAAAAAAAAAAAAAAAAAAACAGTTTACATTTCAAAACATTCACTTTGCCATTAATTGTAAAAATCCAGTGTGATTTTTGTTTGCACAAGGAGTCTGATAACAGCCAGTGCTCTAAACAGAGATCTAATCTCATTATCATCCAGTCTGTCTGGAATGGCATGAAGAAACAGAACAAACTGAGACTAAGATGCTTCAAGAGACCTGCCCGCAAAGCTACCTGAAAAACTATGCGCAAGTGCACTTAGGGTAAAAGCTGCTTTAAACGCAAAGGTTGCTCACACCAAATATTTAATTTAGTTAATATAAGTGAATTAATATAGAACATCTATGAGATTATTTTTGACAGAACCCTCATTTTACAGCAATTTTACACAAGTGCCTAAAACTTTTAACAGTACTGTAGCTTTTCATATAGGTCTCTTGAAGCATCTTATAGATGTTGCCAAAGTTCTACTGGATTTAGTTTCTTCATGTCATTCCAGACAGACTGGATGATGATGAGATCAGATCTCTCTGTTGAGCTCTAGCTGTTGTCAGACACCTTGTACAAAAATCTTACTGGATTATTACAATTAATGGCAAAAATGAATGTTTGGAAATGTAAACTGAAATTTCCTACTGACACTACAGCAAAAGATGGAAATAACTGACTTAAGCTGGTGAAAATACTAGTGTTATAATAATTTTGGCCACCACTGTTTGTATAAATGTATCTTGTTTAAATTATATATATTTTTTCTTCAGATATCGGGAACAACAGCATTTCCTTTACTACTATCTTGATAGAAACAACCTCAAGCATAAAAAACATATTAATAGAAACAACAATCATGGTCACTGGTAATGAAGAAAAAACTACAACAAAGCCCACAACAACAAACCGCAGCACCATAAGTCCAGAAAGTTCCACAAAGGAGACCACAACAATAATCAGCAGCACTACAACTCCCGAAAGATCAACAACACAGACTACAACAACAGATAGCACATCTACCGGCACCATAACAACAGAAAGCACAACCATTGCTACCACAACTCCAGAAAGCCCCACGATGACAGAAAGTATCACCCCCGGAACAACAACTGAGACCACAACAACAGAAAGTACCACCACAACTGAGATCACAACAACAGAGGGCACCACCACTACAGAAAGTACAACCACTGGCACCACCACCCCAGAAAGTACAACAACGGAGACCACAACAACAGAAAGCACCACTATTGCTACCACAACTCCAGAAAGCACCACGATGACAGAAAGTACCACCCCCGGCACAACAACGGAGACCATAACAACAGAAAGTACCACCACTACAGAAAGTACTACCACTGGCACCACCACCCCAGAAAGTAGAACAATGGAGATCACAACAACAGAAAATACCAGCACAACTGAGATCACAACAACAGAAGGCACCACAACTACAGAAAGTACCACCATAGATACCACAATAACAGAAAGCACCACCACCGGTAACACAACTCCCGATAGCACCACAATGACAGAGAGTACAACCACTGGCACCACCACTCCAGAAAGTAAAACAACGGAGACCACAACAATAGAAAGCACCACCACTGGTTCTGCAACTCCAGAAAGCACAACATTGTTAGAAGGTTCAACCACTGGCACCACTATTCCAGAAAGTACAACAACAGAGACCAGAACAATAGAAAGTACCACCCCCGGGACAACAACCGAGACCACAAAAAAAGAAAGTACCACAACTGAGTTCACAACAGCAGAAGACACCACCATTACAGAAAGTACTACCATAGAGACCACAACAACAGAAAGCACCAACACTACAGAAAGTATTGCCACAACAGCAGAAAGCACCATATCTGGCATCACAACTCCAGAAAGCACCACAATGAACAGACAGTACAACCACTGGCCCCACCACTTCAGAAAGTGCAGCAACAGAAAGCACCACAACAGAAAGTACCACCCCTGGTTTTACAACTTCAGACAGTACAACAATGGAAACCACAACTACAGAAAGCACCACCACAGACATTACAACAACAAAGAGCACCACCACAGGTACCGCAACACCAGCAACACAGCATAAAATGGAAGTGTTCAGGAGAGAATTGTTCGCAAACTATTTCACAGTGATATTCCTATAAACAAATTATCTTTAATTTTGGTTAGTCTTTAACACAATCTTACTTGCAATAATAATAAAAAAAACAGTAATTAAGTACAGTTAGAGTACGTTGAAAGCTTTGAAAATAACTATAAGTCAACTATAAATCAATTACTGCGTTTTTCTTTCTTCAGATAGATACAGGGGTAACCTTAACATTTTATTTGAAGATTTAACATTTGTAGATGGTCTAAAGCAGAAGAGTTGTAAAAATTCTGAAAATCTTTTATAGCTCCTTGTATTTAAGTTTTCATAATCTGCTTGAAAAATATATATGATATATAATTTAATTTACAAGTATCATGTTTGTGATTTTTATTCATGTAAGTTGTAGCTTGACCTTTAAATAAAAAAATACTCATCAATTTCTGACATAAAATACTGCTTTGTTTAATCAGAAACACAATATAAATGTTATTTGTGTATTTTACTTTCATTTAAATACATGTAGGCCAACAGCGCCCCCTAAGTAAATAAAAGGCATTACCGGACAGGCATTAGGACCTGGGGGAGGCTGTCATTGCTGCAAGCGCTAGTGACTGTTGACTCTATCGCACACCAGATGCGTTTTTCTGTGTTTGCTTAATTGCTTTTGTAACGGATGTATGCCAGTATGGCTGAGTGTAAACCTCACTATTGAGCTATTTAACTTATCGGCAGAGCATATCGGCATCATTTTTCATATCGTGCTTGTGCCTATATTTACATTTTAAGCCATTATCGTCCGATTCCGATAACTGATTACTTTAATGCTATGTACACCGTCTTATACCAAAGCCACAATTGATACAAAGTGCAGCAGTCAAAGTACTAATTAAATTAAGAAGGAGAGACCATATTAATGGTTTTAATACATTTACATTAGTTGCCAGTTCAGCAAATAATTATTTTTTACGTTCCAAATCATAGTTTCAAATCTTCCAGTGCTGGTCTTTTGGCAAACTATACAGTAAATCCTAAGTGACTCCGTGGTGCTCCTTTTAGCCAATAAACCCCCACAATTTGGAAATGTGAACCAATCATTATTATTTTTTTTGTTATCTTTCTTTTATATTTTTAAAGAAAGTAGTCAAGAAAAGTCTTTTTAAAATATGATTTTAGCATGCTGATATCAATTTCAATTACTGTGTGAAGCTACAGTGTCAATGTGTTACATTTTTATTGTTGTTTGTTGTAAAAACTTTTCTTGTTAAGCACCATGAGCTGCATTTTATAATACATATACACATAATACAAACGTGTTAAACAAAGTTTGGTAAATATTTTACAATTATTTTTTTTATAACAGAAAGCACCACGACTCCTGAAAGCACCACAACGGGGACCACCACAACAGAAAGTACAACCACTGGCACCCCAACTCTAGAAAGTACTACTACAGAAACCACAACAACAGAAAGCACCACAACAGACATTACGACAACAAAAAGTACCACCTCCGGTACCACAATTTTAGAAAGTACAACAGCAGAGACCACATTAACAACAGACAGCACCGCAATGGATACTAGAACAACAGAAAGCACCACCACCGGTACCACAACTTTAGAAAGTACAACAGCAGAAACTTCAACAACAACTGAAAGCATCACAACTGAGACAACAACAGAAAGTACAACCTCCAGTAACACAAAACCAGAAAGAACAACAGCAGAAACTACAACAACAGAAACTAAAATAACCGAAACCCCCACATCAGAAAGCACCACAACAAATAATCCAACTACAGAAAGCACAACTGAATCCACAACAACAGAAAGTACAACAATAACAGAAAGTACCACAGTGGGTAGTGCAATGACAGAAAGCACTACCATCGGTACCACAACTCCAGAAAGTACAACAGTGGAAACCACAACAACAGACACTACAACATCAGAAAGTACCACCACCATGACCACAACTCCAGAAAGTGCAACAACAGAAAGCATCACAATGGATACTAAAACAACAGCAAGCACCACAACTGGTAGCACAACTCAAGAAAGTGCAACAACAGAGATCACAACAGTAGAAAGCACCACAATGGAGGCTACAACAACAGAAAGCACCTCGACTCCAGAAAGCACCATAATGGAGACCACCACAACAGAAATTATAACCACTGGCACCACAACTCCAGAAAGTACTACAACAGAGACCACAACAACAGAAAGCACCACAACGGACATAACGACAACAGAAAGTACAACAGCAGACACTACAGCAACCGAAACCACCACACCAGAAAGCACCACAACAGATATTCAGACTACAGAAAGCACAACTGAATCCACCACTACAGAAAGTACAACAATAACAGAAAATACCACGATGGGTAGTACAACAACAGAAAGCACTACCATCGGTACCACAACTCCAGAAAGTACAACACTGGAAACCACAACAACAGACGCTACAACATCAGAAAGTGCCACCACAACTACCACAACTCCAGAAAGCACAACAACAGCAAGTACAACTAGTAGCTCAACTTCAGAAAGTACAACAGCAGAGACCACAACAACAGAAAGTAAAACAGCAGACACTACAACAACCGAAACCACCACACCAAAACGCACCACAACAGATATTCCAAATACAGAAAGCACAACTGAATCCACCACAACAGAAAGCACAACAATAACAGAAAGTACCACGATGGGTAGTACAACAACAGAAAGCACTACCATCGGTACCACAACTCCAGAAAGTACAACAGTGGAAACCACAACAACAGACGCTACAACATCAGAAAGTACCACCACAATTACCACAACTCCAGAAAGCACAACAACAGCAAGTACCACTGGTAGCACAACTTCAGAAAGTACAACAGCAGAGACCACAACAACAGAAAGTACAACAGCAGACAGTACAACAACCGAAACCACCACACCAAAAAGCACCACAACAGATATTCCAACTACAGAAAGCACAACTGAATCCACCACAACAGAAAGCACAACAATAACAGAAAGTACCACGATTGGTAGTACAACAACAGAAAGCACTACCATCGGTACCACAACTCCAGAAAGTACAACAGTGGAAACCACAACAACAGACGCTACAACATCAGAAAGTACCACCACCGTTACCACAACTCCAGAAAGCACAACAACAGCAAGTACCACTGGTAGCTCAACTTCAGAAAGTACAACAGCAGAGACCACAACAACAGAAAGTACAACAGCAGAAACTACAACAACTGAAACCACCACACCAAAAAGCACCACAACAGATATTCCAACTACAGAAAGCACAACTGAATCCACCACAACAGAAAGCACAACAATAACAGAAAGTACCACGATGGGTAGTACAACAAAAGAAAGCACTACCATCGGTACCACAACTCCAGAAAGTACAACAGTGGAAACCACAACAACAGACGCTACAACATTAGAAAGTACCACCACAATTACCACAACTCCAGAAAGCACAACAACAGCAAGTACCACTGGTAGCACAACTTCAGAAAGTACAACAACAGAGACCACAACAGCAGAAAGTACAACAGCAGACACTACAACAACCGAAACCACCACACCAAAAAGCACCACAACAGATATTCCAACTACAGAAAGCACAACTGAATCCACCACAACAGAAAGCACAACAATAACAGAAAGTACCACGATGGGTAGTACAACAAAAGAAAGCACTACCATCGGTACCACAACTCCAGAAAGTACAACAGTGGAAACCACAACAACAGACGCTACAACATTAGAAAGTACCACCACAATTACCACTACTCCAGAAAGCACAACAACAGCAAGTACCACTGGTAGCACAACTTCAGAAAGTACAACAACAGAGACCACAACAGCAGAAATCACCACCACAACAGAGAGCACCACAATGGACACTACAACCACAGAAAGCACCACCACTGGTACCACAATTCCAGAAAGTACAACAACAGCAAGCACTACAACAGGTAGCACAACTCAAGAAAGTGCAAAAACAGAGATCACAACAGCAGAAAGTACCACAATGGAGACTACAACAACAGAAAGCACCACGACTCCACAAAGTACTACCACAGAGACCACAACAACAGAAAGCACCACAACGGACATAACGACAACAGAAAGTACAACAGCAGACACTACAGCAACCGAAACCACCACACCAGAAAGCACCACAACAGATATTCAGACTACAGAAAGCACAACTGAATCCACCACTACAGAAAGTACAACAATTACAGAAAGTACCACGATGGGTAGTACAACAACAGAAAGCACTACCATCGGTACCACAACTCCAGAAAGTACAACACTAGAAACCACAACAACAGACGCTACAACATCAGAAAGTACCACCACAATTACCACAACTCCAGAAAGCACAGCAACAGCAAGTACCACTGGTAGCACAACTCAAGAAAGTACAACAACAGAGACCACAACAGCAGAAAGCACCACCACAGCAGAGAGCACCACAATGGACACTACAACAACAGAAAGCACCACCACTGGTACCACAACTCCAGAAAGTACAACAACAGCAAGCACTACAACAGGTAGCACAACTCAAGAAAGTGCAACAACAGAGATCACAACAGCAGAAAATACCACAATGGAGACTACAACAACAGAAAGCACCACGACTCCACAAAGTTCTATCACAGAGACCACAACAACAGAAAGCACTACCATCGGTACCACAACTCCAGAAAGTACAACAGTGGAAACTACAACAACAGACGCTACAACATCAGAAAGTACCACAACTCCAGAAAGCACAACAACAGCAAGTACCACTGGTAGGACAACTTCAGAAAGTACAACAGCAGAGACCACAACAACAGAAAGTACAACAGCAGACACTACAACAACCGAAACCACCACACCAAAAAGCACCGCAACAGATATTCCAACTACAGAAAGCACAACTGAATCCACCACAACAGAAAGCACAACAATAGCAGAAAGTACCACGATGGGTAGTACAACAACAGAAAGCACTACCATCGGTACCACAACTCCAGAAAGTACAACAGTGGAAACCACAACAACAGACGCTACAACATCAGAAAGTACCACCACCGTTACCACAACTCCAGAAAGCACAACAACAGCAAGTACCACTGGTAGCACAACTCAAGAAAGTACAACAATAGAGACAATAATAGCAGAAAGCACCACCACAACAGAGAGCACCACAATGGACACTACAACAACAGAAAGCACCACCACTGGTACCACAACTCCAGAAAGTACAACAACAGCAAGCACTACAACAGGTAGCACAACTCAAGAAAGTGCAACAACAGAGATCACAACAGCAGAAAGTACCACAATGGAGACTACAACAACAGAAAGCACCACGACTCCACAAAGTACTACCACAGAGACCACAACAACAGAAAGCACTACCATCGGTACCACAACTCCAGAAGGTACAACAGTGGAAACCACAACAACAGACGCTACAACATCAGAAAGTACCACCACATTTACCACAACTCCAGAAAGCACAAC
Organism: Schizopygopsis pylzovi; assembly: GCA_027422435.1. Classification (NCBI taxonomy): domain Eukaryota; kingdom Metazoa; phylum Chordata; class Actinopteri; order Cypriniformes; family Cyprinidae; genus Schizopygopsis; species Schizopygopsis pylzovi. The sequence continues at coordinate 2,229,093 of CM049833.1, forward strand.
AACAGCAAGTACCACTGGTAGCACAACTCAAGAAAGTACAACAATAGAGACCACAATAGCAGAAAGCACCACCACAACAGAGAGCACCACAATGGACACTACAACAACAGAAAGCACCACCACTGGTACCACAACTCCAGAGAGTACAACAACAGCAAGCACTACAACAGGTAGCACAACTCAAGAAAGTGCAACAACAGAGATCACAACAGCAGAAAGTACCACAATGGAGACTACAACAACAGAAAGCACCACGACTCCACAAAGTACTACCACAGAGACCACAACAACAGAAAGCACTACCATCGGTACCACAACTCCAGAAGGTACAACAGTGGAAACCACAACAACAGACGCTACAACATCAGAAAGTACCACCACATTTACCACAACTCCAGAAAGCACAACAACAGCAAGTACCACTGGTAGCACAACTTCAGAAAGTACAACAGCAGAGACCACAACAACAGAAAGTACAACAGCAGACACTACAACAACCGAAACCACCACACCAAAAAGCACCACAACAGATATTCCAACTACAGAAAGCACAACTGAATCCACCACAACAGAAAGCACAACAATAGCAGAAAGTACCACGATGGGTAGTACAACAACAGAAAGCACTACCATCGGTACCACAACTCCAGAAAGTACAACAGTGGAAACCACAACAACAGACGCTACAACATCAGAAAGTACCACCACATTTACCACAACTCCAGAAAGCACAACAACAGCAAGTACCACTGGTAGCACAACTTCAGAAAGTACAACAGCAGAGACCACAACAACAGAAAGTACAACAGCAGACACTACAACAACCGAAACCACCACACCAAAAAGCACCACAACAGATATTCCAACTACAGAAAGCACAACTGAATCCACCACAACAGAAAGCACAACAATAGCAGAAAGTACCACGATGGGTAGTACAACAACAGAAAGCACTACCATCGGTACCACAACTCCAGAAAGTACAACAGTGGAAACCACAACAACAGACGCTACAACATCAGAAAGTCCCACCACAATTACCACAACTCCAGAAAGCACAACAACAGCAAGCACTACAACAGGTAGCACAACTCAAGAAAGTGCAACAACAGAGATCACAACAGCAGAAAGTACCACAATGGAGACTACAACAACAGAAAGCACCACGACTCCACAAAGTACTACCACAGAGACCACAACAACAGAAAGCACTACCATCGGTACCACAACTCCAGAAGGTACAACAGTGGAAACCACAACAACAGACGCTACAACATCAGAAAGTACCACCACATTTACCACAACTCCAGAAAGCACAACAACAGCAAGTACCACTGGTAGCACAACTTCAGAAAGTACAACAGCAGAGACCACAACAACAGAAAGTACAACAGCAGACACTACAACAACCGAAACCACCACACCAAAAAGCACCACAACAGATATTCCAACTACAGAAAGCACAACTGAATCCACCACAACAGAAAGCACAACAATAGCAGAAAGTACCACGATGGGTAGTACAACAACAGAAAGCACTACCATCGGTACCACAACTCCAGAAAGTACAACAGTGGAAACCACAACAACAGACGCTACAACATCAGAAAGTACCACCACATTTACCACAACTCCAAAAAGCACAACAACAGCAAGTACCACTGGTAGCACAACTTCAGAAAGTACAACAGCAGAGACCACAACAACAGAAAGTACAACAGCAGACACTACAACAACCGAAACCACCACACCAAAAAGCACCACAACAGATATTCCAACTACAGAAAGCACAACTGAATCCACCACAACAGAAAGCACAACAATAGCAGAAAGTACCACGATGGGTAGTACAACAACAGAAAGCACTACCATCGGTACCACAACTCCAGAAAGTACAACAGTGGAAACCACAACAACAGACGCTACAACATCAGAAAGTCCCACCACAATTACCACAACTCCAGAAAGCACAACAACAGCAAGCACTACAACAGGTAGCACAACTCAAGAAAGTGCAACAACAGAGATCACAACAGCAGAAAGTACCACAATGGAGACTACAACAACAGAAAGCACCACGACTCCACAAAGTACTACCACAGAGACCACAACAACAGAAAGCACTACCATCGGTACCACAACTCCAGAAGGTACAACAGTGGAAACCACAACAACAGACGCTACAACATCAGAAAGTACCACCACATTTACCACAACTCCAGAAAGCACAACAACAGCAAGTACCACTGGTAGCACAACTTCAGAAAGTACAACAGCAGAGACCACAACAACAGAAAGTACAACAGCAGACACTACAACAACCGAAACCACCACACCAAAAAGCACCACAACAGATATTCCAACTACAGAAAGCACAACTGAATCCACCACAACAGAAAGCACAACAATAGCAGAAAGTACCACGATGGGTAGTACAACAACAGAAAGCACTGCCATCGGTACCACAACTCCAGAAAGTACAACAGGGAAACCACAACAACAGATACAACCAAAAACCAACAATTACCACAACCCGAAACACAACAACAAAGACCACGGTAACCAACTAAGAAAGACAACGAAACCAAACAACAGAAAGACAACAGCAGAATACAACAAGAAAACCACACCAAAAAGCACCCAACGTAACAACTCAGAAAGACAACTGAACCACCACAACAGAAAGCACAACAATCAGAAAGTACCACATGGGTAACAACCAGAAAGCACACCATCGGTACCACAACTCCAGAAAGTACAACATGGAAACCACAAAACAGAGCACAACACAAAAGACCACCACAATTAACAACTAAAAACCAACAAAGCAAACCACTGGTACACAACTCAAGAAAGTACAACAAAGAACCACAAACAGAAACACCACCCAAAAGGCAACAAGGAACACAACAACAAAAGACCACCATGGACCACAACCCAGAAAGACAACAACCAAGACTACAACAGGACACAACCAAGAAAGGCAACAACAGGAACACAACCAGAAAGTACCACAATGGAACACAACAACAGAAACCCACAACTCCAAAAGTACAACCCAAACCACAACCAGAAAGCACACCACGGAACAACCCGGAGACAACGGGAAAACAACAAAGACCACAAACAGAAAGACCACCAAACCAAACCCAAAAGCACAACAACAGAAGACCACTGGTACACAACTCAAGAAAGTACAACAAAGAGACCACAAACAGAAAGCACCACCCAAAAGGCAACAAGGAATACAACAACAGAAAGACCACCATGGACCACAACCCAGAAAGACAACAACACAAGACTACAACAGGACACAACCAAGAAAGGCAACAACAGGAACACAACCAGAAAGTACCACAATGGAACACAACAACAGAAAGCACCACGAAATCCACAAATACACCACAGAACCACAACAACAGAAAGTACCACGGTACCACAACTCCAAAGGTACAACAGGGAAACACCAAACAAGACCACAACACAAAAGACCACCACATTTCCCAAACTCCAGAAAGCACAACAAACAAACCAGGAGCACAACCAAAAAAAGTACAACGAGAATACAACAACGAAACACCCAACCAAAAGACCACAACGAAATTTCCAACAAGAAACACAACAACCCCAAAAAAAACCCACAAACAAAATCCAGAAGACAACAACAGAAAGACACCTGGTAACAACTCAGAAAGTACAACAGGGAAACCACAACAACAGATACAACACAGAAATCCCAACCACAAACCACAACCCAAAAGCACAACAACAGAAGTCCACTGGAGCACAACTTGAAAACAACACAGAACCACAACAACAAAAGTACAACGAGAATACAACAACCGAAACCACCACACAAAAAACCCAAAAGTTTCCAACAAGAAACACAACAACCACCACAACAGAAAGCACAACAATACAAAATCCAGAAGACAAAACAGAAAGTACCACGGTACACAACTCCAAAAGTACAAAAAAAAAAAAAAAAAAAAAAAAAAAAAAAAAAAAACCCCCCCCCCCCCCCCCCCCAGCAGAGACCACAACAACAGAAAGTACAACAGCAGAGACTACAACAACCGAAACCACCACACCAAAAAGCACCACAACAGATATTCCAACTACAGAAAGCACAACTGAATCCACCACAACAGAAAGCACAACAATAGCAGAAAGTACCACGGTGGGTAGTACAACAACAGAAAGCACTACCATCGGTACCACAACTCCAGAAAGTACAACAGTGGAAACCACAACAACAGACGCTACAACATCAGAAAGTACCACCACAATTACCACAACTCCAGAAAGCACAACAATAGCAAGTAACACCGGTAGCACAACTTCAAAAAGTACAACAGCAGAGACCACAACAACAGAAAGTACAACAGCAGACATTACAACAACCGAAACCACCACACCAAAAATCACCACAACAGATATTCCAACTACAGAAAGCACAACTGAATCCACCACAACAGAAAGCACAACAATAGCAGAAAGTACCACGATGGGTAGTACAACAACAACAACAGAAAGCACTACCATCGGTACCACAACTCCAGAAAGTACAACAGTGGAAACCACAACAACAGACGCTACAACATCAGAAAGTACCACCACAATTACCACAACTCCAGAAAGCACAACAACAGCAAGTACCACTGGTAGCACAACTTCAGAAAGTACAACAGCAGAGACCACAACAACAGAAAGTACAACAGCAGACACTACAACAACCGAAACCACCACACCAAAAAGCACCACAACAGATATTCCAACTACAGAAAGCACAACTGAATCCACCACAACAGAAAGCACAACAATAACAGAAAGTACCACGATGGGTAGTACAACAACAGAAAGCACTACCATCGGTACCACAACTCCAGAAAGTACAACAGTGGAAACCACAACAACAGACGCTACAACATCAGAAAGTACCACCACCATTACCACAACTCCAGAAAGCACAACAACAGCAAGTACCACTGGTAGCACAACTCAAGAAAGTACAACAATAGAGACCACAATAGCAGAAAGCACCACCACAACAGAGAGCACCACAATGGACACTACAACAACAGAAAGCACCACCACTGGTACCACAACTCCAGAAAGTACAACAACAGCAAGCACTACAACAGGTAGCACAACTCAAGAAAGTGCAACAACAGAGATCACAACAGCAGAAAGTACCACAATGGAGACTACAACAACAGAAAGCACCACGACTCCACAAAGTACTACCACAGAGACCACAACAACAGAAAGCACTACCATCGGTACCACAACTCCAGAAGGTACAACAGTGGAAACCACAACAACAGACGCTACAACATCAGAAAGTACCACCACATTTACCACAACTCCAGAAAGCACAACAACAGCAAGTACCACTGGTAGCACAACTTCAGAAAGTACAACAGCAGAGACCAATACAACAGAAAGTACAACAGCAGACACTACAACAACCGAAACCACCACACCAAAAAGCACCACAACAGATATTCCAACTACAGAAAGCACAACTGAATCCACCACAACAGAAAGCACAACAATAGCAGAAAGTACCACGATGGGTAGTACAACAACAGAAAGCACTACCATCGGTACCACAACTCCAGAAAGTACAACAGTGGAAACCACAACAACAGACGCTACAACATCAGAAAGTCCCACCACAATTACCACAACTCCAGAAAGCACAACAACAGCAAGTACCACTGGTAGCACAACTTCAGAAAGTACAACAGCAGAGACCACAACAACAGAAAGTACAACAGCAGACACTACAACAACCGAAACCACCACACCAAAAAGCACCACAACAGATATTCCAACTACAGAAAGCACAACTGAATCCACCACAACAGAAAGCACAACAATAGCAGAAAGTACCACGATGGGTAGTACAACAACAAAAAGCACTACCATCGGTACTACAACTCCAGAAAGTACAACAGTGGAAACCACAACAACAGACGCTACAACATCAGAAAGTCCCACCACAATTACCACAACTCCAGAAAGCACAACAACAGCAAGTACCACTGGTAGCACAACTTCAGAAAGTACAACAGCAGAGATCACAACAACAGAAAGTACAACAGCAGACACTACAACAACCGAAACCACCACACCAAAAAGCACCACAACAGATATTCCAACTACAGAAAGCACAACTGAATCCACCACAACAGAAAGCACAACAATAGCAGAAAGTACCACGATGGGTAGTACAACAACAGAAAGCACTACCATCGGTACCACAACTCCAGAAAGTACAACAGTGGAAACCACAACAACAGACGCTACAACATCAGAAAGTACCACCACAATTACCACAACTCCAGAAAGCACAACAACAGCAAGTACCACTGGTAGCACAACTTCAGAAAGTACAACAGCAGAGACCACAACAACAGAAAGTACAACAGCAGACACTACAACAACCGAAACCACCACACCAAAAAGCACCACAACAGATATTCCAACTACAGAAAGCACAACTGAATCCACCACAACAGAAAGCACAACTGAATCCACCACAACAGAAAGCACAACAATAGCAGAAAGTACCACGGTGGGTAGTACAACAACAGAAAGCACTACCATCGGTACCACAACTCCAGAAAGTACAACAGTGGAAACCACAACAACAGACGCTACAACATCAGAAAGTACCACCACAATTACCACAACTCCAGAAAGCACAACAACAGCAAGTACCACTGGTAGCACAACTTCAGAAAGTACAACAGCAGAGACCACAACAACAGAAAGTACAACAGCAGACACTACAACAACCGAAACCACCACACCAAAAAGCACCACAACAGATTTTCCAACTACAGAAAGCACAACTGAATCCACCACAACAGAAAGCACAACAATAACAGAAAGTACCACGATGGGTAGTACAACAACAGAAAGCACTACCATCGGTACCACAACTCCAGAAAGTACAACAGTGGAAACCACAACAACAGACGCTACAACATCAGAAAGTACCACCACAATTACCACAACTCCAGAAAGCACAACAACAGCAAGTACCACTGGTAGCACAACTTCAGAAAGTACAACAACAGAGACCACAACAAGCAGAAAGTACAACACCACTGGTACACTACAACAACCAGAAACACCACACCAACAGCAAGCACCACAACAGATATGCACAACTACAGAAAGCAAACTGAATCCACCACAACAGAAAGCACAACAAAGCAGAAAGTACCACAGGTAGTACAACAACAGAAAGCACTACCATCGGTACCACAACTCCAGAAAGTACAACAGTGGAAACCACAACAACAGACGCTACAACATCAGAAAGTACCACCACAATTACCACAACTCCAGAAAGCACAACAACAGCAAGTACCACTGGTAGCACAACTTCAGAAAGTACAACAGCAGAGACCACAACAACAGAAAGTACAACAGCAGACACTACAACAACCGAAACCACCACACCAAAAAGCACCACAACAGATATTCCAACTACAGAAAGCACAACTGAATCCACCACAACAGAAAGCACAACAATAGCAGAAAGTACCACGATGGGTAGTACAACAACAGAAAGCACTACCATCGGTACCACAACTCCAGAAAGTACAACAGTGGAAACCACAACAACAGACGCTACAACATCAGAAAGTACCACCACAATTACCACAACTCCAGAAAGCACAACAACAGCAAGTACCACTGGTAGCACAACTTCAGAAAGTACAACAACAGAGACCACAACAACAGAAAGCACCACCACAACAGAGAGCACCACAATGGACACTACAACAACAGAAAGCACCACCACTGGTACCACAACTCCAGAAAGTACAACAACAGCAAGCTCTACAACAGGTAGCACAACTCAAGAAAGTGCAACAACAGAGATCACAACAGCAGAAAGTACCACAATGGAGACTACAACAACAGAAAGCACCACGACTCCACAAAGTACTACCACAGAGACCACAACAACAGAAAGCACTACCATCGGTACCACAACTCCAGAAAGTACAACAGTGGAAACCACAACAACAGACGCTACAACATCAGAAAGTACCACCACAATTACCACAACTCCAGAAAGCACAACAACAGCAAGTACCACTGGTAGCACAACTTCAGAAAGTACAACAGCAGAGACCACAACAACAGAAAGTACAACAGCAGACACTACAACAACCGAAACCACCACACCAAAAAGCACCACAACAGATATTCCAACTACAGAAAGCACAACTGAATCCACCACAACAGAAAGCACAACAATAGCAGAAAGTACCACGATGGGTAGTACAACAACAGAAAGCACTTCCATCGGTACCACAACTCTAGAAAGTACAACAGTGGAAACCACAACAACAGACGCTACAACATCAGAAAGTACCACCACAATTACCACAACTCCAGAAAGCACAACAACAGCAAGTACCACTGGTAGCACAACTTCAGAAAGTACAACAGCAGAGACCACAACAACAGAAAGTACAACAGCAGACACTACAACAACCGAAACCACCACACCAAAAAGCACCACAACAGATATTCCAACTACAGAAAGCACAACTGAATCCACCACAACAGAAAGCACCAACAAAACAGAAATACCACCATGGTAACAACCAGAAAGTACCAACGGAACAACTAAAACCAACAGGGAAAACCACAACAACGAGTAAAAACAACAGAAAGAATACAATCCAGAAAGACAACCACCAGGTACCACAACCCAAGAAAGTACAACAACGGAGACCCAACACCGGAAAGCCCACCACAACGAAGGAACAAACAACAACAACCGAAACCACCACCACGGTACCACAACCCAGAAAGCAACCACAAACTGGTAGAACAACCAAGAAATTAACAACAAGCCCCAAGAAAGTCCAAAATTAACTAAACAAAGGGGCCCAGAAAAAGTAAAAAAGACCAACAAAAAGGCATGGAAAAAAATCCTTCCGGTTTAAACAAGAATAACAAAGGCCACCTTTAAAAAAAACCACCACCGAAAAGACCAAACAATTTTAAATTTAAAAAGAAACTAATAAAAAGGAACAAAACCAGAATCCCCTTTTTCCAACAATTTGGTTTAAAAAAATTAACCAACAAAAGAAACAACTTTTGTAAAACAAAGAAAAATTTCAATTTAAAAAATAAAAATAAAATCCAAAGTCCCGGGAACGGAAACCGGAAAGCAAAACCTAAGGAACAACAAAAAAAAAACCGTACCAAAAAAGGAAAGGCCCAATTGAAACAGAAATTAAAAATTTATTTTTGCCCAAAACCTGTTTCCCCAAAAAAGGGGGTTTGGGTTTTTAAATTTTCCCCTTTTTAAAAACCTTTTTGAACCCTTTTAAACCAACCTTTTTTTTAAAAAAAAAAGGTTTATGGGTTTGGGCCTTTTTAAAAAAAATGGGCCCAAAAAGGGGGGAGTTTCTCCAATGCTCTAAAATGTACAGTGGTGAAGCTGACACTTATGGGGGGGAAATCTGAATTATTTTCTCTGTAATATTCTCAGACCAATTTCTAACATATAATTTTTAAATAGGTAATTTAAGGTAGTAAATCATTTGCAATAATATACCAATATGAGCAACGCATCAGATCTTAATCATCTTAGATCTAAATACAATTATTTGACACTTCATTATTTAATTTTGCTTAACAGGCTAGAAATTGGTCTCTCCGGTGATATTCTAAATTGGTTCAAGATGTATATTGGGAGAAAGGTAATAATTTATTAAAATAGGTGACTATGTATCAATTAAATATTAATAACTATATGCTGTTCCTAAAAAATAGAAGTAAAGTACCCAGGGTTTAATTATGGACTACGATTTGAGTTTACATTTCACATTAATCAAGCAACAAACACTTTATTTATTATTTTTGCTCATCATTATTACATTAAAGCTATGTACACTGTCTTATACCTAAGCTAAAATTAATACAAAATGCAGCAGTAAAAGTACTAATGAAATTAAGAAGGAAAGAACATATTAATGGTTTTAATACATTTACATTGGGTGCCAGTTTAGCAAATAATTGATTTTTATGTTAAAGCGTTCCAAATCATAGTTTCAAATATTCTAGAGCTGGTCTTTTGGCAAAATATACAGTAAAATCTAAGTGAATCTGTGGTGCTCTTTTTAGCCACTAAACCACCAAAATGTGGAACTGTCAACCAATTTAAATTAGAAAGGCTTCATTCTTTCATATTTTTAAAGAAAGAAGTCAAGGCACGTCTTTTTAAAATATTAATTTAGCATGCTGTTATCAGTTTTAATTACTGTGTGAATATGCAGTTTCAACGTGATACGTTTCTATTGTTGTTTGTATTTCTTTTTCTTGTTAAGCGCTATGAGCTGCATTTTATATTTTATACATGCTAAACAAAGTTTGGTAAATATTTGAATGTTTTTTGATAACAGAAAGCACCACAACTCCAGAAAGAACCACAACGGAGACCACCACAACAGAAAGTATAACCACTGGCGCCACAACTCTAGAAAGTACTACCGCAGAGACCACAACAACAGAAAGTGCAACAACAGAGATCACAACAGCAGAAAATACCACAATGAAGACTACAACAACAGAAAGCACCACGACTCCACAAAGTACTACCACAGAGACCACAACAACAGAAAGCACTATCATCGGTACCACTACTCCAGAAAGTACAACAGTGGAAACCACAACAACAGACGCTACAACATCAGAAAGTACCACCACAATTACCACAACTCCAGAAAGCACAACAATAGCAAGTACCACTGGTAGCACAACTTCAGAAAGTACAACAGCAGAGACCACAACAACAGAAAGTACAACAGCAGACACTACAACAACCGAAACCACCACACCAAAAAGCACCACAACAGATATTCCAACTACAGAAAGCACAACTGAATCCACCACAACAGAAAGCACAACAATAGCAAGAAAGTACCACGATGGGTAGTACAACAACAGAAAGCACTACCATCGGTACCACAACTCCAGAAATTACAACAGTGGAAACCAACAACAAAACAGACGCTACAACATCAGAAAGTACCACCACAATTACCACAACTCCAGAAAGCACAACAACAGCAAGTACCACTGGTAGCACAACTTCAGAAAGTACAACAGCAGAGACCACAACAACAGAAAGTACAACAGCAGACACTACAACAACCGAAACCACCACACCAAAAAGCACCACAACAGATATTCCAACTACAGAAAGCACAACTGAATCCACCACAACAGAAAGCACAACAATAACAGAAAGTACCACGATGGGTAGTACAACAACAGAAAGCACTACCATCGGTACCACAACTCCAGAAAGTACAACAGTGGAAACCACAACAACAGACGCTACAACATCAGAAAGTACCACCACAATTACCACAACTCCAGAAAGCACAACAACAGCAAGTACCACTGGTAGCACAACTTCAGAAAGTACAACAAAGAGACCAAAAACAGAAAGCACCACCACAACAGAGAGCACACAAACAACAACAACGAAAGCACCACCACTTACCACAACTCCAGAAAGTACAACAACAGCAAGCACACAACAGGTAACAACTCAAGAAAGGCAACAAAGATCACAACTGCAGAAAGTACCACAAGGAGACTACAACACAGAAAGCACCACGACTCCACAAAGTACTACCACAGAGACACAACAACAGAAAGCACTACCATCGGTACCACAACTCCAGAAAGTACAACAGTGGAAACCACAACAACAGACGCTACAACATCAGAAAGTACCACCACAATTACCACAACTCCAGAAAGCACAACAACAGCAAGTACCACTGGTAGCACAACTTCAGAAAGTACAACAGCAGAGACCACAACAACAGAAAGTACAACAGCAGACACTACAACAACCGAAACCACCACACCAAAAAGCACCACAACAGATATTCCAACTACAGAAAGCACAACTGAATCCACCACAACAGAAAGCACAACAATACAGAAAGTACCACGATGGGTAGTACAACAACAGAAAGCACTACCATCGGTACCACAACTCCAGAAAGTACAACAGTGGAAACCACAACAACAGACGCTACAACATCAGAAAGTACCACCACAATTACCACAACTCCAGAAAGCACAACAACAGCAAGTACCACTGGTAGCACAACTCAAGAAAGTACAACAAAGAGACCACAACAGCAGAAACACCACACAACAGAGAGCACCAAATGGACACTACAACAACAGAAAGCACCACCACTGGTACCACAACCCAAAAGACAACAACAGCAAGCATACAACAGGAGCACAACTCAAGAAAGTGAACAACAGAGATCACAACTGCAGAAAGTACCACAATGGAGACACAACAACAGAAAGACCAGACCCACAAAGTTACCACAGAGACCACAACAACAGAAAGCACTACCATCGGTACCACAACTCCAGAAAGTACAACAGTGGAAACCACAACAACAGACGCTACAACATCAGAAAGTACCACCACAATTACCACAACTCCAGAAAGCACAACAACAGCAAGTACCACTGGTAGCACAACTTCAGAAAGTACAACAGCAGAGACCACAACAACAGAAGGTACAACAGCAGACACTACAACAACCGAAACCACCACACCAAAA
>CM049833.1:2241842-2289342 GCA_027422435.1 Schizopygopsis pylzovi
AGATATTCAGACTAGAGAAAGCACAACTGTATCCACCACTACAGAAAGTACAATAATAACAGAAAGTACCACGATGGGTAGTACAACAACAGAAAGCACTACCATCGGAACCACAACTCCAGAAAGTACAACACTGGAAACCACAACAACAGATGCTACAACATCAGAAAGTACCACCACAATTACCACAACTCCAGAAAGCACAACAACAGCAAGTACCACTGGTAGCACAACTCAAGAAAGTACAACAACAGAGACCACAACAGCAGAAAGCACCACCACAACAGAGAGCACCACAATGGACACTACAACAACAGAAAGCACCACCACTGGTACCACAACTCCAGAAAGTACAACAACAGCAAGCACTACAACAGGTAGCACAACTCAAGAAAGTGCAACAACAGAGATCACAACAGCAGAAAGTACCACAATGGAGACTACAACAACAGAAAGCACCACGACTCCACAAAGTACTACCACAGAGACCACAACAACAGAAAGCACTACCATCGGTACCACAACTCCAGAAAGTACAACAGTGGAAACCACAACAACAGACGCTACAACATCAGAAAGTACCACCACAATTACCACAACTCCAGAAAGCACAACAACAGCAAGTACCACTGGTAGCACAACTTCAGAAAGTACAACAGCAGACACTACAACAACCGAAACCACCACACCAAAAAGCACCACAACAGATATTCCAACTACAGAAAGCACAACTGAATCCACCACAACAGAAAGCACAACAATAGCAGAAAGTACCACGATGGGTAGTACAACAACAGAAAGCACTACCATCGGTACCACAACTCCAGAAAGTACAACAGTGGAAACCACAACAACAGACGCTACAACATCAGAAAGTACCACCACAATTACCACAACTCCAGAAAGCACAACAACAGCAAGTACCACTGGTAGCACAACTTCAGAAAGTACAACAGCAGAGACCACAACAACAGAAAGTACAACAGCAGACACTACAACAACCGAAACCACCACACCAAAAAGCACCACAACAGATATTCCAACTACAGAAAGCACAACTGAATCCACCACAACAGAAAGCACAACAATAACAGAAAGTGCCACGATGGGTAGTACAACAACAGAAAGCACTACCATCGGTACCACAACTCCAGAAAGTACAACAGTGGAAACCACAACAACAGACGCTACAACATCAGAAAGTACCACCACAATTACCACAACTCCAGAAAGCACAACAACAGCAAGTACCATTGGTAGCACAACTTCAGAAAGTACAACAGCAGAGACCACAACAACAGAAAGTACAACAGCAGACACTACAACAACCGAAACCACCACACCAAAAAGCACCACAACAGATATTACAACTACAGAAAGCACAACTGAATCCACCACAACAGAAAGCACAACAATAACAGAAAGTACCACGATGGGTAGTACAACAACAGAAAGCACTACCATCGGTACCACAACTCCAGAAAGTACAACAGTGGAAACCACAACAACAGACGCTACAACATCAGAAAGTACCACCACAATTACCACAACTCCAGAAAGCACAACAACAGCAAGTACCACTGGTAGCACAACTCAAGAAAGTACAACAACAGAGACCACAACAGCAGAAAGCACCACCACAACAAGAGCACCACAATGGACACTACAACAACAGAAAGCACCCCACTGGTACCACAACTCCAGAAAGTACAACAACAGCAAGCACTACAACAGGTAGCACAACTCAAGAAAGTGCAACAACAGAGATCACAACGCAGAAAGTACCACAATGGAGACTACAACAACAGAAAGCACCACGACTCCACAAAGTACTACCACAGAGACCACAACAACAGAAAGCACTACCATCGGTACCACAACTCCAGAAAGTACAAAGTGGAAACCACAACAACAGATGCTACAACATCAGAAAGTACCACCACAATTACCACAACTCCAGAAAGCACAACAACAGCAAGTACCACTGGTAGCACAACTTCAGAAATCAACAGCAGTGACCACAACAACAGAAAGTACAACAGCAGACACTACAACAACCGAAACCACCACACCAAAAAGCACCACAACAGATATTCCAACTACAGAAACACAACTGAATCCACCAAACAGAAAGCACAACAATAGCAAAATACCACGAGGGTAGACAACAACAGAAAGCACTACCATCGGTACCACAACTCCAGAAAGTACAACATGGAAACCACAACAACAGACCTACAACATCAAAAGTACCACCACAATTACCACAACTCCAGAAAGCACAAAACAGCAAGTACCACTGGTAGCACAACTTCAGAAAGTACAACAGCAGAGACCACAACAACAGAAGGTACAACAGCAGACACTACAACAACCGAAACCACCACACCAAAAAGCACCACAACAGATATTCCAACTACAGAAAGCACAACTGAATCCACCACAACAGAAAGCACAACAATAGCAAAAGTACCACGAGGGTAGTACAACAACAGAAAGCACTACCATCGGTACCACAACTCCAGAAATTACAACAGTGGAAACCACAACAACAGACGCTACAACATCAGAAAGTACCACCACAATTACCACAACTCCAGAAAGCACAACAACAGCAAGTACCACTGGTAGCACAACTTCAGAAAGTACAACAGCAGAGACCCAACAACAGAAGGTACAACAGCAGACACTACAACAACCGAAACCACCACACCAAAAAGCACCACAACAGATATTCCAACTACAGAAAGCACAACTGAATCCACCACAACAGAAAGCACAACAATAGCAGAAAGTACCACGATGGGTAGTACAACAACAGAAAGCACTACCATCGGTACCACAACTCCAGAAAGTACAACAGTGGAAACCACAACAACAGACGCTACAACATCAGAAAGTACCACCACAAATTACCACAACTCCAGAAAGCACAACAACAGCAAGTACCATTGGTAGCACAACTTCAGAAAGTACAACAGCAGAGACCACAACAACAGAAAGTACAACAGCAGACACTACAACAACCGAAACCACCACACCAAAAAGCACCACAACAGATATTCCAACTACAGAAAGCACAACTGAATCCACCACAACAGAAAGCACAACAATAACAGAAAGTACCACGATGGGTAGTACAACAACAGAAAGCACTACCATCGGTACCACAACTCCAGAAAGTACAACAGTGGAAACCACAACAACAGACGCTACAACATCAGAAAGTACCACCACAATTACCACAACTCCAGAAAGCACAACAACAGCAAGTACCACTGGTAGCACAACTCAAGAAAGTACAACAACAGAGACCACAACAGCAGAAAGCACCACCACAACAGAGAGCACCACAATGGACACTACAACAACAGAAAGCACCACCACTGGTACCACAACTCCAGAAAGTACAACAACAGCAAGCACTACAACAGGTAGCACAACTCAAGAAAGTGCAACAACAGAGATCACAACTGCAGAAAGTACCACAATGGAGACTACAACAACAGAAAGCACCACGACTCCACAAAGTACTACCACAGAGACCACAACAACAGAAAGCACTACCATCGGTACCACAACTCCAGAAAGTACAACAGTGGAAACCACAACAACAGACGCTACAACATCAGAAAGTACCACCACAATTACCACAACTCCAGAAAGCACAACAACAGCAAGTACCACTGGTAGCACAACTTCAGAAACTACAACAGCAGTGACCACAACAACAGAAAGTACAACAGCAGACACTACAACAACCGAAACCACCACACCAAAAAGCACCACAACAGATATTCCAACTACAGAAAGCACAACTGAATCCACCACAACAGAAAGCACAACAATAGCAGAAAGTACCACGATGGGTAGTACAACAACAGAAAGCACTACCATCGGTACCACAACTCCAGAAAGTACAACAGTGGAAACCACAACAACAGACGCTACAACATCAGAAAGTACCACCACAATTACCACAACTCCAGAAAGCACAACAACAGCAAGTACCACTGGTAGCACAACTTCAGAAAGTACAACAGCAGAGACCACAACAACAGAAGGTACAACAGCAGACACTACAACAACCGAAACCACCACACCAAAAAGCACCACAACAGATATTCCAACTACAGAAAGCACAACTGAATCCACCACAACAGAAAGCACAACAATAGCAGAAAGTACCACGATGGGTAGTACAACAACAGAAAGCACTACCATCGGTACCACAACTCCAGAAATTACAACAGTGGAAACCACAACAACAGACGCTACAACATCAGAAAGTACCACCACAATTACCACAACTCCAGAAAGCACAACAACAGCAAGTACCACTGGTAGCACAACTTCAGAAAGTACAACAGCAGAGACCACAACAACAGAAGGTACAACAGCAGACACTACAACAACCGAAACCACCACACCAAAAAGCACCACAACAGATATTCCAACTACAGAAACACAACTGAATCCACCACAACAGAAAGCACAACAATAACAAAAGTACCACGATGGGTAGTACAACAACAGAAAGCACTACCATCGGTACCACAACTCCAGAAAGTACAACAGTGGAAACCACAACAACAGACGCTACAACATCAGAAAGTACCACCACAATTACCACAACTCCAGAAAGCACAACAACAGCAAGTACCATGGTAGCACAACTCAAGAAATACAACAACAGAGACCACAACACAGAAAGAAACAACAAAGCCCCAAGGACACTACAACAACGAAAACCACCACACCCAAAAAAGCAACCACAAACAAAATCCAACTAAGAAAGGCAACAACGAATCCAACCAAAAGAAAAGGGAACACAAAACAGAAAGACCACGATGTTAAAAGAACAACAACAGAAAGCACTACCATCGTTACCACAACTCCAGAAAGTACAACAGTGGAAACCACAACAACAGACGCTACAACATCAGAAAGTACCACCACAATTACCACAACTCCAGAAAGCACAAAACAGCAAGTACCACTGGTAGCACAACTTCAGAAAGTACAACACAGAGACCACAACAACAAAGGCAACCAACCACAACAAGAAACCACCCACCAAAAAGAACAACTACCAACACAGAAAGCCCAACCACCCAACGGACCAAACAAAATCCAGAAGTACAACAACAGAAAGCACTACCACTAACACAACTCCAAAAGAAAAGTGGCCCAACAACAGAGTACAACTGGCCAGAAATTACCACAATGAAACACAACAACAGAAGACCACGGACCAACCAAAAGTACAACACAGAGACCACAACAACAGAAAGACAACACGACCACAACCCGAAAACCAACCAAAAACACCACAACAGATACCAACACAGAAAGTAACCACCACAAAAAACACAACTCAGAAAGCCACAATAAAAACAGAAAGTACCACGGTACCACAATTCCAGAAAGTACAACAGGGAAACCACAACAACAGAGTACAACACAGAAATACCACCACCGACCACAACCCAAAAGCACAACAACAGAATAATTCCAACCCAAGAAAGCAACAACGAACCACAACACAGAAAGCACCACCAAACGAAGACCACAATGGAATACAACAACAGAAAGCACCACCATGGTACCACAACTCCAGAAAGTACAACAAAGAACACACAACAGGAGCACAACTCAAGAAAGTCAACAACAAACACAACCAGAAAGACCACAAGGAATACCAACGAAAGCACCAACTCCAAAAGTACACCACAGAGACCACAACAACAGAAAGACCACAACGGACATAACACAACGAAAACAACCCCCAAACACCAAAAGTACAACACAGAAACAACAACCGAAACCACCACAACAGAAAGCACCACAAAACAGAATACCACCATGGTAACAACAGAAAGCAACACCACTACCCAACAGAAAGACAACAATGGAAAAACAACAGAAAGCTACAAAACAGAAAGTACAACCACCGTACCACAACTCCAGAAAGCAACAACAACGGCAACACCGGAAAGCCCACAACAAGGAAAAAGAAACAACCAACCAGGACCACAACAGCAGAAAGCACCACAACAAGAGCAACATAAATTAACACAAGCCCCATGTTTTAACTTCAAAATTTACAACAAGGGGCCAAGAAATTAAAATAAGCCAACTAAAAAGTGCAAAGAATAAAGCGGTCACATGGAGAACTAAAAAACAAGGCACAATAAAAAAAGTACTCAAAGACAAACAAAAAAAGCAAAAAAGGTAACAAACCAGAAGTTTTTCAACTTTTGGTTTTAAAAAAACACAATTTATTAAACACCGAACAAAAGGAAAAGGCAAAAAAAAATAATAAAACACTTCGAGTAAACAGCAACATAAACAACAAAAAAAAATATTGTAAAAAAAGGAGGCATTACAAATAAAAAAATACAAACCCCAGGGTACCAACAACCTCCAAAAGTACAAAGGAGGGACCCAAGCCAAAATGAAGGGGAACAACAGGGGGAAACAACCAAACCGCCAACCAACAAAAAGGTTTTAAAAAACAGCAAAAAGCCAAAACAACGATAGACAACATTTAATTAAAACAAAAGCCTTAATTATTTAATTTTCTTCTAAAATTTATCCTATACAAATTGGTTCAAGAGAATTGGGAAAATAAAATTTATTAAAAAGGTGCATTTAAAAAATAAATCTTTGCGTTCCAGTAGAATAAAGAATTTAATTTGGCACTTTATTTTACATTTCACTTAAAAGAACAAACATTTATTTAATTTTTGTACTTTTAATTTAAATATGTAACCATACCAAGCTTTTCAAAATAAGGTGTTTAAATTAAAAAAAACTAAATTTTTTATTAATTTCATTTTCCGTTACAAATAAAATTTTTATTTAAATTAAATATAGTTTCAAATACTGAGCTTCTTTTGGAAAAATCATAAATTAATATTTTTCCTTTTAGCCATAAAAAATTGGAATGTCAACCAATTTAAATTAAAATTAATTTTTCAATTTTTAAAGGAATCAAGGACTCTTTTTAAAATATTTTTAATGCGAGTTTTAAATGTTAAATGCAGTGTAAGTGAACTTTTATTGGTTTGATTTTTTTCTTATAACCAGACCAATTTTTAACATTAAACAAATTTTAAATATTTAATTTTTTGTAAAGAAACAGCAAAATAAAAGCCAAAGGAGCCACCCAACAGAAATTAACCATCCCAAAATCTAAAAACTAAAGGACCACAAAAAAAAGCCAAAAAGGCTAAGAAAAGGTCACTTCCGGTTAAAACCCAAAAGTCAAAGAGAATAAAAAGAAAAAAAAAAGAACAAAGTATTCCAATAAAAAAAACTAATCCTCCTAAAAAGAAAATAAAGAAAGTACCCAGGGTTAAAAAAGGACTACCATGGTTTTACAATCCAAAATCAACAAAAACAACAAAAGGCTACAACATAAAAGTACCACCTTACCAAACTCCAAAAACAAAACAGCAAGTCCAAATTAGAAATAAAAGGAGAACAAAAAGAAATACAACAGGCATCAACAAAAAAAAAAAAAGCCCAAACAATATTCCAATACAGAAAGCCCTGTCCCCAAAAAAAGCCAAAATCAAAAGTACCCTGGGTGCCCAAAAGCCACCTTACCCCCCAAAATGTGGAAACCCAACCAATAAAATAGAAAGCCCCAAATTCCCAATAAAAGAAAAAAGCAAGCCCACGGTCCCTTAAAATAAAAGCAGGACCCAAAAACGGTAAAAGCAGTGCCCCAACCGAAAACGTTTCCCTAAGGTGAATCCCCCGAAAGCCCAATAACGAAATAAATTATACAACAAAAAAGTTGGTAAAATGAAAGGTTTGGAAAACAAAAAGACGACAACTCAGAAAGAACCACAAACCAAACCCAAAACCAACAACAGAAGTACCACTGGACACAACTCAAGAAAGTACAACCAGAGACCACAACACAGAAAGCACCAACAACGGGAACAATAAACAACAACAGAAAGACCACCCGGTCCAAACCCAGAAAGTACAACAACAGAACACTACAACAGGACACAACCAAGAAAGGCAACAACAGAATCCAACACAAAAGACCAACTGGGAATCAACAACAGAAAGACCACATACAAAATACCACAGGAACAACAACAGAAAGCACTACCATCGGCCACAACTCCAGAAAGTACAACAGTGGAAACCACAACAACAGACGCTACAACATCAGAAAGTACCACCACAATTACCACAACTCCAGAAAGCACAACAACAGCAAGTAACCACAACTTCAGAAAGTACAACAGCAGAGACCACAACAACAGAAAGTACAACAGCAGACACTACAACAACCGAAACCACCACACCAAAAAGCACCACAACAGATATTCCAACTACAGAAAGCACAACTGAATCCACCACAACAGAAAGCACAACAATAGCAAAAGTACCACGATGGGTAGTACAACAACAGAAAGCACTACCATCGGTACCACAACTCCAGAAAGTACAACAGTGGAAACCACAACAACAGACGCTACAACATCAGAAAGTACCACCACAATTACCACAACTCCAGAAAGCACAACAACAGCAAGTACCATGGTAGCACAACTTCAGAAAGTACAACAGCAGAGACCACAACAACAGAAAGTACAACAGCAGACACTACAACAACCGAAACCACCACACCAAAAAGCACCACAACAGATATTCCAACTACAGAAAGCACAACTGAATCCACCACAACAGAAAGCACAACAATAACAGAAAGTACCACGATGGGTAGTACAACAACAGAAAGCATTACCATCGGTACCACAACTCCAGAAAGTACAACAGTGGAAACCACAACAACAGACGCTACAACATCAGAAAGTACCACAACTCCAGAAAGCACAACAACAGCAAGTACCACTGGTAGCACAACCCAAGAAAGTACAACTACAGAGACCACAACAGCAGAAAGCACCACCACAACAGAGAGCACCACAATGGACACTACAACAACAGAAAGCACCACCACTGGTACCACAACTCCAGAAAGTACAACAACAGCAAGGACTACAACAGGTAGCACAATTCAAGAAAGTGCAACAACAGAGATCACAACAGCAGAAAGTACCACAATGGAGATACAACAACAGAAAGCACCACCTCCACAAAGTACTACCACAGAGACCACAACAACAGAAAGCACCACAACGGACAAACCCAGAAAGTACAACTTGGCCACAACACCAGAAAGTACAACACAGAATACCAACCAAAACCACAACAGAAAGCCCACAACAACAGCAAACCACTGGTACCACAACTTCAGAAAGTACAACAGCAGAACACACCAACAGAAAGACAACAACAGAAAAACAACGAAACAAACAAAACAAAAGCAACCACCAGTACCCAACTCCAGAAAGCAACAACGGAACCAACACCGGAAAGCACCACAACGAAGGAACAAAGACAACACCGACCACCACCACCGGTACCACAACCAGAAAGACCACAATGAAACAACAAAAAACACAACCCTTCAAGAAGTCCAAAATTACAACAATTCCAAGAAAGAAAAAACCAACAAAAAGTCATGGAAGAAAAACTTTTCAGGAGGTAAACAAGAAAACAACACAAAAAAAACAGGCACTCAAAACAAACAAAAAAAGACAAAAATATTCAATACCAGAAGCCAACTTTTTGAAAAATTAACACAAAAAACACCTTAACAAAAGTAAAATGGTATTTAAAAAAAAAATAAAATCGTCCTTCGAAAGTACAACATGAACAACAAAAAATAAAATCAGAAAAAAACATTACAAATAAAAAAAAGCAAAGTTTCCCATGGTACCAACGAATACACAAAAGAGGGCAAAGGCAGGGAGCCCAACCAAAAACAGGGGAAGCACACATGGGGGGGAAACTAACCGAAACCAACCAATTTCAACAACTTTTAAAAGGTAAAAAGAAACATTTCAAAATAGCCAATAAGAAGTCAACAACAAGATCAAAAACAAAATTTACACAATTAAATTTTCAAAACAGAAAGGCACCCGGATACAAAGGTTCAAGAGAAAAAAGGAAAAAAAAAAGGGACTAGACAAAAAATTAAAACTTTCGTTCCAAAAAAAAGAAAGTACCCAGGGAAATACTACAAACACCAAACAACAACAAACAAAAGCCACAAACAAAAGCATTACACCTTTACCAACTCAAAATACAAAAGCAGCATCAAAACAAGAAAAAGAAAAAACTATTAAAACAACAGGGCCATTACAAATAAAGAAGTTAAACGTTCCAAATCAAGAAATACAACGGCGGCAAAAAACACAAACTAAGGACCGGGGCCCGCCACAACCCCCCAAAAGGGAACTGTAACCAATTTAAATTAAAACAACTTTCATATTTTTAAAAAAATGGGTCTTTTTAAAATTTAATTTACATGTGTTTCCGAAATGTTAATAGATTCAACTATAGTTTCAGTTGGTATTTCTTTTTTGTAAGGTATGGTGAAATTTTTAATGAAAAAATTTGGAAAATTTTAATTTTTATAAAAAACAGCAACTCCGAAAGAACCAAACAGAAAAAAGAAATAAAATGGAACAATCAGAAAGTACTAGGAAAAAAACAAAAAAACAACCTAACAAAAGAAAGTGCTTTTAAAAAAAATAAAACAGCCTACAAAACCGAAACCAACAAGAAACAACAAAATATTAATACAGAAAAAATGAATTCATACAGAAATAAAAATAAAGAAAGTCCCAGGGTATACAACAACAAAAGACTAATCGGGTTTCCAACTCCAAAAGTAAACAGTGGAAACCACAACAAAGGAAAATCGAAAGTCCCCCTTAAAATCCAGAAACCAACAAACAATAACCCAATTAAAAGTAAAAGAGAACCACAAAAAGAAATACAACACAGACCTACAACAACCAAAAACAAAAAAGACCACAAAATATTAATCAAAAGCAAATGTCCACCCAACAAAAGCCAAAATAGAGAAAGTAAATGGGTAGTACAAAAAAAAACTAATCGGTCCAAAAATAGAAAGTAAAAGTAAACCCAAAAAGGCTACCAAATGAAAGTACCACCACAATTAAAATCCAAAAGCCAACAACACAATACCACTTAACAATTAAAAGTACAACGCAAACCAAACAACAAAATACAAAGCAGCATCAAAACCAAAAAAAAAAAGAAAACAATATTAATGAAAACAACTGTCCACCACAAAAAAGAAAAATAACAAAAATACCAGATGGGTGAAAAACAGAAACATACTCGGTACCACAACCCAAAAGAACAACAGGGAAACCAAAAAAGAGTCAACATCAAAATAACCACTTACCAAACTGAAAGCACAACAACGCAAGTACCATGGTAGCACAACTCAAGAAAGTAAAAACAGAGACCACAACCAGAAAGAACCACAACGAGACACCACAAGGACACTACAACAACAGAAAGACCACCCGGACCACAACCAGAAAGACAACAACGCAAGCACTACACGGTAGACACCAAGAAAGGCAACAACAGAACACAACACAGAAAGACCACAAAGGGAATCAACAAAAGAAAGCACCACGACTCCAAAAGTACACCACAGAGACCACAACAACAGAAAGCACTACCATCGGTCCACAACTCCAGAAAGTACAACAGTGGAAACCACAACAACAGACGCTACAACATCAGAAAGTACCACCACAATTACCACAACTCCAGAAAGCACAACAACAGCAAGTACCACTGGTAGCACAACTTCAGAAAGTACAACAGCAGAGACCACAACAACAGAAAGTACAACAGCAGACACTACAACAACCGAAACCACCACACCAAAAAGCACCACAACAGATATTCCAACTACAGAAAGCACAACTGAATCCACCACAACAGAAAGCACAACAATAACAGAAAGTACCACGATGGGTAGTACAACAACAGAAAGCACTACCATCGGTACCACAACTCCAGAAAGTACAACAGTGGAAACCACAACAACAGACGCTACAACATCAGAAAGTACCACCACAATTACCACAACTCCAGAAAGCACAACAACAGCAAGTACCACTGGTAGCACAACTTCAGAAAGTACAACAGCAGAGACCACAACAACAGAAAGTACAACAGCAGACACTACAACAACCGAAACCACCACACCAAAAAGCACCAAAACAGATATTACAACTACAGAAAGCACAACTGAATCCACCACAACAGAAAGCACAACAATAACAGAAAGTACCACGATGGGTAGTACAACAACAGAAAGCACTACCATCGGTACCACAACTCCAGAAAGTACAACAGTGGAAACCACAACAACAGACGCTACAACATCAGAAAGTACCACCACAATTACCACAACTCCAGAAAGCACAACAACAGCAAGTACCACTGGTAGCACAACTCAAGAAAGTACAACAACAGAGACCACAACAGCAGAAAGCACCACCACAACAGAGAGCACCACAATGGACACTACAACAACAGAAAGCACCACCACTGGTACCACAACTCCAGAAAGTACAACAACAGCAAGCACTACAACAGGTAGCACAACTCAAGAAAGTGCAACAACAGAGATCACAACTGCAGAAAGTACCACAATGGAGACTACAACAACAGAAAGCACCACGACTCCACAAAGTACTACCACAGAGACCACAACAACAGAAAGCACTACCATCGGTACCACAACTCCAGAAAGTACAACAGTGGAAACCACAACAACAGACGCTACAACATCAGAAAGTACCACCACAATTACCACAACTCCAGAAAGCACAACAACAGCAAGTACCACTGGTAGCACAACTTCAGAAAGTACAACAGCAGAGACCACAACAACAGAAAGTACAACAGCAGACACTACAACAACCGAAACCACCACACCAAAAAGCACCACAACAGATATTCCAACTACAGAAAGCACAACTGAATCCACCACAACAGAAAGCACAACAATAGCAGAAAGTACCACGATGGGTAGTACAACAACAGAAAGCACTACCATCGGTACCACAACTCCAGAAAGTACAACAGTGGAAACCACAACAACAGACGCTACAACATCAGAAAGTACCACCACAATTACCACAACTCCAGAAAGCACAACAACAGCAAGTACCACTGGTAGCACAACTTCAGAAAGTACAACAGCAGAGACCACAACAACAGAAGGTACAACAGCAGACACTACAACAACCGAAACCACCACACCAAAAAGCACCACAACAGATATTCCAACTACAGAAAGCACAACTGAATCCACCACAACAGAAAGCACAACAATAGCAGAAAGTACCACGATGGGTAGTACAACAACAGAAAGCACTACCATCGGTACCACAACTCCAGAAATTACAACAGTGGAAACCACAACAACAGACGCTACAACATCAGAAAGTACCACCACAATTACCACAACTCCAGAAAGCACAACAACAGCAAGTACCACTGGTAGCACAACTTCAGAAAGTACAACAGCAGAGACCACAACAACAGAAGGTACAACAGCAGACACTACAACAACCGAAACCACCACACCAAAAAGCACCACAACAGATATTCCAACTACAGAAAGCACAACTGAATCCACCACAACAGAAAGCACAACAATAGCAGAAAGTACCACGATGGGTAGTACAACAACAGAAAGCACTACCATCGGTACCACAACTCCAGAAAGTACAACAGTGGAAACCACAACAACAGACGCTACAACATCAGAAAGTACCACCACAATTACCACAACTCCAGAAAGCACAACAACAGCAAGTACCATTGGTAGCACAACTTCAGAAAGTACAACAGCAGAGACCACAACAACAGAAAGTACAACAGCAGACACTACAACAACCGAAACCACCACACCAAAAAGCACCACAACAGATATTCCAACTACAGAAAGCACAACTGAATCCACCACAACAGAAAGCACAACAATAACAGAAAGTACCACGATGGGTAGTACAACAACAGAAAGCACTACCATCGGTACCACAACTCCAGAAAGTACAACAGTGGAAACCACAACAACAGACGCTACAACATCAGAAAGTACCACCACAATTACCACAACTCCAGAAAGCACAACAACAGCAAGTACCACTGGTAGCACAACTCAAGAAAGTACAACAACAGAGACCACAACAGCAGAAAGCACCACCACAACAGAGAGCACCACAATGGACACTACAACAACAGAAAGCACCACCACTGGTACCACAACTCCAGAAAGTACAACAACAGCAAGCACTACAACAGGTAGCACAACTCAAGAAAGTGCAACAACAGAGATCACAACTGCAGAAAGTACCACAATGGAGACTACAACAACAGAAAGCACCACGACTCCACAAAGTACTACCACAGAGACCACAACAACAGAAAGCACTACCATCGTTACCACAACTCCAGAAAGTACAACAGTGGAAACCACAACAACAGACGCTACAACATCAGAAAGTACCACCACAATTACCACAACTCCAGAAAGCACAATAACAGCAAGTACCACTGGTAGCACAACTTCAGAAAGTACAACAGCAGAGACCACAACAACAGAAGGTACAACAGCAGACACTACAACAACCGAAACCACCACACCAAAAAGCACCACAACAGATATTCCAACTACAGAAAGCACAACTGAATCCACCACAACAGAAAGCACAACAATAGCAGAAAGTACCACGATGGGTAGTACAACAACAGAAAGCACTACCATCGGTAACACAACTCCAGAAAGTACAACAGTGGAAACCACAACAACAGACGCTACAACATCAGAAAGTACCAGCACAATTACCACAACTCCAGAAAGCACAACAACAGCAAGTACCACTGGTAGCACAACTTCAGAAAGTACAACAGCAGAGACCACAACAACAGAAAGTACAACAGCAGACACTACAACAACCGAAACCACCACACCAAAAAGCACCACAACAGATATTCCAACTACAGAAAGCACAACTGAATCCACCACAACAGAAAGCACAACAATAACAGAAAGTACCACGATGGGTAGTACAACAACAGAAAGCACTACCATCGGTACCACAATTCCAGAAAGTACAACAGTGGAAACCACAACAACAGACGCTACAACATCAGAAAGTACCACCACCGTTACCACAACTCCAGAAAGCACAACAACAGCAAGTACCACTGGTAGCACAACCCAAGAAAGTACAACAACAGAGACCACAACAGCAGAAAGCACCACCACAACAGAGAGCACCACAATGGACACTACAACAACAGAAAGCACCACCACTGGTACCACAACTCCAGAAAGTACAACAACAGCAAGCACTACAACAGGTAGCACAACTCAAGAAAGTGCAACAACAGAGATCACAACAGCAGAAAGTACCACAATGGAGACTACAACAACAGAAAGCACCACGACTCCACAAAGTACTACCACAGAGACCACAACAACAGAAAGCACCACAACGGACATAACGACAACAGAAAGTACAACTTCCGGTTCCACAACACCAGAAAGTACAACAGCAGATACTACAACAACCGAAACCACCACAACAGAAAGCACCACAACAACAGACATCACCACCACTGGTACCACAACTTCAGAAAGTACAACAGCAGACACTACACCAACAGAAAGCACAACAACTGATGTAAAAACAACAGAAAGCAATACAATAACAGAAAGTACAACCACCAGTACCACAACTCCAGAAAGTACAACAACGGAGACGGCAACACCGGAAAGCACCACAACTGAAGGAACAACAGACAACACCGCCACCACCACCACCGGTACCACAACAGCAGAAAGCACCACAACTGATAGAGCAACATAAATTAACACAAGCCCTTCATAGTTTTAATGTCTTCTTAAAATTTATTCTATACATAGTGGGTCCAGAGAAATGTAAAATAAGATCCATATCTAATAAAGTGCAGTGGAAGAATAAATGCTTGTGTCAGGTCATGGTGAGAATCTAATGAATAACATTTAGGCACTTTATATAAAAAACAGTGCACTCTGAAAGACAAACATTGTATTTAAAATATGTACTAATAAATATGGTAACAATACCAGAATGCTTTTTTCAACTATTTGTTGTTTTAAATAATTAATCTTACAATTTATTAAATCATCTTTCTGTAACAAAGAGTGAAAATGTTGCTATTTAATAATAATAATAATAAAATCAGTCTTCTGTACGTAATACTGTAGCAATTTCTATAGAACAATCAATAATATATATATTTATATCTGTAGCATAAAAATGGATGTGTTCATTGACAGTTAATAAAAATAATATTTTGCAAACTGTTTCCCAGTGGTATTCCTAACTTGAACCTACACTTAAAAGTATGGTGCTTAAATGGCAGGGAGTTTCTCCAATGCTCTAAAATGTACAGTGGTGAAGCTGACACTTATGGGGGGGGAAATCTGAATTGTTTTCTCTGTAATATTCTCAGACCAATTTCTAACATATCATTTTTAAATAGGTAATTTAAGGTAGTAAATCATTTGCAATAATATGCCAATATGAGCAACGCATCAGATCTTAATCATCTTAGATCTAAAAACAATAATTTGACACTTAATTATTTAATTTTGCTTAAAAGGCTAGAAATTGGTCACTCCGGTTATATTCTAAATTGGTTCAAGATGTATATTGGGAGAAAGGTAATAATTTATTAAAATAGGTGACTATGTATCAATTAAATATTAATAACTATATGCTGTTCCTAAAAGATAGAAGTAAAGTACCCAGGGTTTAATTATGGACTACGATTTGAGTTTTACATTTCACATTAATCAAGCAACAAACACTTTATTTATTATTTTTGCTCATCATTATTACATTAAAGCTATGTACACTGTCTTATACCTAAGCTACAATTAATACAAAATGCAGCAGTCAAAGTACTAATGAAATTAAGAAGGGAAGAACATATTAATGGTTTTTATTACATTTACATTGGTTGCCAGTTCAGCAAATAATAGATTTTTATGTTAAAGCGTTCCAAATCATAGTTTCAAATATTCTAGAGCTGGTCTTTTGGCAAAATATACAGTCAAATCTAAGTGACTCTGTGGTGCTCCTTTTAGCCACTAACCCCCCAAAATGTGGAACTGTCAACCAATTTAAATTAGAAAGGCTTAATTCTTTCATATTTTTAAAGAAAGAAGTCAAGGCACGTCTTTTTAAAATATTAATTTAGCATGCTGTTATCCGTTTTAATTACTGTGTGAATATGCAGTGTCAACGTGATACGTTTCTATTGTTGTTTGTATTTCTTTTTCTTGATAAGCGCTATGAGCTGCATTTTATATTTTATACATGCTAAACAAAGTTTGGTAAATATTTGAATGTTTTTGATAACAGAAAGCACGACAACTCCAGAAAGAACCACAACGGAGACCACCACAACAGAAAGTATAACCACTGGCACCACAACTCTAGAAAGTACTACCGCAGAGACCACAACAACAGAAAGCACAACAACGGACATAACGACAACAGAAAGTACAGCTTCCGGTTCCAGAACACCAGAAAGTACAACAGCAGACACTACAACAACCGAAACCACCACACCAGAAAGCACCACAACAGATATTCCAACTACAGAAAGCACAACTGAATCCATCACTACAGAAAGTACAACAATAACAGAAAGTACCACGATGGGTAGTACAACAACAGAAAGCACTACCATCGGTTTCACAACTCCAGAAAGTACAACAGTGGAAACCACAACAACAGACGCTACAACATCAGAAAGTACCAGCACAATTACCACAACTCCAGAAAGCACAACAACAGCAAGTACCACAACTTCAGAAAGTACAACAGCAGAGACCACAACAACAGAAAGTACAACAGCAGACACTACAACAACCGAAACCACCACACCAAAAAGCACCACAACAGATATTCCAACTACAGAAAGCACAACTGAATCCACCACAACAGAAAGCACAACAATAGCAGAAAGTACCACGATGGGTAGTACAACAACAGAAAGCACTACCATCGGTACCACAACTCCAGAAAGTACAACAGTGGAAACCACAACAACAGACGCTACAACATCAGAAAGTACCACCACAATTACCACAACTCCAGAAAGCACAAAAACAGCAAGTACCACTGGTAGCACAACTTCAGAAAGTACAACAGCAGAGACCACAACAACAGAAAGTACAACAGCAGACACTACAACAACCGAAACCACCACACCAAAAAGCACCACAACAGATATTCCAACTACAGAAAGCACAACTGAATCCACCACAACAGAAAGCACAACAATAACAGAAAGTACCACGATGGGTAGTACAACAACAGAAAGCACTACCATCGGTACCACAACTCCAGAAAGAACAACAGTGGAAACCACAACAACAGACGCTACAACATCAGAAAGTACCACCACAATTACCACAACTCCAGAAAGCACAACAACAGCAAGTACCACTGGTAGCACAACTCAAGAAAGTACAACAACAGAGACCACAACAGCAGAAAGCACCACCACAACAGAGAGCACCACAATGGACACTACAACAACAGAAAGCACCACCACTGGTACCACAACTCCAGAAAGTACAACAACAGCAAGCACTACAACAGGTAGCACAACTCAAGAAAGTGCAACAACAGAGATCACAACAGCAGAAAGTACCACAATGGAGAATACAACAACAGAAAGCACCACGACTCCACAAAGTACTACCACAGAGACCACAACAACAGAAAGCACTACCATCGGTACCACAACTCCAGAAAGTACAACAGTGGAAACCACAACAACAGACGCTACAACATCAGAAAGTACCACCACAATTACCACAACTCCAGAAAGCACAACAACAGCAAGTACCACTGGTAGCACAACTTCAGAAAGTACAACAGCAGAGACCACAACAACAGAAAGTACAACAGCAGACACTACAACAACCGAAACCACCACACCAAAAAGCACCACAACAGATATTCCAACTACAGAAAGCACAACTGAATCCACCACAACAGAAAGCACAACAATAACAGAAAGTGCCACGATGGGTAGTACAACAACAGAAAGCACTACCATCGGTACCACAACTCCAGAAAGTACAACAGTGGAAACCACAACAACAGACGCTACAACATCAGAAAGTACCACCACCGTTACCACAACTCCAGAAAGCACAACAACAGCAAGTACCACTGGTAGCACAACTCAAGAAAGTACAACAACAGAGACCACAACAGCAGAAAGCACCACCACAACAGAGAGCACCACAATGGACACTACAACAACAGAAAGCACCACCACTGGTACCACAACTCCAGAAAGTACAACAACAGCAAGCACTACAACAGGTAGCACAACTCAAGAAAGTGCAACAACAGAGATCACAACAGCAGAAAGTACCACAATGGAGACTACAACAACAGAAAGCACCACGACTCCACAAAGTACTACCACAGAGACCACAACAACAGAAAGCACCACAACGGACATAACGACAACAGAAAGTACAACAGCAGACACTACAGCAACCGAAACCACCACACCAGAAAGCACCACAACAAATATTCAGACTACAGAAAGCACAACTGGATCCACCACAACAGAAAGTATAACCACTGGCACCACAACTCTAGAAAGTACTACCGAAGAGACCACAACAACAGAAAGCACAACAACGGACATAACGACAACAGAAAGTTCAACTTCCGGTTCCACAACACCAGAAAGTACAACAGCAGACACTACAACAACCGAAACCACCACACCAGAAAGCACCACAACAGATATTCAGACTAAAGAAAGCACAACTGAATCCATCACTACAGAAAGTACAACAATAACAGAAAGTACCACGATGGGTAGTACAACAACAGAAAGCACTACCATCGGTACCACAACTCCAGAAAGTACAACAGTGGAAACCACAACAACAGACGCTACAACATCAGAAAGTACCACCACAATTACCACAACTCCAGAAAGCACAACAACAGCAAGTACCACTGGTAGCACAACTTCAGAAAGTACAACAGCAGAGACCACAACAACAGAAAGTACAACAGTAGACACTACAACAACCGAAACCACCACACCAAAAAGCACCACAACAGATATTTCAACTACAGAAAGCACAACAGAATCCACCACAACAGAAAGCACAACAATAACAGAAAGTACCACAATGGGTAGTACAACAACAGAAAGCACTACCATCGGTACCACAACTCCAGAAAGTACAACAGTGGAAACCACAACATCAGAAAGTACCACCACCGTTACCACAACTCCAGAAAGCACAACAACAGAAAGTACCACTGGTAGCACAACTCAAGAAAGTACAACAACAGAGACTACAATAGCAGAAAGCACCACAACAACTGAGAGCACCACAATGGACACTACAACAACAGAAAGCACCACCACTGGTACCACAACTCCAGAAAGTACAACAACAGCAAGCACCACAACAGGTAGCACAACTCAAGAAAGTGCAACAACAGAGATCACAACAGCAGAAAGTACCACAATGGAGAACACCGCAACAGAAAGCACCACGACTCCACAAAGTACTACCACAGAGACCACAACAACAGAAAGCACCACAACAGACATAACGACAACAGAAAGTACAACAGCAGACACTACAACAACCGAAACCACCACACCAAAAAGCACCACAACAGATATTCCAACTACAGAAAGCACAACTGAATCCACCACAACAGAAAGCACAACAATAACAGAAAGTACCACGATGGGTAGTACAACAACAGAA
Organism: Schizopygopsis pylzovi; assembly: GCA_027422435.1. NCBI lineage: Eukaryota > Metazoa > Chordata > Actinopteri > Cypriniformes > Cyprinidae > Schizopygopsis > Schizopygopsis pylzovi. Next base: position 2,262,610 of record CM049833.1, read on the forward strand.
AGCACTACCATCGGTACCACAACTCCAGAAAGTACAACAGTGGAAACCACAACAACAGACGCTACAACATCAGAAAGTACCACCACCGTTACCACAACTCCAGAAAGCACAACAACAGCAAGTACCACTGGTAGCACAACTCAAGAAAGTGCAACAACAGAGATCACAACAGCAGAAAGTACCACAATGGAGAACACCGCAACAGAAAGCACCACGACTCCACAAAGTACTACCACAGAGACCACAACAACAGAAAGCACCACAACAGACATAACGACAACAGAAAGTACAACTTCCGGTTCCACAACAACAGAAAGTACAACAGCAGACACTATAACAACCGAAACCACCACAACAGAAAGCACCACAACAGATATTACAACTACAGAAAGCACAACTGAATCCACCACAACAGAAAGCACAACAATAACAGAAAGTACCACAATGGATATTACAACAACAGAAAGCACTTCCATCGGTACCACAACTCCAGAAAGTACAACAGTGGAAACCACAACAACAGACGCTACAACATCAGAAAGTACCACCGCCGTTACCACAACTCCAGAAAGCACAACAACAGCAAGTACCACTGGTAGCACAACTCCAGAAAGTACAACAACAGAGACCACAACAGCAGAAAGCACCACAACAACAGACAGCACCACAATGGACACTACAACAACAGAAAGCACCACCACTGGTACCACAACTCCAGAAAGTACAACAACAGAGACCACAACAGCAGAAAGCACCACAACAACAGACAGCACCACAATGGACACTACAACAACAGAAAGCACCACCACTGGTACCACAACTCCAGAAAGTACAACAGCAGATACCACAGCTGCAAAAGCATCTTAAAAGACACTACAATAGAAAATATCACACATGGTACCACAGCTGCAGAAAGTAAAACACTGCAAAGCATTACATAATGTACTGTAGTATGTACTATATAACCAGCTTTTCATATATTGCTGTTTAATAACATAATTAACATTTTAAATCTACTTTTACCTGATTTTGTTTCTTATTCATTTATGTGGCACTTTTATAAGGCCTATTTATTTTCTCTTTTCAACATTACCTTACACTGAACTATATTGTGTCTTAGTAAAGATGTCCAGGGCCCCAGGTCTGCATTGTTCTGAAATGTTGCCTATTTCATTCTTGAATGCCTATTTCCAGTAATGGTTCCCTCTTTTTTATTAATTAATAAATTTGTTTGTTTCTGCTGTGCCTCTTTTATGGATGGCCGTACACAGGTCAAGAATGTCAAGAAAGGGATCACTATACAAGGGCGTCATTAACTAATTTGTGAGAACCTGAAATTCGAACCGGAATTTTTCACTTTTTCTCTCTGTCTGTAGCTCAAAATTAGCCAAATGTGCTGGGTAACGATGAATCACATCCAAAATAAAAGTTTTTGTGTACATAATATATGTGTGTACTGTGTAGACTATATTTATTATGTATATATAAATGTACTTCACATTCAAATTTTTAATCAGAATTGGATGCCTCACTATGCATGCACGCACACACACACACACACACACACACACGCACACACACACAGTTCAGATGTATTTCTCTTTAGTTTTGTTATTAATCAATGCGTGTGCACAAATGTGGAGAGGAACGTATCCTTATTTCTAATACAATAATTTTTGAAAATGCAAGTACTGTGAAGTCAGAGACATGTTAGCTGAGAGCTGTCCATCATTCCAGACTGAGATTCCCTGTGTCAGTTCTGCTCCGTTGATCTTTCTCCTTCAATATTCATAGACTCATCTATAGATCATTACTCTGAACTCCAACCAATTAAAACAGAAATCTCACCTATGCTTGTACATGATTGGTTGCATGAATAATGCCCGTTCATAAATTAATAATTTAAGGGATATAAATTACAGCCTTGAGTAGATAACATTTTGTGGAACTGAGAAATGTGTTCAAAATATGTAATGAATGTTTGCGTTTCCTTGTCTATGAAATTTCAAAAGCAACTATCCAAAAAATGTTGACTTCCATTTCCACAATAAAAAGGTAAACATTTTCGATTATTAGTAACTATTTAGATGGTTTGCAGGGACAGTCTATTTGCAGTCTAGGTTACAGCAATGACAAACCTGGTTTAGTGTGGTTTTAGAAAAGCGTTGCAGTGTTGATTTCACAGGCTTGTTGATTCAGTCGCAGCAGTTTAGTTGCGCAGCTATTTAACACATAGAACAGTACATGAACAAGAAATAATGTTTTGAGTTCTTATTTTATTAATCTTCTTACACACATATGCAACGACAGCTAAGAGTTTGACGTTTATTTTTTATATTTATGGGTGATAAATTATGAGTTCTCATAATTCATAAGAGAGAGAGAGGTGAGTGAGGGTTTTATTAGATTTGAGATTATTCTGAGCCGGATATCATAGATCATTAAGCATATTTCTTTAATGATGCTGTATTAGAAGAAACTAGAAGGAAGAAAAGTTCTAAACTAAAGAGCAAAGAACATTAAGAAGGCCATCTTCATCTGAGCTCCATCAAGCTGTTCTCCTAAAGTTTGGAAAAGCAGGGAGAGTTTTGAGAAACCGTTATTAAGGCAAAAGTTACAGGAACAGTCCATCTTCTCTATCACTCTTTTTGTCTCTTTGTGAAAAGTTTATATTGAACTTTGATTTTTTTTTAAAGACTCAGTTATTAAAGTTAATAGATTAAAAAGAGAGAACATTTGGTAACCTGCATTATCCTGCTCAATTTAGATATTGTTCTATGTAAATCATTTCTCAAAATGAAGTATGGGTAACAATGCTCTCCAGATTAATTTAAAGTAAAGGCATAAGTGTAGTTTGAATGTAGAGACTAAAGCGAAAAGGCTAAATTCTTACCACAGATTTACTCACTTTTTTATCTGTACTTTCTGTAAAGATATTTCACATTTCTACAATGTGAAATATGAGGAGGGAGGTTATTCTTGTTAAAAAAAGAAAATATTTGTGAAACTTTGTGTGAAGTTGACAGTTATGTAGCACTAAATAGATTCGATGTTTAGATTTGACACCTTGTATACTGAACTCACTTTGATTTGTGTAAAATCAATGCTTAGACGTAGACTAAAATGTTACAAAAGTACTTGAACATGTTCACCTCATTAAATACGAAGAAAAGCATTGTGTTGCAATGTGTTTATTATCTAGTGGAAAGACATCCCTTAATAACTACACTATTACAAATAAACACAGGTTGTTTTTGCAGCAATGCCATAGAAGACCCATTTTTGGTTCGCAAAATAAACTTTTAGAGAACAGTTCTTAGAAATAAAATATTTGAACGTTTTACTTAAGGGAAAAAGAAAAGAAAAGAATAGCACTTTATTCTTTGTAACCAAGTACCTGAGGTGGAGAGAGAAAATGAGAGAAAATTTAGCTTTCTCTTCAACTCATAAACAACTTTAATTAGAAAGAACTGACTTGAAAGGTTGAAAACGAGACCCAATAATAGAGGGGAAAACACAGTGTGAAGGTGATTGATTAGCTGTAAGTCTACCTGACTCCGAAATTTGGAGTTTTCTTAATGATAGCCTGCTTCTTTCCGGGTGTAAAATCTAAATGCTCCCTCCAGACTGTCTGAGAGCCGTCACGCGTCCTGCGAGGCTGAACGGGTCCAGAACAGGTACTCTGTCTCTGTCACAGAACAGTGGGACATCCACACCTGACGGACTGATCCCATCTCACCTCGCTCAGTTTCTGCATCAAAGATCAGAGGATCACACTACTGCTCATGATGCTCGAGAACTATTACATCCACAGCTTAGAATAGTGCTGCTGGATTGTGAAGTTGGGAGCAGCCATTGTTTTTTTGTGAAATGATATCTGTGGGTGTATGATGGGAATTTGCTCACTTTGAGATGGGGCAGTAATACCTCTAATTCTGGATAAATTATTGATAAATGAGATAAAAATAAAGAAAGGCAAATGCAATGCATTATTATTCACAGTAGTTCTTGTTGTACTCTGTAAGATGAAGAAAAAAAATAAAAATATGTAGAAAACCAGATAATGGCCTGGCTGAAAATTACCAGAATATTTTCCATAAAATTCACGGACATTTCCTTCGACCCTAAAACAACAATGTAATACAGAATTCAAAATAGGGGTAAAAAGAAAAATCAATACAGAAAATTCCCTCATAACACCATGCTGGGCCATTATCTTTGTACAATGGAGACACTTTTTACGAGTGCATATGTGACAATTACGCTGCATAATCACATCACATGCTTGCAATTCTGGAGAAACAATTGTAAAAGACTGCCAATATCAGGATGGTTATCAAGAGGCTTTTATGAATGCAGTCTCTGTGTGTCTCTTCATGTTACCCACAGTTCTCTGACTGACTGACTGACTGAGCAAACGCAAGGAAGATTGACTTGTGCAGCAAAGACAAACCATCTACAGCAGTGTGCATTTGTTCAGTTTGACACTAGAGGGTGCTGGGACTTTTTGCATTTTCAAACAGACCTAATTCAAGTGGAATACCATGATGTTTGGAATTAGTAAAATATTAGTAAAATGTGTTAGCAATATTAGCTTATAGCACTGATACAGTTTCTCAAAATTTCACTGAAAAATTAAAGATGGGAAACCTGTTGAAAAACAGTTGAGTACCTTTGTTGCATTACAGAACGGGAATGAATTTCAGTTTGTTCAGAGTTTCTAAATCATAAAAAAAGATAAAACAGTGCTGCACACTTGTGTTCAGTTCTCTCTCTCTCTCTCTCTTTCTCTCTCTCGTTCTCTCTCTCTCTCTCTCTCTCTCTCTCTCTCTCTCTCTCTCTCTCTCTCTCGCTCTCTCTCTCTCTCTCGCTCTCTCTCTCTCTCTTGCTCTCTCTCTCTCTCTCTCTCTCTCTCTCTCTCTCTCTCCGCTCTCACTCTCTCTCACTCTCTCTCTTGCTCTCTCTCTCTCTCTCTCTCTCTCTCTCTCTCTCTCTCGTTCTCTCTCTCTCTCTCTCTCTCTCTCTCTCTCTCTCTCTCTCGCTCTCTCTCTCTCTCTTGCTCTCTCTCTCTCTCTCTCTCTCTCTCTCTCTCTCTCTCTCTCGTCTCTCCTCTCTCTCTCTCTCTCTCTCTCTCTCTCTCTCTCTCTCTCTCTCTCTCTCTCTCTCTCTCTCACTCTCTCTCTCTCTCTCTCTCTCTCTCTCTCTCTCTCTCTCTCTCTCTCTCTCTCTCTCTCTCTCTCTTGCTCTCTCTCTCTGTCTTCATGTGCAAAATGCATTATACATATTTTATCAGTGGAGTTTAACACTTTTTTTTTGCCAAAGCATAAATCATTATCTTGGAGAATGTGTAGAATGGGAAACGATGAATGCATTGCTCTACTTTATAATGTCTCTGTGCCTCTTCTTCTCAAAAGAGGAGTAGATTCAATCACACAGTTCTATGACACATTGTAAAACCATGAGTTTGCAATGTGTAAAATGACAGCTGTGAACTACAGGGCAAAAAAAACATCTCAAAAAGATTTTTTTGAAAATAGAATTAACACTTTACAATAAGGTGTCATTTGTTAACATCAGTTAATGTATTAATTAACATGAACGAACCATGAACAATACATTTATTACACTCTTTATTATGTTCATGTTAGTTAATACACATACAGTTGTTCATTGTTAGTTCATGCCATGGTAGTTCACAGTGCATTAACTAATGCTAACAAACACAACTTGTTATTTCAATAATAATGCATTAGTAAATGCTGAAATTAACATTAACATTAATACATGCTGTATAACTATTGTTCATTAGGTCATGTTAAATAATGTAGTTAATTAATGTGAACTAATGCACCTTATTGTAAATTGTAACCAGTGATGCAAATAAAACCAAGATTTAAACAAACAACCGATTGTGTTCATTTGATTAATTTGTTTTAGCTGCAAGCCAACACGAGGAATCACTGCAACTCGACACAAACACATTTGTTTCACTACACTAGTGAGGACATCTCATATTATTCCATTGCTTTTATATCAGTTTACCATGTTAATGGGTAAAATTAACCATTTAGAATTGTATTGTGGTTTGTCGTCAGCTGTAACGTTTCATCCCTATGTGTAATCCTCAAACTAGAGTGAGCTTGATGACCCCTTGTAAATCTTAAGTGACCCCTGGGTTGGGAACCACTGTCCGAACCTGAACCCTATCCACAGAAATGTGCAAAACACTAGATTTACATAGAATCATAACTTTATTGGTGTTCAACGTGTTTTACTATGAGGACAAATAACCCCCTGTACACAGACACAAAGACACACACACACACACACACACAGACACAGACACAAAGACACACACACACACACACACACAACACACACACACAGACACACACACACACACACACAGACACAGACACAGACACAAAGACACACACACACACACACACACACACACACAACACACAACACACACACACACACATACATTAAAATATGCTGATATGTTTAAAAAGTGTAATTTTGACTTGTGAAAACAGTGCCAAAGCAATAAAGTTTATATATTTTTCATATCTTTGTTTCTGGTTTGCCCGCATGTAACCACACATCTGATTCCTACAGGTTTTTCAATCTTTGGATGCATTCAGTTTTAACATAATTACTTAAAAATCACCAAAGAAACAAGATAAATTGACAAAATTACAGTAATATCATGCTATTCTAACAGTGTCAAGAGTTACAGAGAATCATAAAGGTGAATGTTACGATCATGGTCGTAAAGGTGACAGTATCATATTTTGGTAATATAAATGGTAATTTTTGCATTCTGCATTCAAATTATTTGTCAGGTCAATCAAACAATAAGTTAAAAATGATGCTAAAGATATCAGCCGATATTTCATCCAGCTCATTCTGAAAATGGATAAGATCAAGAAAGCCACACAGTAATATTCACAGGGGCTCTGGTTACGCTGTATATTCTGGAGTCAACAGCAGTTGTGTGCAGCTTTTCAGTTTAACACTAGAGAGTGCTGTGGCTTTTTGTATTTCTTAACCAGCTTGATTAGTGTTAAATATCATGAAGTTTAAAGGATAATCGCTGGATTTACAACAGTCTCGTTACATTAGCTGCTAGTATTTGAGATGCTCTAACCTTTAATGGAAAACTGAAGTTTCAGAACAGAACCGTGACCCATTTTTCAACCCATCAGTTGAGATTCCTTACAGTAGGAAAATGGATTTCAGTTTTTCAGAGTTTCTACACAAAGATAAAACAATGCTGCCTACTTGTGTTCAGTTTTGTCTTTGTTGCTAGTCTCTTCATGTAACCATGCACATTTGTGTAACTGCAAAATACATGAATTTAAGTCATTTTATTGATTTTATGTGTTGCTACTACCAAAGTGGAATCATCAGTAAACGTTCTGGTTTTTTTATGAAGTTTAAATTAAAGAAATCAACATCTTTAATAAATAAATAAACCTTCAGAACACAACTTATTAGTCTCTTTAAATATTACATCATGTTGTGATAAGTTAAAACAACAATAAATTGAAAGTGTGATGGGGGATTAAACCAGAAACAGAAAAGAAGCATTTGTGACGACTTGCCCCAGTCACGGCTATCAGGTTTGTCAGAAAGTTACATTCACTTTTTAGCTGGTGTTATTGTTGTCCAACAGACTGGACAATGTTGGAAAACATCACAGTAGGAATTTCCATGGCTAATATACACACGTTCTCCCACAGAGAGTCACAGGCGGCTGGAGACAGCAGCATGCTTCAGTGCATTTAGATTTATAAACCCTGAGTGTGTGTGACACTGATGAATGCAACTGTGTAGAAGGGAAAACACTCAATGCGTTTTCTACTTTACAAAGTCTCTGCATGTGCCTCTTCTTCTCAAAAATTACACATGAATGCACTAAATAATGGGTGTTTTCTTCTAGTAAAAAGTGTGAGGCTACAATTTATTTCACATATAATATATTCTTTCTCTCTCTCTCTCTGAACTTTCTAGGTTTGTTCTTTCAAAAGCCGTGTGGAACAGAAAGCCAAGGAATGAGAACAAATAAACAGTGTTGCTTTCACTTGAAAATGTTGTCTTTGCATCCGCTTTAATATCCTATATCCTTGTTTCCGGAGGGGAACATGATTATTTTGTGTGGAAAGCAAATTGCTGCGTCTCTCTTTGACATTTTGCCATCACTTCACAAGACCAATGGGGCAAAACTGAAATGTGGGCCAAATCAGCCACTGTACATGTTCAGGTATGATGCACCAATTATGTGTGTGTGTGTGTGTGTGTGTGTGTGTGTGCGTGTGTGTGTGTGTGTGTGTGTGTGTGTGGGCATGTTTATGTGGTTTATGAGGACACAAATTTGTATAATGACATGGGTATGACATAGGTATTACAAGGAGAAGGTGATTTATGAGGACATTTTCAGTGTCCCCATAATTTAAAATGCTTATAAATCATACAGAGTGAGTTTTTTGGGGGGGAAAGTAGAAATGCACCGTCTCCTGTGAGGGCCAAGTTTAGGTGTAGGGTAGGTGTAGGGCAATAGCACATACAGTTTGTACAGTATAAAAACCATTACGCCTATGGAAAGTCCCCGTAAACCATAAAAACCAACGTGTGTGTGTGTGTGTGTGTGTGTGTGTGTGTGTGTGTGTGTGTGTGTGTGTGTGTGTGTGTTTGTGTGTGTTTGTGCATGTGTGGCGTGTGTGTGTGTGTGTTTGTGCATGTGCGTGATTGAGAGGGGGGGGGCTGCTGCCATCACAATAAGCTCAGCTCAGCACAGATCGGGGAATTCAAGTCAAATACTTTATTAAATATTTTAAAAAGCATTGTAGGGGAGACGTGGAGCGCTCTATTACATTTTGTTTAAATGTCTGTAACTTTGTTTTGTATGTTATGTGTCTCAAACTTTGATATAATCATCTCATATTGTTTTAAATTAAAGTTCTATGTTTCAAATCTGTAAATAAATTACTGATAATCAATTTACTTGATCTAAATAATAATTATAATTATTATCTGCACTGTAAAAAAAAAGTAGATTTCTGTTGTATGTTTTACAAATAAATACTATTTCAGTTTTTCTACTTAAAACCTGTTTCATGTTTGATATGTGCAGCTGCCATTTCTTTTTAACTGTTAAAACATTTTAATTTGAATTCAAATTCAAAGGATATAGGGAAATATTTCATTCAAAACATTTCATGTCTCAATGGGTTCAATCATAGTAGTTTTAATATATAATGCTGAGCTTTTTGTTGGTTACAAACGGACGTGCTGTGGTGGGTTTAGCATCTGTCAGAATCAGTGTGTTATATCTTTATTTTTACTTCAATAAAGACATTTAATGCATGCTTTTCATTTCTTTTCTTTTTTTTTTTTATGAAAGAGTCAGCTGGCTGGTAAAATACACCACACTTAATCTGACACCTTCTAATGAACTTTTACCGCAGGATTTTACAGACCTCGTTCCAGTAAGAAAGCTGCTGGTTTACTATTACTGTAAATGAAGATTGTCCATCAACAGATAAAATCCCAGAAGTGTGTAATTCATTTAAAGTTATCACTCAGAAGGAAGTTCGTGGTAATGAACCACCAATCAAAAGTCTGAACAATAACATTTACAGTCATTTCGAAGGATTTCATAGGTATTAAAAACCTCTTGTAACAAGTCATTTAATACAAGAAACGTGTTACATGTTTGTTTTGCTTCTTTGGTTCATAGATTTTTATGATAATAAACATAGTTTAATACTATTTGAGAGCATACGAGGAAGCTGATGCCAGAATGCATTAAAATGTCTGATACACGAGCCCTGCAAGTGTGCGGGGTCTTTAAATACGATGTATATTGACACATAATGCCTTGCTAACGGTGATTGTGTTGTTTAGTTTCTCTGTTATCCATTAGAACAACTATACACCTAATTACAGCAGAATTCCTCAAAGACTCATCTCTAAAAATCTTGATGCCATCATTTGTTTTTATACGACTGATACACCACAAAGCACAAATTAGAACTGTTTTATGTCATAAATATCGTGACAGATAAAGTACAAGAAGTGACTGCATGAATTATCTCAAATATTCTCCCTTTGAAGATACACAGAACCAGTCAAAAGTTTGGACACCCCTGATCGAATGTGCTTCTCATAATCCCACAGACCTTTTGGCCTAAAGGCTTATGTTTAAATCCTTGAAATTAGTATAGCAGACAAATATAATTTAAGAGCAGACGCTGAAGCAGTCATGTGTCCAGGTAGAATAAACTCCTTCGGTAATGTTTAAAAAGCATCCCAGAATGCACCTAATGAAGAGAGGGATGTCAAGGATGGTGACTTTGAAGGAGCTTACATATAACAAAGCTTTGATTTAACTAAACTTTACTGTTATTATAAAATGTGGAAAATAGCTGTAATATTAAAATGAGTGATCTGCCCATATTTTTGATTCTTATGGGGTTTATTTTCCCCAGAAATTGTGGTTTGTGGTACTAAACTTCAGAAATTAATTCAGGTCAGCATACATATTCTCATTTAAAACCTTTACACTGCAAAGTGGCGTGAAATTGAACGATGCTTCTTGTACACAGCGGACAGAAACCCTTTATGCCTTTTCACACAAATTATGATTACATGGGCAGATTATCAATTGATTATAACATGTGTGGTTATTGCAACCATTGCAATAATCAACTTATTTTATTTAAGCTAATTGCCAAAACATAATTTTATTTTAAGCTAACCTAAAGTACTGAAACTGAAATAAAAGTTATTATAAAAAGACATCTGAAAACAAAATGACAAAACAAAATGAATACACACACACATGTATTTGTGCGTGTGTGTGTGTGGTGTGTGCAGTGTGTGCATGTGTGTGTGTGATGCCGTGTGTGCATGTGTGTGTGTGTGTGTGTGTGTGTGTGTGTGTGTGTGTGTGTGTGTGTGTGTGTGTGTGTGTGTGTGTGTTTGTGTTTGTGCATGTGTTTGCGTGTGTTTGTGCATGTGTGGCGTGTGTGTGTGTCGTTTGTGCATGATGCGTGTGTGTGTGTTGTGTCGTGCTGTGTGCGTGTCGTGTGTGTGCGTTTGTGTGTGTGTGTGTTGTAGTTGTGTCGTGTGCGTGTGTGTGTGTGTGTGTGTGTGCGTGTGCCTTTGTGTGTGTTATGAAATGATGTGTTTGTGTTGTGCTGTGTTGTGTGAATGTGCATGTGTGGTGTTGTGTGTGTGTGTATGTGCTGTAGTGTGTGTGTGATCGTGATGCATGATAGTGTGTGTGTGTGTGTGTGTGTTGTGTGTGTGTGTGTGCTGTGGTGTGTGTGTGTGTGTGTGTGTGTGTGTGTACGTGTGTGTGTGTGCATGTGTTGTGTGTGTAAAGGCAGAAGGCGTGTGTGTGTGTGTGTTTTGAGCATCTGTGAGGTTCATCAGTTGGTGTTGCTGTGATGGGTATTTCAGTGTTCCATGTGGTTGATCACGTGTTTTAATGTCCGTTAAACATGTTGCAGTTGTAATGGGTGTTGTAAAACAGAAGCTTACACCAAACAAACACAAACAAAAAACAAACAACTTGTAAACACATATAACACGCACGAAGATTTGTAAATCCACAGTTAACCACACTTAATCTGACACCTTCTAATGAACTTTATACCGCAGGATTTTACAGACCTCGTTCCAGTAAGAAAGCTGCTGGTTTACTATTACTGTAAATGAAGATTGTCCATCAACAGGATAAAATTCCCAGCTTTTCAAAATTATCTGTGTTTTCTTGTACAATACAATGTTATGACCTCAAAACAACTTCCTTATTTGATGAATTGAATGTAATACATGAATAGCCGGTATTCATACATTTGAAGTAACAGTTTACATACACCTTGCAGAATCTGTAAAATGTTGATTATTTTACCAAGTAAGAGAGATCATACAAAATGCATCTATTATTTATGTATTATTTACCTGAATAAGATATTTCACATAAAAGATGTTTACATATAGTCCACAAGAGAAAATAATAGTTGAATTTATAAAAATGACCCCGTTCAAAAGTTTTTTTGTTTAGTGAAAGTTGTTCATGAGTCTCTTGTTTGTCCTAAAGAGTTAAACCGTCTGCTGTTCTTCACAAAAATACTTCAGCTACCACTAATACTTTGGTTTTCCAGCATTTTTGTGTATTTGAACCCTTTCCAACAATGACTGTATGATTTTGAGATCCATCTTTTCACACCGAGGATAACTGAGAGAATCATATGCAGCTATTACAGAAGATTCAAACACTCACTGATGCTCCCGAAGGAAAAATCAAGCATTAAGAGCCGGGGCGTGAAAACTTATTCAGGTCAGTACTAAATAAACAATAGATGCATTTTGTATGATCTCTCTTACTTGGTAAAATAATCAACATTTTGCAGATTCTGCAAGGTGTATGTAAACTTTTGACTTCAACTGTATTTATACCGGCAATACATGAATAACCAGCTCAGTACATACAGTATGGCTTTTCTGACCTTGTACAGCACTGCACTTGTGGTACAGAAAGCTCGATTGTGAGATGGTGATTTGAAGAGTTACAATAAAAAGTTTGATTGTAAAGCAATAAAGGCCCAAAAAGCATTTTTATCTCACTTTGGCTTTTGATAACACTGTCGGGAAGGTTTATTGTAGGTGGTACATTAACATTTTAGCACCACATGATATTTCATTTCCAAACTGCCTTGATACATACAATTATCAATGTATGTGATTATTTAGACCTTTACACTGCAAAGTGGCGTGAAATTGAACTATGATTCTTGTACACAGCGGACAGAAACCCTTTAATGCCTTTTCACACAAATTATGATTACATGGGCAGATTATCAATTGATTATAACATGTGTGGTAATTGCAACCATTACAATAATCAACTTATTTTATTTAAGCTATTTGCCAAAACATAATTTCATTTTCTTATAAGCTAACCTAAAGTACTGAAACTGAAATAAAAGTTATTATAAAAAGACATTTGAAAACAAAATGACAAAACAAAATGAATACAACTTAAACTGAAAAGAAAATGAAAATGAAAATACAAAAAAATAAACACTAATTCAAATATGAATAAAACAGTCTATCACTGACACTGTTTAGGATAAATTGAAAGTACTTTTAACACTGGATAATTCACTTTACTGTAAAAGTATTCACGAAACATGCAAGAGGAAATACACACACTCATGTTTTGTGCAGATGTGTGTCCCCATGTTGTGAGCCTGTGCGTGTGTGCATGTGTATGTGTGCGATGTGTGTCACAGAAACGATGCCTAAAACCCTAAACATTTTTAAAACGGTTTAACAAAGTGCTATTTTCTTCAGTAAATGCAAATATAATTCATAAAGACTCACAAAGAATAAAATACCTGTACTGTAACTGTAAGTTTGTGTTTGTGCATGTGTTTGTGTGTGTTCACTGCTAACATGTCTGCGTCTATGTGTGTGAAAATTGACAATGCATAGTGCGTGTAAAAAGCATTTGTGAGCATGTATGCTGTGTGTGTGTGCGTTGTGTGTGTGTGTGTGTGTGTGTGTGTGTGTGTGTGTGTGTGTGTGTGTGTGTGTGTGTGTGTGTTTGTGTGTTTGTGCATGTGTTTGTGTCGTGTGTGTTGTGTGTGTTTGTGTGTTTGTGCGTGTGTGTGTGTGTGTGTGTGTGTGCGTTGTGTGTATGTGTGTGTGCTTGTGTGCGTGTGTGTGTGTGTGTGTGTGTGTGTGTGTGTGTGTGTGGTGTGTGTGTGTGTGTGTGTGTGTGTGTGTGTGTGTGTGTGTCTGTATTGTGTTTGTGCATGTGCGTGTGTGTTGTGCATGTGTGTGTGTGTGTGTGTGTGTTGTGCATGTGTGTTGTATGTCTGTGCACATGTGTGTGTGTGTGTGTGTGTGTGTGCGATGTGTTGTGTGTGTATGTCAGTGTTTGTGTGTGTTGTGCATGTGTGGCGTGTGTGTGTGTGTTTGGCATGTGCGTGTGTGTATGCGTGTGTGCATGTGTGCGTGGTGTGTGTGTGTGTGTGTGTCTGTGTGTGTGTGTGTGTGTGTGTGTGTGTGTGTGTGTGTGTGTGTGTGTGTGTAGCAGAACGGACGTGCTGTGGTGGGTTTGGAGCATCTGTGCAGGCATCAGTGTGTGCTGCAGAATGAGGCTAATTAAAGGTTCCATGTGGCCGATCAGTGTTTTAATGTCCCTCCCAAACATCCGTCTCAGGTAATGGGGTGTGGCTATTCAGCAGCTTCACACCAAACACACACACACACACACACACACTCGTAAGCCACACTATCACACACCCCCCGAAGATTTTAACACTTCCTTCAGGACCGTATGCCTGACTGGAGAAGCGCCATTCCTGCATCAAAAGTCACAAGTGCATTGTGGGATAGCTGTGTCATCACTGGCACCTAATAGATGGTGCAACAGGAGCTGAGGCAGTTGACAGTGTGTGATGTATCGAAGGCCCGTTTTAACAGCCTGACCTTTTTAAGAAAAGACAAAGAAGAATAACCATCAATGAAATATGAATCATTTGCTATAAGTTATTGCGGGCTTGTATAAATCATTTGCATTAGAAATCATTTGTTATAACCTGGCTTTTGTGCTCTACATGAGGACCGAGGAGGAACTCTTAAAGGTTGTCATGATAGATGAGGGACACGTAGATCCATCTGTTCACACTCAGTAATGTTTAATAAATATTATAATATGTTCTAAACAGGGATATTATAGTCAACTAAAAACTGTAACTTTAAAAAAATGCTACTTGAACCATGTAAACTGAATTAAAAAAATCATAAAACTTATGTATTTATTTTTTGTTTAGTTTAAATTAAAGTACTAAAATAACAAAATTGAATCAAAGTAAAATTAGTAAATACAATTCAAAAAATCATTTTTATAATAATACAATAAAATAATACTCTTTTTAAAAATAATAAAAATGTCTAAACAACTAAATCCCAAAAATATAACTAAATAATAATTGTATAATTTATTAGAATAAAAACACAATAAATAAAAATCTAGTTCAAAATATTAACAAAAACTATAATACATCAATGATAGTAAAATAACACTGGTTCTCAATAAATATGTATATGACAATATTTAAAGGTATAGATTAAATATTCAACTCAAAAAGTAAAATACACATTATTTATGCACACTCGGTTTGCTTTTATTGTGTTTAAACCTGCATGTTTTGCATAGACACTAAAGCTGGCCAGCCTCTGCTGGGAGATGTGGTAACTACATGACTCTGAGCCAAAAAAAGCATCCTTTTCCATTGACAAGCATTAAAATATCTGATGAGCGTTTGTGAATCTCCAGGAGCCGCGTCTTCCATTGAGATGAATGGGAATGCTAAAGCGAATAACCGTCTGCATGATAAGCACAACGCTACATTCCTCAGTGTTTTCCTGCTCTGGTGTAAAATCACAGATGACAGGTGGATTCTGACAGTACAGCAAACCTTGCCTGGGTCGTTAGTGCTAATATCACATTTCTTTGCCAATCGCTCATCGTTTTTGTGCTTCGTTGACTATTTCTCTTCAAAAGATATTAAGTATTCAAACCTCATTTGCGTCCTTATTTTTCAATTTGCTGCCGCAGTAGTTTAATTTATTCCATATAATTTCTTTTTTCCGAGAGGGACATTAATCATTGCCTGTTCCTTTTAGTGCCTGTGGGATTCTTCTTCCTTCTGTTTTTAATCAATAACACGAGAGCTCCTCCTTCGCTGAGTAAGATAAAACAGTTAGCTAAAGGATATCTGCTCCGGATCTTACCTGCCCAGATCTACAAATACAGCTTCAAGTCCCAAAGACATCAAAACTGAGTTCTGTGGCTTTTAGTCCACGTCTGTCACATTTTGCTACTGTATGCATATATGCAATTGTTTGCATGCATTTTTTATTTATTTTTTTATTTCTATAGCACAAAATAATACAACCATTGTTGCCCAAAGTGCTGTACAAAAATAGAAAACCAAAAAGCCAAAAAACAACAAACACAAAACATTTTCATAAATATACAAAGACAAAGACATAGCACCACACAAACAAAAAGACACAAAGAACATAAAACTCAGCACTCAGAGAGATTAAAGGCCTGAGTTAATAAATACGTTTTTAACAATAATTTAAAACTAGAGATAGTCTGAGCTGATCTAATACTCACAGGTAACAAATTCCACAGTTTCGGGGCAGCAACTGAGAAAGCGCGATCACTCTTAAGTTTTAATCTAGCTCTGGGAATTGTTAAAAGTTGCTGATCAGAAGATCCCAGGGATCTAGCAGAGGTATGGCGTTTTACTAGGGCATCAAGATATGTTGGAGCTAAGCCAATTTAAGGATTTAAAAACAAACACTAAAAGTTTGTATTCTATTCGGAAACTAATGCATATATATGCAAATGGACTGAATTCACTTTTAGAAGATGTATGCATGTAAATAGATAACAGCCAATAATGGTGCATGGCTGTGACAAACTAAAGAGTTTTGAGAACTTTAAATTTTTTGAAATTATTCTGGAAATTAAACATTATAATGTCAAATGAGTTCAATAGGTGATGCTCTACAATAAGCTTCAATTTGTTAACTATATTAGTTAACATGAACTAACAATGAAAGTTTCTTCTAAACCATTTGTTTATCATAGTTAATGTTGATTTCAATTATTCCTCATTAAACTAATTCACTGATATTTACAACACTTTTATAATATTAAACTCTATCGTATGTATTAATATTAGTTTATGGGCATGAGTTAACATGGACTAACAATGAACAGTTGTATTTTGTATCAGGAGCGTAGCCAGAAAGGAGACTCTGGGTGTGCATCAGAAAAACTGGGTGTGCCACATTTATTGTCAGATTAATGCGCAAAAAAAACAATCATGCTTATTGGGTATTAATATGTTAGTTTAACCATTTCATTTTTGTGTAGGTAGGCTACATGTGTCTGTTAACCTATTCTCCATTTTGGATGTCTTTGAAAATCACTATTTTATATCTGCAACAAAGTGAGTGTGTGTGTGTGTGTGGGTGTGTGTGTGTGTGTGTTAGCATGCGTGCTGTATATTTAGTATTATTAAACCTTTCATTTCTGTGTATGTCTCTGTGTCTGTGTTTGTATGCTTACTGTTTATTAAGCATTTTTAAACCTTTCATTTCTGCGTGTGTGTGTGTGTGTGTATGTGACAGAGAGAGAGACATTTTTAATGAATTCTCCATTATTAATGTGTTCTATTGTCAGCCCTGCATTTCACATTGGCCTACCAGGGGTCTTCAACCCTGCTCCTGGAGAGCTACGTCCTACAGATTTCAGCTCCAACCCCAATCAAACACACCTGAACCAGCTAATCACAGTCTTCAAGGCTACTGGTTAATTTCAGACAGGTGTGTTGGAGCAGGGTTGTAACTGAAATCTGCAGGATGGTAGCTCTCCAGGAGCAGGGTTGGAGATCCCTGATATAAACTCTTAAAAAGAGAAGACTTGCAAGGAGTATTGTCACCTGTCATTTATTTCAAATATCTATATCTGCAACAAAATATGTGTGCATGTATGTCCGTAATCGTATATGAGTGTGTCTGTGTGTGTATCTGTGTAAGCAAGCTTAATGATTATTAATATGATAGTTTAACCATTTAATTTGTGTGTGTGTGTGTGTGTGTGTGTGTTTCTGTGAGCCTATTGTCCATTTTCGATGAGTTTCACTGTCAGCCATGTTGGCCTAGACCTTAAAAGCATACCACCTTAGGCCTTAAAATGATTGAACCCTGGTTATCGCTGCTTGCAGCTATATT
This sequence comes from Schizopygopsis pylzovi, assembly GCA_027422435.1. Classification (NCBI taxonomy): domain Eukaryota; kingdom Metazoa; phylum Chordata; class Actinopteri; order Cypriniformes; family Cyprinidae; genus Schizopygopsis; species Schizopygopsis pylzovi. Next base: position 2,280,451 of record CM049833.1, read on the forward strand.
TTTGTTGTTGTAGTTTTTTTCAATTTTCCGAAGCTTTCTCGCTCAAGAGGGTCACCGACAATCACATACAGTATAACCTACAACAGCTGTTTAACTGCGCTCTAGTCAAACGCGCTCACTGTAGCCTAATCATTAACTACACACATCAGAAACCCCTTTTAGGCAAGTACAATTTATGTCACATATTTTAATGAGACTAAACTCCTATTTAACCTAATGATCACAGGTTTAATACAAATACATTTTAAGTTTCTAATTATAACACCGCATTTCCACGATTATTCAAACAACGAACACATTATACAGTGAGCAAAGCACATTTACTTTATCAAAGAATAATCATTGACTTCAGTGACTAAGGCTATATAAAAATTTATTATGTAAAAAGAGCTGTAGCTGCTCTACTAAATAAAAACAAAATGCTTTTAAATAATCCCTCCTTTTTTAAATCATTATCATTTTGCACATCCTGCAATGGCGACTTAAACTGTACATGGGCCTACATATAATGTTCCTTTGAAATGACTTTTGGTGGAATAAACAATCTTGGATAGATGTCTTGCAAGACACATTAGAGAAAGCAGTAAAATATTTTTTATACATTACATTCAGGATCGCCAACATCATAGCACAGTACATTTAATGGTGCCTGTTAGCTGCTCAAAGGGCGAGACGGCGTGGTCTGGCCTTGAATGCCTCAATTATGTTATTATTATTTTATTTTTTTTGAAAATAATTCAAAATTTTAATTTAATTTTAAATTAACAAATATTGTAAGCACTGCACTGCTTAATCTGTAAATTGTGAGGTCCCGGAACAAAGCGGGGTAATGAATCCGTCCGGCAAGTTTTTTTTTTTATTATTATTTAACTTTCAAAAATTCAACTGCCAGTTCATATATATATATATATATATATATATGCTTTTATTTATGTAGGCTACACAGAGAAACAATACATAGAGAAACTGCACTTTCTGCCGTCTCATGCAGTCTCCGTGAAATGGAACACGTCACAGCAATGAACCGGATACTTTATTAAACGAACAAACGAACCAAAAAATACCAATCTTTAATTACGTAGTCGGAATGAAAAGGTGCATTTCTTTATTAAAGTCAGCGTCGCATTCTGCAACTTTACATTTTCAGCCGACACTGACTGAGAAGAAATTACTAGTTTATTAACGAATAATTAAAATGTTTTATTTTGCCTTTCCCCCAACATTCATAATCATTAGCCTACTTTTGCCGTTGCACGCTTTAGACGTGCGCTTGGGCGCGGGATAGGCTATACGCCTATATATTAAAGGATGGTTAGTAGCCTAAGTTATTATATTAATCAATTTATGTGTGACTAGTCAAATCTTTAGTCGGGGACAGGCCTTCTTGGCACAAGGAACCGATCAATATTTAAATAAAATGCTGTCAATTCGAAAAGTGCGCCTGCTAATCACGTCACGTTATATTTCAATGCAGAGTTATGAATGCGTAATAATAAGTAAAATGTTTTTAATTTATTTCATTTCTTATGGGTGCAATGGCGGTGCTTTGGTTTTTCTTGGGGGTGCTGAAGCATCTGCTAGCCCCTCCTTTGCGCTGCCCTTGTTTATTACGATTAAAAAAATAATAATTCTGCATCTGTTTTTAGGTGTGCCAGCTGCCACTGTGGGTGGCACCGGCACACCCTGGCACACCCGTGGCTACGCCCCTGTTTTGTATTAACCAACAGCAACAAATATTAAGAAATACTTTAACAAATGTATTGCTCATTGTTAGTTAAAGCATTAAATATAGTTACCAAATGGGACCGTATTATAAAGTGTTACTGATAAAAGCTTTAAAAATGTGATGGTATATTTAAATAATATGAATTATTATAAATTGACTGAAATTGACTAATAAATTCAACATTTCAAATGATTCATAAAAAGTGTACATTGCTAAAGTTGTTAATAGCCTACACGTAAAAAACTACAATAATAAGGAAAAAAATATAAGATTGCCCCCCCCCAACAAAAGAAATCTGCTCAATTCATTGATTATCTTAAGTATTGAATAAACCTGATCAAGAACACAGTTCCCTTGAAGGCAATCTGTTCATTAAGATAATATGTTAATTCACGGGAAGTGCTATTAAGATGTTCTCCAAAAAGAGTGCCGGTCAGCATTTTTCCAAACTTGGCCTCCTTAATTACATCATTCTTTTGCTGTCATTAAGGATATTAAAAATTCATTAACGGGACAAGTACTGCTGAGCTGCAACAAATCAGACGAGAAGTCCCTCGATGTTCTTCTAAAGGCCATAACTGTCATTAAGTCCACGTCACGCCAACCGAGTTTTATAAGTCTTATACTTTAAGTCTACACTGAACTAACAAAGTTATGTCATTTAATTGCAGATGATATTTGTTAAGAAAAAGCCCTCAAATGAAGTTCATTAAGAAACATTACCATGCTACCATGTTATTTTGTTCCAACCCATTCCTGTAGTATTCGGTTTAGATGACTGTACAGTTGCATTATGATTGTTCTTAGATCATTTTACCAAACAAGTGTCAGAGAGGTTTTAGGAGCCGAGAGAAATCTGTCGGCTCGTGTTTGTTGGTTAAAAAGCTCCTCTAATGCGCTTATGCCTAATATCTGACTGTATTTAACATTTACACCCCATTTTGTCGGTCACGGCCCAATGATTTTGCACAACAATCTCCTTGGAGCTGAGGGCTGTGGCTGTGTACACAGCTCAGTGGGTGTACACTGTAGAGTTTTATTGATATTGCTCTAAGATAGCTTTGCTCTGGGCCTCCCTGTTTGCCCCGCCATCGAGGAGTCAGCGCCGTAAGTGACCCGACAGATCCATTTATCTGAGCGAGAGCAGCAATCCGTGAGAGGCATCTTTACCAAAAAGTGAATTAAAGAAACGTGGTGGGGACGGACGAGTTTCTGTGACGGCCTGGAGTGTAATACAGTTGATCGTCCAACAATGATACTGTTCACATTTTAGAAGTACTGTACAAAAATGTACTGATTGTTTCTCAGAGCATTAAAAAACAAGAAGCCTTCACACGTACTGCATTGCTTTTATAAAACAGCATCTATAGCAATATGAGAAAAGACACCAATAAAACTTTCCAAGACAGAAACACTGACTCAAGCAATCCACTTCCATGAAAGATGACCAACGATTGAAAAATGCACAAAAATCACATGCATCGTCATAAAAATTCAAATGATATTACATCTGCTCAATTCCGCTAGTTAAAAACCTTCGCCAAAACACATTTACTTAAATATACTTCAAATCCATTAACACATTTATTGACATTTAGGCTACTGATATAAAATTATATTTTAACTTTATTTTGATTATTTATTTATTGCACAGTGCACATTTGTATATGCCTAAAATGTGTATTAATATAATTATTCATATGGATTGTATGATATCTGTCTTTAAATGCAAGACATTTCTAGAGTACCTGAAGTATAGTTGCAATAATTCCACATAAGCACAATCAGAAATACTTAAGTATATTTTTAGTTGGACCTCAGCACTACTTCTGCACAATTAAAGGGCATGAAGCACTAAATGATTTGTTCTAATTTAGCAGACTTTAAGTCAGTTTAGTACACCAAAAGTACAATTGCAGGTTATTGTTATTAAGCACATAAATATGTAAATGTATTTGTAGTATACTTACTTAAATACATGTATTTTAAATACATTTGTGCATATGTATATTTTATTCAAAAGGAAGCTTAATCAATTCTATTATTATGTTCTTGTATCAAAACTATTTAGTGGCCAATTGGGCTAAAACTGTTTCCATTTCCAACGAGGAACATCTTGTATAACAGGAATCCATTTGGTTTGGTAAAATGTATGGACAATTTGCCACTTAATCTTCATTCTGTAAATTATTCACTGCTTGAATTTAAAATCATTGATGAAAAATTGGAGAAGATAAAACAATAGGCAATGATTCGAAGCACATTCATGGAGTCCCTTAACCTCTTTGGGGGTCCGTGACTCCCTCTAATACCCCTCATTTTGAACACTGCATTGCCCTAATCATATTTCCAAAACCTGCTAAACTTTCACAAACAGCCATATCACTAATCTTCTTTCTTTGAAACTAAAAGCATCTCATGCACCCCCCCCCCGCCCCAAATCGCTTCATCGACATTAAGGCGCATCTTCAACGCAACACAAGATAATGGTGAGTTAAAACATCTACAACGGGAAGCTGGCGGACAATGGTATAAACGTAGGGTAAACGCGGGGGTAATAACGCTGATGAGATCTTAGCGGGGGTGATTTCATTCAGATGTGAATTAGAGCCAAAAACCGGACTCACGCTGGGATTGCACTTAGGCCAATCTCTGTCACTTACACTCACTTACTGTTAATGTGGCCCCCTCCGGGAAGCACACGATTAACTAGCCCAAACTCCAGGACTTATTTCTGGATTATTATTATTACCGCTATCCCGGAACAGCGAGAGTGCGTGTTGGTTAATGGTTATCTCAATGGGCCTGTGCGAGAGGCGGTGAAGATCCCTATAGCGTTATTTCTATTGACAGACAGAAAAGTTTCACTCAAATAAGAGGACATTAAAATGCGAACGAGTCGCAGCAGGAGCCGTGTGGTTATTGGGGTTCAAATGGAAAAGTTAGTTCGCGGGGTGTGTTTACTTGAAATGGTTTTACAGATCAGCAGTTTAGACGATTACTATGATGTAAACAACAACATCAGGGAACCGATCGATTGCTGAATCAGGTGATGATGTGAAATATATTTACAATACAGCAAGACAATGAGTGCCTTTATTAAAAAAGTCTATTAAACATTATTTTTTTGTCATTTTTTGAAAAATTAGATGCAATTACTGTGATATCACACAACAGGAAACAAATAATAATAATAACATTCCTGAAAATGTATCTTAAAAACGTATATTATAGTTATTATAGTACAGTATTTTATATTAGTATTAGTAGTATATTATATTATAGTAATTAATTTTATTAGTTATTTTTTAATAACTAAAAAATAGTTTAGATCCTATAGCTTTATGCATATTTAACTATACTGTCAAATATTATTATTATTTGAAAATAAATATTATTGGAGTACATTTCAATCTTTTCTGCTGCTTGTTGTTTCTTTGTAATTATTTGCACCATTTTCTAGTAATTTCTGAGTTAAAATTGTTAAAGTAAATCTTACACCTCTGATATAAGTGCACCATTTTTATGTTGATGTGCTTGAAAGTGTAAAACTGCGTGACTTTGTAATGCTTTCTGTGCAGTAAATTATACATCAAAGGACACTGTTTCCCACAATGCAACGCTCATGACTTCCATTTCCAGTGAGGAATGAATAATTTGCACCAACCTGAATAATACGATAAAACCAAATGCATGTTTTCTGAATATGAATTTGCCCAGGAGAGTTGCAGGGATTTTTGTGCTTGTTATTCTTGAATGAGTAAAACTGAGGGAAACTGTCCCTGAAGACTGGAAGCCTCCAGCTGGGCTTCTGTTCCGCTCCTGTTATGTAGAATCTGAGTCATCTGGACCGTGTGCTTAAGCACTAGATCTGATACTGAAATGATCTCACTGCAGACTGTGTGTGGTGTGTGTGTGTGTGTGTGTGTGTGTGTGTAGTGTGTGTGCCGTGTGCTTGCTGTCTGTGCTGTGTCTGCGCGTGTGCGTGTGTGTGTGTGTGTGTGTGTGTGTGTGTGTGTGTGTGTGGTGTGTGTGTGTGGTGTGTGTGTGTGTGTGTGTGTGTGTGTGTGTGTGTGTGTGTGTGTGTGTGTGTATGCTCTATCTTCTCGTGGCCTGAGGCCCTGCATTAGAAAAGGTCTGGTTTCAGTATGGGAGACACATTCTCCATGTTACAGCAGATGAAAATGCTAATAACCTGCTGTGTGTATGTGTGCATAATAGTTTAATATGCAAAACATATTTGTGAAATATTACCATATACAGTAGAGTGACTAATATAAGTATTTCTCATTAATAAAAATGCTTTACTGGTGTTAAGTTAATTTTCAATAAAAATATATTGCATTTGAATTAAATTTTGCGTTCAAAATATATTTTATTCATCCATTTCAAATGACATTTCTGATACAATATACAGTCCCTGATATCTAAAGTAAATATCTAATATATGTAAAAATCTAATAACATTACATATTCTTTTTTAAGGTTAATAGTTTTATTATTATTACTACAAATATTTTTTTGTGGCATATAAACAGTACAAATAAAAAATAAAATAAATAATTGCTGTCCATATATTATATTTTAATATGTAAAACATGTTTTTGCAATATTACCACACACACAACAGTAACTATTAGAAACAATCAAAATGCATTGCTTTTGTGTACAGAATTATTTTTAACACAACATAACATTATTATTCATAACATTATTCAGGTTTGTGCAAATCCTCGCACTGTAAAAGAGGTTAAATCATGTGCATTGCATTGTGGGAAATAGTATTTTTTGCAGTGTGCTTTGCTTCATGGTGCGAATTATACTGCATAAAAATATCATAGAATCATAATGTTACACTTTTCATGTCAATCAACCTAAAAATGGTGCTCTTGCATATTAAGCCAATAAAGGACATCGACACAGACAAAAACGACGCTCTGAAACGCTCCTTTATAAGCCCATGCTCTAGTCCTTGCCTTTCGGTCTCTTTCAGTCTCTCTGAATACATCAGGGTAATCAAACACCCCCTGTCGAGTATTTTAAAAGCCCATATAGATCTGTGGCAACAGACCCGCCGAGAACAACACAAAAGCCCCGGCGTATCTCTAGGGCAAACATGATAGCATTACAAAACGAGCAGCTTGTAAAGTGTCTGTGCATTGATGGAATAACATTTAATGACGGTCCAGAGGGAATGAAGGGGCTTTTGAGAGGGTTTAAACCCCACTGAACGCCCTTCTCACCCTCAACACACGTTAAATCCCCCCCAAAACCCTTCCTAATAACAGTAATGTCCGAGTTTATACAGCTGATTCTATGCTAGGTGGTCAGATCAAATGTAAATGGCTCAGTGAATACATTTGAATAATACACTTTTTTTCAGACAATAACAAACATTTTAAAATAAAATGTTGATACTATTTTATAACTATAATAATAATAAACTACAATCCTAGGATGGTACTACCCAGTGTTATTTTAGTATTACTGATATACTATTGTTGTTTTTACTAATATTTTAAATTATATTTATTTTTTATATTTTATTTTAGTTTTTTTTTAAATGTCTAGTATTTATAATTTTTTTATTTATGACATTTTAATGTATGCATTTAATTGATTAAATAATGTTGTATTTATTTATTTTATATATATATATATATATAATATAGAGAGAGAGAGAGAGAGAGGAGAGAGAGAGAGAGAGGAGAGGGAGAGAGGAGAGGGAGAGAGAGAGAGGGAGAGGAGAGAGAGAGGGAGAGGGAGAGGAGAGAGAGAGAGAGAGGAGAGGGAGAGAGAGAGAGAGAGAGAGGGAGAGGGAGAGGGAGAGGGAGAGGGAGAGAGAGAGAGAGAGAGAGAGAGAGAGAGAGAGAGAGAGAGGGAGAGGAGAGAGAGAGAGAGAGAGAGAGAGAGAGAGGAGGGAGGGAGGGAGAGAGAGAGAGAGAGAGAGAGAGGAGAGAGAGAGAGAGAGAGAGAGGAGAGAGAGAGAGGAGAGAGAGAGAGAGAGAGAGAGAGAGAGAGAGAGAGAGAGAGAGAGAGAGAGAGAGAGAGAGAGAGAGAGAGAGAGAGAGAGTTTTTAGCTAACAACGTACTCCTTACTGCCCTATAAACAAAATTGAATGCTATCTTATTCAGACATTTAAAACATGTACAAATGAAACATTTTAAAACACAGTAATAGATTGATTTATTTTTGTGAATGTTGGCACAAACAGCCTGTTTATTACATTATAATGTTGGAGGACTATTTGTATAGTTCTGAATATAAAGCATATAGGAACAGTGTTCTACACCGCACATAAATCAGTTTACATATTCACCCTATGCCAGGGCTAATTTTGCTGGTTTATTTCCTAAAATGAAACCTCTTCATCAAACTCATTGATCCTTGCAAATCTGGAGCAATATGGTTGTTTGTATAATAAATGAACTTATGATTCATCAGATGTTTGGGCTGGAGAGAGGGAGGGCTTCGTTTAGCTGGGGCTGCACAACTTTCTGTGGTTCATTTAAAACATTAAAGCACGGGAACGAGCTTCTCCATCAAACGTCCAACTTCCATTTACATTTCTTGCATACAAGTCAATTTGTGTCTGGACCAGGCCATAAATCACTGCCAGGCCGGGCCACAGAGCCCGGAGATCCACAAATTAGCTCTGCACGCTTCTTAAACAGAAAAAAGGGCTCCAATTTAAAAAGCCATTTACACACAGAACCAGCACTTAGCGCTTCAGTCTCTGCCCTCTCAGCGAAAACAGAACAAACCTGTGCTGCTTCACGCAGTTTGACAGCACGACGCTAATGTTTGCTTCCAGATAACATGAACGTGACCCGTACAAACCAAGAATCACAGATGAGATCTCTTTCAAATCTCTATTGCTTCACTGAGACATCAAATGTCTTCTGCTCATCTAATTTATCTCTTGAGAAAAAGACCCAAGTCATTTCACATTTATACTAGGGTTCTCAAACTGCTCAAACCATTAACCAGAGATCTTAATATGAAATCAAATATTTTTCCATTGTCCTTCAGTATACTGTAAATGAAACATAACTGAGAGCTCATATTGCTTATATAAAGCATATAGAGCAAACTCATTATAAATATATATCAAAGTCAACGTCAAAGTTTGAGTCTTTGTGACACTATACTAAATCTTCAAATA